>OZ026517.1:81814243-82414243 GCA_964019695.1 Loripinus fragilis
TTCAAAATTTTCATTTGGTGAGGTATATCACAGGATATACTGTCGCAAATTAATGACGTTATCCAATCAGACGTCGCGGTTGCATTTGCAAGTGCATTAGAATAACTTTTCAGTGGTTCGAATTTCCCATAATTAGATCATTTTATTCATTAATCCATTGGAGTGTGGTTGTACATACACCTTGGTGTACACACTACACGTATTTTGCAGTGCAGTTAATGTCATGAATATATTAATGCGCATTGATACAAATTGAAAAATCTGATACCGTTTGCTTATTCAAATGTGTAGTCTTAATGAGATCATAATTATTGTGGCCTCTGTGACTTATTTGTGCAGCTATGAAATTTTATCAATTTCAGGCTTTTCACATTGGACAAGTACTGATTAAAATATGTGGGTTAAACCATCTGTTTTTTTTTCAAATTATAGGAATTAGAAACAATTGTTTTAGATGTTTCCCCCTCACCCCTTTATTAAGCATATCCCTTTGAATACAATTATGGTTTTGCATTACATATATCATATACAAACATCATGCTTGATCCAAGAAGGAAGGCTGTCAAATGCCCAAAACATTTTATGACAAAAGCGCACCAAGTCACTGATCTCCAGTAATTCTTATTGTCATTCTCTTGAAGATGGCAATTATAATAGACTAAGTTTGCAACCTGTATGATAGCACCGGCTAAGTGGTGTAGCATGAGATGGTCATTTCCGTAAATATTACATCATGGTGTCACAATACTAAAATGACACACAGCTCATCGCCATCTCCGCTCGCGGAGATGGCGCTGAGGTGGGCGTGTCATTTAATACCTCATCACTTTCGTTGAAACAGCTACTGGAATCTCGCTTTCAAATGGCTACAGGTGAAAACCCACTTTAGTTAAGTGCTGAAAGATGACAAAGTAAGTAAGGGTGCAAAGACCAGGAATCGATACAATCAAGTACCACACCTGACCCAGGATACCAATGGGAAAGTGACAAACTCACAACCAGACACCACAAACGAGAGCCAAGCGGTCAGCCCTTTCCCAGCAGGTGACCACAAAGCGCACAAAGACATAGCAAACACAAGACAGAACAAAAACATAAAAGATCCACAAAAGAAGTACCGCTTGTGTAATTTTAGGACGTATGATTGAAACCAAGAGTAACTTTACAGATCTTCCAAAGAAAAAAAATTGTTTGTCATTTTTTATTTGTACCGATGGGAATATTTCTCGGGTGATTTTTTTGCATACTGTCAGAAGAAGTCCAAATGAATCAATGATAAAACAAATCAAATGCTATCAGGAAAGGACTAAACTTTGCAACTATCTTAATCTGAACATATATCGACTTCTACGGATGCGCAGCCAATCATTCGATTTCTTACAAAATGTCGTTATCTAGCGCGCTGCTATAGTTGTTAATTTGTGACAAATGACACTCATGATTTGGTCTCTTAGGAAGATCTCATGTTATACTGAACTCAGTCACACGCCAGGATTAGCGGATATTCATTAATTTCAAGGATATTCAATTCATTCAGAGGATCAAATTAGGCACGTTTATAGAGTCGTCTATCATTTATTCGCTTCCAAGTCATGTTGCGTAAATTACTTGAATGGGTTCTATTTTTGATATTGTCTCTTTCTACTATTATTCCACGTGACATTTACCAGTACACTTTTATGGTTTTGTACTACAACAATTAGCTTAATCTTATACCATCGCAAGACATTTCTTAATAAAGGCGCAGTTGACCAAGTAAATACGTCTGCTAATTCAAAAAACGGAATGAATGAAAACAAAGCTGTACATTAATTGAAATATGAACCTAATACCTGTACCAATATCTTAAAATAGGAGCTAACAACGCACTATATATATCGAAATTGAAACCATTAACAAAATGTTTTTGTACAAAACAATAGGCAGCGATACACTGTGGCTTTTACTACCCATCCATGTCAGAGATGTTTGTCTACAAGTGATTAGACTGGAATCGGTCCAAACATAACTTAATTCTACTTTTACAAATGATTTAAAAATAGACAACCCAATATTTGAAATCATACGAGTGAGCTCTCGGCCACTTGTACTTTGGGCTACCAGGGAATGAAAATTAGACCATTATTTTTCAATTTAATCTCCCTTCAAGGCAATGTTGTTCAAGCTTTCTTATCGATATTCTCCTGGTCCTCCAAGTACTCGTTTACTGTCTCTATAACGCCTTCATTGCTTCGATACTGTGTACCACGAAGATGTGATTTCAGCTTTGGGAACAGATAAGGTAAGAAGGAGCCATATCAGGAGAATATGGGGGGTGAGCCACATTCAATCGCAACAGTCGTGGCAACTTGTGACGGGCGTTGTCCTGTCAGTTGTACTCGCCTCTTTCTTGCAATTTCCTGGTATAGCCGCCTCAATTTGCCTGCATGATATGCACCGTTTATCATACGACCTTGCTCAAGTTAATCAATCATGATCACCCCTTGACTATTCCAAAATATTGATGCCATCACCCACCTAGCTGAATGAACCCTCTTAAATTTCTTAGTAGGGGTGAGCCAGGGTGCTTCCATTGTTTGCTCTGCATTTTTGACTCCGAGTCAAAGTGGTGAACCCATGTCTCATCCTGGTTATAACCCTCTTGATAAAATCGCCGGGACCACAGTGGATACCTAGAAATATCAAGCCGAGTCCTTCTCTGGTCATCGGTCAACATTCGCAGCACCAATCTTGCCGAAACCTTTGACATACCTAAGATGTCGGTTAGGATTGATTGTACTGCTGTGAAACATATGCGCACTTCGCTAGCTATGCTTCGCAGGTCTCACTTCCTATCACACATAACCAGGGTGTGCACGACCTTGACATTTTCATCAGCGGTGGTATCTTTTGGGCGACCAGACCGTCCATCATCCTCAACGCTCTCTCTCCCCGTCTTAAACTCTGCTGCCCATTTTTTCAATGTGCTATAAAAAGAAGACTCCTTGCCAAGGGTTTCCATGAAGTCTTCATGAATTTTCTTGGGAGGCATTCCTTTCTCACAGAAGTACAGGATAGCCGTTCTGATTTCAAGCTTCTCCATTTTGCAAATGTGTCGCACCCTCCTCTCTTTAAAGTGCATTAAATAAGCAACCAATCATGACCGCATGCTTTTCACACTCCCAATGTCCTCCAATCGGATTAAATGACCGACTGACAAAGATTGTAATTCAGTGAAATTAACGGAAGCATATCGGGCCAAGAACTTTTTGATCACACCTCGTATACAAAGTAGCTGATGTCCTTCTCAGATGGCAGAAATATCTTTACCATAATGTTTAATTCTCACCTTAGTCTTTGAAAAGTCAGTTAGATAATGTATTTGAGAGAAGTACTAGAAGTTAGACAAAAATACCTTAAGAATATAAACATGACTAAATAAAACTTAATTGAATGCACTACACGTCTACCAAATTATTACATCTGGTTGGACCCAACTCCCATTTTTCCTGCTGCTGCACTATACACTCAGCAAAATTTCTAATTGGTCACCTTACATTTTCACGCTAGTTTTGAAAGTAAGATTCGGTTATACAAAATTCATGCCAAGGTTTTGCTGAGACTCTGCAGGTCATTTCATTTAAGAATGACTGGTACTTCTTGTACAGACGATGCTAGAGTAAAGATACCCTCATTTCAAAAAGTCACATTTTGTCCACAATATTAAATATTCCACAGAGACGCTATCCATTTGTATTTTTGTTTGTTTGAAGATGTTTTTACAACCCTGCTTTAAGACGAACAAGCTTCAAATGACTTTCTTCACTTGGACTCCTCGTTTCTGTTAAGTAATAACATGAAGACAAACATGAAGTTCGCACTGTTCTGTTTGCCTTATTATCTGCGACACGGCATTGAAATTTCCAGCATTTATTCGTTACTACTGGACGTCACTGTCCTAGTTTGAATATTGAAAAAAAACAAGTGCCGTCAAATGATATTTTAAGTTTTACATTCAAACCTGAAGTTCACAGCAGCAGTGAAATGTTTGTCATCACAAAATGGACGAATCAATTTCTATTCTGTTAGGCAATTCTTGTTCAGATGAAATAAAATACATACAACAATTTTAGCACGAGCAACTGATGAATTTTAAAAATCTCAAAAAATGTGATATTTTAAAAAGTACGTTAAAAATCTACTTTAGTCAAAATTTCAAGTGTTTTGTGTTTTTGAAGTCGGCTAGACCAGTTTATTACCAACTGCACTTACATTTGATATAGAACTTCACTCAAAACCGTTTTTCTTTTAAAAACATATTTTTGCATTTTTAACACTGTGGATTGAAAGACAACTTTTCTGAAAGACCTCTAAACTTTTGCTCATTAAACATCACATATTTAGGCAAAAATTCATTTCAATGTAATTAGCGCTTGGTCAAAAATAATGAGTTTAAAAAGTGACCAAGTAGAAATTTTGTTAAGAGTTTAGTCAACCTTCCGCATCTTGCTACAAATGTATCAGGCCTCGAGGTTATAAAACATGAGTTCATTCTCAGACTCAAAATAAAGCGCAATGATTGGCTGCTTGCGGACACGTGAAAAGTTGTCTTTCAATCCACAGTGTTAAAAATGCAAAAATATGTTTTTAAAAGAAAAATGGTTTTGAGTGAAGTTCTATATCAAATGTAAGTGCAGTTGGTAATAAACTGGTCTAGCCGACTTCAAAAACACAAAACACTTGAAATTTTGACTAAAGTAGATTTTTAACGTACTTTTTAAAAGTGGTATTCCAAAAAGATTGTTTCGGAAAGGTTAATTTTGAAAAAAATCAGCAGACGACAAAATAGCATGAACAATTTCTCAAGGGACAAAGAGCTAATACTATTAGTAATATTTTTCTTCCAAAAATCAAGGTTAAAGTACGTTCACGTAGCTTAAGAAACTATACCGGTGGCACCGAGTTCTACGCAAACGCGGTTTTGCGTACACGTAGGAACGCCCTGAAAACAGAAAGATTGACCAAGGAGTCATTGGCCTTTTGAAATTAAATCTCAACTTTTGTCCAAACATAAACGTAAATGCTTAGTAGGCTCACACAGTGAGAGATCACCACACTTTCCTCTTATTACTAGACAACTCCATGGGAAATGTCAGCTGCTTATCCATAACTTGAAAGCGTTCATTGAAATAAATCAGCGCTATACTAGTAATATTTGTTCTCTAATACGCTTTCTCAAGGATATCAACAGTGCTCTACAAGAATGTCATTCAACTCGATGTGCGTGTGAACACAGCATCAGGGCTGATGGTCTAAAAAGACAATTTAACAATTTAGTGGAGAGACAAACAAGCATGTTTACACCTGAGGATTTGTTGACAAATTTAAAATGAACGTAAACCCATTTTTAAAGTTAAATTAAAATACAAAGGGATTCAAGGTACAACACGCACAAAGTAACACGTTACTTATTTGTTACTTTGTGTCTGTTCATGGTTTGTTATTAATAGAAGCATTGGCCTAGCTCCCATTACGCAAATTACGCACGTGCGTAATAAAAAAGTAACATTCAAGGGAGGTCACCTTATGTGGTAAAATAGATTTTCAATACCATAACATTTGTGTTATTTTTGTCTTGTGTTTGTCATGCTTTCGGGTCTGTTCATTGCTGCCTTGCGGTCACCTGCTGGGAAAGGGCTGACATCTTGACTCTTGTTTGTGATGTTTAATTGTGTTTTTGTCACTTTCCCATGTGGTATCCTGGGTCAGGTGTGGTACTTGATTGTATCGATTCCTGATCTTTGCCGCCCTTCTTTCTTTCCATACCCAAAGGAACTGCTCGTAAAGGAAAGAATTTGCTCCCTGTGGGAGCAAATTCTTTCCTTTAAGAGTTCTCATTATGAAAAAGGACGTGATTCAGATTATTACTGCTTGATCCTGTAGTCTCCCTTTGGTGTGCGTATTGTTTTCAGCGTTCTGGCTATGCCATCAAGGAAAGAGGGAGTATGCTATCATCTCACCTGTTAGAAGCAGGCTGGGACATACCAGTAGAAACTTCACTACGTGCATCATTTTGTTCATCTGTCTGCCAACTGTTCAAATAGCGTGCCTTTTTCTTCAGCAGTGATATATGCAAGTGTTTTATGCGCGGATTTAGAGCAAGGAACAGTGGGTCCGGACTCGCCTAAAAATCACAAAGCTATATACCACGGCATCCAATTTAGGTTACCTTGCATCCCCAGGACAATTTTTCATGGGTGTCAAATTGTTCATTGGGACCCTCTGAATGCGAAACAAAGTTGTACTCAAAAGAATTTTGGTATGGGCAATGTGAAAATACATGGTTTCCATGGCAGCCCTTTAAATGATTCTCGATAATGGGGGCAGGCCTACAAATTCAATCCTATCTCAGGTCCTACGTATCATAGAACACTAAAATTAGTGTCAAATTAAAGCAAAGACATATACCTTTTAGGTCAAATATGTAAATTATCTAATTTGCATATAAATGAATATAAATGAAAACCTTAAAAATATGAGGTAAAATCATAGAAAACATAAAAAAACTTATTTCGACCTCAAAACACAATCAAAATGGTTTTCCCTCATTTATAATATTTCATTAATATTCATGAAAATGAAAATAAGATTATGTTCATATAGGACCACTTGATGAAAGGACTAATCAAATTGTATCACTGATGATATAAAATCTTGCAACAATGGTGGTTTGATGATGTTTTGAGGCTGAAATAGGGTTTTTTTATGATTTTAACTCATTTTATGATTTTCAGTAATATTCATAAATATGGAACTTAGATGATTTACATATCTGACCACAGGAAGAAAGGCAAGTTGCCTAGGATTTAACGTGACACCAATTTTAGTAATCTAGGACAAGTAGAACCCTAGATAGGATTGAATTTCTAGGCCTATCACCTACTCGCTAATCATATAAAAGGTAACCATGGAAACCATGCATTTTCACATAGCCCATACCATTTTTATTAGGACAACTTTGTTTCGCATTCAGGGGGTCCCAATAAGCAATTTGACACACATGTTCTGGGGTGTGCAAGGTAACCTTAATTGGATGCCCGGGTAAAAGGGTTTTGTAGCAATACTTGTCCGGATCCCCATAAAAATCACAAAACTTCCAAACCAGTATTCAATATTTGGTTATCATCGGCCTGCCAGTGAAACACCACCTAGCAGGCTGATGGTGCCCAGCTTTTAGTGGTAATAGAAGGACGACTGGAGACTGACAAGAAGCCATTTAAGTAGCAATGACCGTTCATCCATCATTTAACATGCGACTATATTCAGATTTCATCCTGACTCGTTAAAGATTGAATTATATCTTAAAATTGCCAGACAACGAATTCGTGTCATAATCAAGCTTCTAAAATCAGAATGATTATTGCAGACAATCCAGAGAAAAGTAGTTGGGCCTTACAAATGGGAATTAGGTACTGAACAGCCTACTTTAAACTATCCATCAGGCCTGGGGGTTATAAAACTTGAGTTCATCAGCCAATCATTGCGCTTTATTTTGAGTCTGAATTTGAGTCTAAATTTAGAAGTCTGAATATTCATCCGGATCTTCATCTACGTGTACACAGCCGCACTATGTATGCAAGAGGCGAATACAAGACAAGACTGTGCGGATCTCTGATCATCCTGCGATAAGTATCACAGTCTCTTGTGATGTCACCTTATTGACAATAAAAATGATGTTCAATACGGTGTTGTCCATTTAAAATGCTAGATGCAAGAAATTACTCGTGAATTATGTCGTGTCACGATTGGAAGGCTCTACAGATATACCACGACCTCTGACCAATGACCTTGGGTCTTTCTATTCAAACGATTGATGCAGAATGCGTAAAATGAGCCATTCCGGCTGGAACATATGTGTTTGTCAAAGCTTTTATAGTAAATGTAAATAAACGCCTGAAACCCTTTTTTCTAGAACAACATATCAATCTTGTAAATAGACTCACGCTTCAAAGCTTTTGGTTAATCTGTAGATACCATTTTGAGCCAAATGGATGCATTACAGTTTCAGGCCTTTAGTTAAGAGTGTGTACCAAAAAAAAATCTTATTTCTAAACCTAAACATATGTTGTGGGTATTTTTCTACATGCATGTACATTTACAAATGTACATATTATTTATGTCTTAGGAACAGTTTTGGAAAAAGCGAAATCTATTAAATGTTTAACTCTACAAACCCTTAAAATCAGTATAAAATGATGAATCTGGTTTTAAATTTGCATGCGGTTGTATAAGCTTCTTAAACTAAGAAACTGCAATTTATTTGTGTGTGTGTGGGTGCGGGGGTGGGGTGAAATAGACTTCTTCACATGATATTTATGTCATAAGAGCGTTTCATTATATTTGATGACAAAACAAGCTACATGTACCAATGAAATATCGGATTCATTCTGTATTAAACTTAAGACTTCATGGCGTCATTTCATGACGTCACGTTAATTATTCTGCAAGATCATGAGAGTTTGGTAAATATAGCATATGCGAGCAGCAAAGCTCAGCCTAGCATTCACGGCAGTCTCGCTAGAGTTTTTTTTCACTCGTAAACACAACGTAAAGACGAAGATGATGGCTTGGACCAAGTTTGGTTTGACCGATTTAGTTTATATACATCCCTACGGTTTCGTATGTATAAGGGCTTGGTGGGTCTACACCCGGACTGGGTGGGGGCATTCATTATATAAGTGTGGGTAGGGACGCGCCAATCCAGGGGGATTAATTTCAGAGTCTGTCATGAACGGGAGTATGTTTCATCACTAAAATCTGGGAAGGGATTCAATTAACCAATTCTGGAAGTTGGTAAACTTTCAAAATAAAAAAGGACAAAATAAGAAAGGTGGCAAAGATCAGGAAGTGATCCAATCAAGTACCACACCTGATCCAGGATACCACATGGGAAAGTGACAAAGACATAATTAAACATCACAAACGAGAGCAAAGAGGTCAGCCTTCACCCAGCAGGTTACCACCAGACGCGAAGGCATGACAAACACAAGACATCAGATACCATTGTGAAAGAGAGAAAATGTAATGTGAATGGACTTAGGAAATCATATTAGGACTATTTTCAGGCCAAATATTGAGCTTATATTGTTTTTCTACAAGAGGGTCATATATGTTTATCTTACTTTTGTCTTTGTAGGTGTAGGGGAATCGATTGGCACGTCCCTTCCCATTTCGATACATTGTAATAGCTGTTCCGGTGGTCTACAGACTAACGACTTTAGTACAGGTCGGTAAGACATAATACATGGTATATAATAAATAGCAGTTAACAGGAAGTTTGATGAGCGCAATTAAGATGTCATTCGATGCGAAGAAAAACACTGAGTAAATCATCAGCGCTGACAGACTGGAATCTCATGTACGCCGAACAAGTACCGCTGAGTGCACTTACATTGCTAACACGTACACCATATGGTATAACTGACATAACTAGTAGTTTGCTCTCAGATAATACGCCATTAGTTGTGAGCCAGCGTTGTTTCGATGCTTTTGTCCTAGGTCAATGTTTAAGCAATATGAGTCGTGACAGGAGATTTCCAACAATGTGGTATGTGCGACCAGCAAAGCCTAAGGCCAGCCTGCGCACATGCGCAGTCTGATCAGAGCCTATGCTATTCGCTTGACTATTCTATGAGTGTTAAGCTACTGAATGAACATCATTTGGAGTTTCTAAGCTAAAAGGAGGCTGCACAGGCTCGTCTGAGTCTACACTTGTCAAAATGACACATTGTTAGATATCACATGTTGCGGGTAATATCATAACAAATTGAAGAAATTGACTTAAATTATGGAGAAGTTAAATTAATTTCAAGTCCAAATATCTCCTTCTAATTTTCAACCCATAACTGAGCATCTGAAAATATGCTTCAAACGAGCATTAACAGCATATTACGTGTGAAAACAATAGCGGCTGGTGTGTGCCATTTCGTCTTTTCGCACCGAAATAACAACAAATGAAAGGACGTAGAGACGAAACAATGTCAGGTGGAAAGGCGTTAAAGGCGAAATAACGAAAATATATCCACCCGAAACAAAAAAAGAAAAAGAAGAAAAAAAACGGTTAGTAAAAAGATGGAAAATAAATATTCATAGGGCGTCGTTTCCTCTTAAACAATTATGTCATTTGATGCGAAGAAAAACATTGAGTAAAACATAAGCGCTGACAGACTGGAATCTCCTGCACACCGAACAATAAAGTCCATTTTTGTCGTTTCTCATGGCAGATTCATTTTTTTTATTTTTTTTTGGCCTTGTCGCGTGGAATTATTTCCTCGCCTGCCTTTATTTCTGGGCTTTTTTTGGATTATTATCGAAATGGCACAAACAAGCCACCATAACAGACATAATGAAAATAGTAGATAAACAGTTCGAAAAGTATTGGTTTGATGATGATGCCACAGTCTTCGGTTGGAAGTGGTCTTTCATTATTATTCTTTAGTATTCAAAAAATGCTGTTTCTTGGTTTTGTTACTAAATATGACTTTTATGCTCGCGGGCAGTGAAGACCGCAACATTAATCTATATTTCTTGCACACCGGATAAAGATATATGAGATTTTAACCTGGGATAGAAAATCTTATCTTACCCATGCTATCTTACCCAGGATGTCAAGTAACGTCATCATGTCAAGTTGCATCTTAGCGTATTCATGGACTTCTGGGAGCTTATTAAAAAATAGATAAGTAAACGATTAAATAAATAAAAACGGTGGTGAGCAGGAAAAAGAATCCAATATTCTTGTGAGGGTCGGATAGAAAAATACGTCCCTCGGGATCACCGTTTGTCATCACTCGGCAAGCCTCGTAATGCCAAACGGCGATCCTCAGGACGGATTGTTCTATCCTACCCTCACACACATGATAGGTTCTTATATTTTGCATTGTGTGCTAACGGATGACACACATAGGCTAGCAATTCCTTATGTTAAACACCAGACAATCATACTGTGCCTGACCGGAAGCAAACAGGAAAAATTTGACTTTATCTCGCATCATTAACCGCATTACAACTTCAAATAATGATCTAGTTTAATTAGTCCCACATTCCTGCCTTATATACAAATGAGCCGGAACTGCATCAAGCTGGCCGCCTCGGAGAAAATAAAACTTATAGCGTAAATCCGGGAGCATTAAGCATACTCATCTTTAAATAATGAGTAGATCTGGACCATCACAAGCGATTAAAGTACAAACTTCAAGATGTTGGTCAGCCAAATTCAAGTACGTAGCCAAACATGAAAGTTGGGGTCAAAAGGGATACCAGCCATTACTAGGGTACTGAAACAAGCAGTGATTCGTTCAGTTACTTCCCTTTTTTAAAACGGGGACTACTCTTAGAGGACAGAATTTGCTCCTGCAGGGAGCAAATTCTTTCCTTTAAGAGCAGTTCCCTTGTGGTATGGGAAAATAGCCCTACATTAGATGACTTCTCTTGAATGAGTACACTTTTCATTACGCACGCGCATACTTGCTTAATGGGTGCTACACCAATGTATTTTATACTTGCATTTTACTTACCAGTCTGTCAGTGAATCCGTCCCTGCTTGACGCAAGCTGTTGCACATGTATATTCAGATCTGTATATCACCATTTTTACACGAAGTAGAACATTTTCGACAACACAAACAACATCTTTTGGTGCTCATTGTAACAAATCGATACTGATTAAATTGCCTCGAAGTAGATCGTCACAACCCCATATTTCCAGGTACGGCTGCATTGAATGTATATTTACCAACGCCTAGAAAGAATCTGTGGCTCTGTTCTGGACTGCATTAATACAGGAATATGTTTTGTCACCCCATATAACTGCACCATATGACATGACTGGCCACACCATGATATCATACTACTAAGCACACACAGCATATGACACCCCTCCAATACTTGTGCATTTAGCCTTAAAAACCCGCTAGCTTAGTGCAACAAATTTTGTTGTTGCGCTACAATCGATGCACTCACTCACGACTAATCTAAGATATCAATAATTTGAAGGTCGGAATGACCACCAAATTACGTCTCAAGTGCATACTATTGCTTTCTGTGACATTAACAGACAGATTGTTAGCAACACACCATTTGTTAAGAATGTCTAAGATATATTGTAACTCATTTTCCATACCTGCTAAAAGAGCAAGATCATCTGCATAGAGCAGGATACCAACACTATCATCACCTATTTAACACCTTTGCCACATGCCCTTATCTTCAAAGCTAAATAATTAATGAAACTATTAAACAACAATGGCTTTTTCAACAGTAATATATAGCTACTTGATATATACAGCACTGTCCCTGTCATACTGATTTGAACTTGGCTTAATACAGCTGACCTGAGACAAATAATTATATTGTTAAGCTCAAGTCAATATTGATTGACCGTCGTTCAAAACGATGATCCATACAGTTTAGTTAATTACTAAATGGCGTTATATCACTCCCCAGCGCGACGGCATATGATAAATATTGTTGAAACGAATATGCAATAGGTACAGTTGAAACTCGTAAATTCGAAGTCCTCGGGCCAGAGGTTTTCTTTCGAATTATGATCAGTTTGAATTATAAGGAGGTAGATATAAAAATATATATCCCCAAAAAAATGATTATTATCAGTTTGTTTCTTGCAAACGTAAATTCAATGAGACGTTTCTTCTACGCACGCAAAAGATGTTATTATAGACAGTTATTAAAATAGATAATGGATAGGTCCTCTCAATCCAGTGTGTCCCAAATTTGTTTCGAATCAGCGAGTATTTCGAAAACTCCAAGTTTTATTTTTTTAAGTTTTACTGTGCCAAAATCACGCATGTTGGCTCAATTCTTATTTTTCCGCGAACATTTATTTATACGTGTGACACCGGAACAAATGTGCGTGTTGATTTATCAGAAAAGTTTAGTGTTAAATCATGATTTTCTAAAGATCGTCAAGGTTAAAAGGAAAATATTCCGTGATGACAAATGCATTTACCCTACAAATCTCAGATTTTTGTATAAAGCAATGAGTGTTTAATCAGCTGCTTACAAACACACAGCGTCATTGACCTCCCTGATAGCTTTATCAATATCAAGTATTATAGCTTGATAATAATTTAACCAAAGTGCATATTAGATCATATTATGATTTATGTTTTTTGAACTGGAACGCATGACGCTTGAACATTCAAAGCATCTTTACACTGAATGTTAATTAGATTGTTGCGTGTTTATTTACAATGTTTATGATTCAGTTTGAAAATATGAAGCAATGACGAACCGTGTAACACTAAAACTTTTCTCCAACTGTGTAGACGTGCGCCACAGGGCATATCATACCAGGCTCTAAAATAGGGTATGGGGAGGGGGTTGCTCTTGGGTCCAAGTATCCCATATCCATAAAACAATTTTAAGTCAAGTTATTATATTTTTCTATGGAATATTTGTGCAAGAATCAACATCAATCAGATTATGACATCAAAGGTTTGCTTTAATTCATCTTAGGCAACATGCTGCATTTTATATATTATTTCATGTGTTTTAAAAGAAGATATATATGCTTAAAGATATACAAAATGCTTATACATCATCTCATAGAATAACAAATAAATTGTTTAAAGGTTTCACCAAATACTCAAATACTTGTATATGTAGGATATGCAGTTGTATTTTGTTGAAAGGTAACTATGAAAATCTGAAGGTTGATTGAGATAGATGAAAATAATTAGACCTGTTTATCAATAATATTATTCCAAATTATGCGATTAATCGTGAGAATGGCATTTAAAACATAGTGTATATATTGGCTACAGGCATAAGAAAAACATTCCTTTCAACGTAATCATTGGCGTAGCTCCCATTTTGTAATGTACGCACGTGCGTAATAAAAATAGTAACACTCAAGGGAGCTCACCTAATGCGGTTAAAATGATTTTCCATGCCATAAGGAATTGCTCTTACAGGAAAGAAGTCGCTCCCCCTGGGAGCAAATTCTTTCCTTTCAGAGAAGTTCCAATTTTGAAAAAGGACGCAACTGAAGAGAATCATTGCTTGTTACAGTAGTCTCCCTTTGATGTGCGTAACTTTTTCAGCGATCTGGCTACATCATTGGTAATCGGTGTATGAAGGCTATGATAAACACTGTGCTGTCCGTCTCTATGCTTTAACCTTTCCAGAGTAGCTTAGCGCTTCGCAAGAGGGACCAACAATGCACCATTCGGTCTTGTTAATTAGCGAAATATTTTCCGAATTTACATTTACATGTACGCTACTAGATTTTTTTTGTCATTTTAATATGAAGCTTTATCATTGAAGCACCACCTATTATTTTATATAAATAACAAAAGCGTTGATGCAATCTGAGGATTCATCAAAAAGTATCAAGTGTATATTCGAGTACCATATAAAATCAATCTTCAAGTATGACTTTACTATATACGTGTACATAGAGCGGGTTTTTGTGGCAGCTGTCTATTCTAAAGCTGAAATTGTGATAGTCTTTCGCTCCTGTTGGTTATAGGTGGTCGGGGTTTGTCCTGGTTTTGTGACGTTGTGTTTTGCGTCCTTCATGTGCGGATCCAAATATTGCCGTTAGGGGGTCCTGAAATGTTTTTTTAGTCATCAACGTATTTCACTGAGGGCCGCACGGACCTCAGTAGAGAAGCAATTGGGCCCCGTGTGGTCCAATTGCTTCTCGTGGGGTCCGTACCTGTATTTAGAAGGAAACATATAGTTACTTGTGATTTTCCAGGGAGGGAGTCTGGACCCTTGCCCCCCTCCTCAGGATCCGCCCATGTCCTTTCTAATTTGGCATTCATCTTGGCCACTGAGGAAGACTTATGTCTCTGTTGGTATGTTTTCTGGTTAATAGCGCAATTGTCTAATGAAACATAATCACAAAGCACGATCCATCTGTACTACCGTGTCAATGTCATCTGAAACTTGTGCCTTGTGGTCACCTGCCGGGAAAGGACTGATTTCTTGGCTCTCGTTTGTGGTGTCTAACTGTGAGTTTGTCATTTTCCCATTGGTATCCTGGATCAGGTGTGGTTCTTGATTGTATCGATTCCTGGTCTTTGCACCCTTACTTACTTTGCACTGTAGTAGTTTGGATCGCGAAATGCTGTACATATAAAGTACTCAAATGACTAGAGCACCGATTGCTCGTTAATGAATAACCCCCGCCACGGGCCTTGAGTCACTAGAAAAGTATTTTCATGGCTTTAGATATACATATGCATGTAAGGTGAATTTATTTACTTCATCTTCAAAAGGTGTGTTGTGTGTTATGATTAGAATCGCCAAATCGAGACGATAGTTATGATTACACACCACAATCCTTTATTTCAAACAAGTTCATAAACTTTCACCCGTATTGCCTCAAGATCTGGTGCTACATTGTATACAGAGAATACTAGGTGAGTGTCTTTTGATATCAAGTTTACCAGGCAAGGCTTTGAGAACGCATGTTGACATCGCGAGGCTTGCCGAGCAATTCAACATGCGTTCTCAAAGCCGAGCCTGGTAAACTGATATCAAAAGACGCTGACCTGGTATTCTATTTATCAGTTTACTCATTGTTTCACTCTTCAAACAAGCGATTATGACGTAATTTTCAATTTTTGTGTTGATTCAGCGTCATTAGCGACGTCATTCAAAAGTGCAACGTCATCATGACCAGATAAAGGTAACATGCCGTGAGATAGGAAACGTTTATTAGGTTACGTTGAAAAAATTCAGCTAATATTAGGTGTGACTGATAAAAGTAACTCTTCAGTGGTTCGAATTTCCCATATTTAGATCATTTTATTCATTAATCCATTAGAGTGTGGTTGTACATACACTTTGGTGTACACACTACATGTATTTTGCAGTACAGTTAATGTCATGGATATATAAATGCGCATTGATACAATTTGAAAATTCTGATACTGTTTGCTTATTCAAATGTGTAGTCTTATTGAGATAGTAATTGTTGTGGCCTCTGTGACTTATTTGTGCAGCTATGAAATTTTATCAAAACTAATCTGGAATATTTGTCTGCGTACATTAGGGAATCATCTTTAGGACGTTGATCCCTTCAGTTTGATTACATCAATAAAGATTAGTCATCCGTAAACCGACTACCTGTAAATTAGATAACTGGCAATGGCGTGTAGATTAACGTTGGAAAGATCATTAGATTTGTGGTGGCAGTTGATATATAAAAAGCATATGTAGCCAAACAAAATGATAATGAGTAATTATTACATACAAGACATACCAAATTACTATTGGAGGGGGATTCCATGATGAACCCTGTTTTTTTTCGCAATAATTCCTAAGCTACATATGCAATTTAATTTTTGTATGCAAAGGGGTAAAAAAAATAGTAAGTGAGTATGAACAGGAAATTCCACAATCACAAACTGCAGACAAGCCCATGGCACCGCGAAGAAAAGCAACACAACAATCACGAGACACCATGAAGGCAAACTAATTTTGAAAAGCATAATTGAAAGTACTTTTTCGTTATTTTAAAGCTGTCATAGGATGGAAATTTTAACGTGTTTTCAATCATCGTTTTTTACTTTTCCCTATCTGTGCTTAAAAAGGATGTGGCTTAGTTACAATTGATATATATTACACTATAAATATTCCCCCAAAAATTTCAACAAAGCAAAATGTTTTTGATGTTTGTTTCCTGAATTTGGGTTTAAAAGTTTGTCAAGATTATTTCACTCCATCCTGAGCAGAGACAAGTGGGTGAAAACAGATGATCACAAAAATTCAACAGCTGACCAACTGCAAGCAGTACATTGTATGTACATCAAGTGAGGATCGATCCATAGATACTTTGACATATCTGCCAAAGCGTAGTATTTGCACGTTGACCTCAGTAAATCATTCATAGTAAATAGAGAATACTAGGCGAGTGTCTTTTGATATCAAGTTTACCAGGCAAGGCTTTGAGAACGCTTGTTGACATCGCGAGGCTTGCCGAGCGATTCAACATGCGTTCTCAAAGCCGAGCCTGGTAAACTTGATATCAAAAGACGCGAACCTGGTATTCTATTCATCAGTTTACCAATTGTTAAACACTCTTCAAACTAGCGATTATGACGTAATTTTTATTTCTGTGTTGATTCAGCGTCATTGGCGACGTCATTCAAAAAGTGCAACGTCATCATGACCTGATAAAGGTAACATGCCGTGAGATAGGAAACGTTTATTAGGTTATGTTGAAATAATTCAGTTTATATTAGGGGTGACTGATAAAATGCTGTACCTGCCTGGTTGGCGCAGTTGTTTGCATAGGCATAAAACAGGTTTTGTCAGAATATTACATTGGCTAGTAACTCCTAGATATTTGAAATACTAGGCTAGCTAGGACCTGGCATGCCACTATTCAAAATAGGACTCAGACATCGGAACCCCTACGATAACTAAGGAAGTCATCTGTGATAAGAAGCATCCCCCGCCGTGGAGCAGAGGTAAAACTGCTCACCTTGAAAACTATGTGCCATGGATCACCCCGACCCACACACACATACATTAAATGAGGCTTAGATAAGCGAGTGACCTTCATAGACTCAAATCCCCGGGACACCTCCGAATTTAAAGCTATATTCTTTGAAAAATAGAAGAAAAGCAATTACACACTGAACGTAAATGAAAATAAAATGGAAAATGTACATGTATCATCATTTACCTGTATTTTACTGAATCACAGCATTAAATTTATTGAGGTAATAGGAGGGTAAATAAAGTTATCCCTAGTTGAAGAGACTAGAGCAAATAGTTTATTTTCACTTAAAACAAAAAAATAGTTACGCCTTCTATAATTTCACATTCACAATTTTGACACAAAATAAAGAGTCTATAATAAGGTTTAAAAAAAAAGAAAAACGGGGCTCATTATGAAATCACCCTCCACAATAATAATTTGATGTTGTTGTTGATTTTTTTTTGTGTGTTGTTATTTTCGTTAGCGCTAGCTTTGGTCAGATACAATCGACTCAAATGGCTGTTTATATTATCATTAGTGAGACACTTATATTAATGACTATAAAACAAGTAAGTATGACCAGAAAATGCCACATTTACAGCTAACAGACCAACTCATGGAACCACAAAGAAGAAACACATAACATCGAGCCCACAATTAGCTCTCTCTCTCTCTCTCTCTCTCTCTCTCTCTCTCTCTCTCTCTCTCTCTCTCATGCGGGTATAACTAGTTCAAACATTTAAATTCTGCAAAACATAGTCCAGTCGTTTCCACTATTTATGCCCATAAATCAGGAGTAATATTACATATTTCCATGCCTAAGGTGGCTATAACCATGTCTCAAATGCACTTACCCACACCCTACAAAAGCACTTCAAAGGGCAGTGATGGATAAATAAACGAGCCAGTGCATGTGATTTCCAACAATGTGGTATTTGCGACCAGCAAAGCCTCAGATAAGCCTGCGCATACGCGCAGTCTGATCAGAGCCTTTGCTAATCGCTTGAGTATTCTATGAGTGTTAAGCTACTGACTGAACACCATTTGGAGTTTCTAAGCTTAAAATGAGACTGCACGAGCTCATCTGAGTCTACACTTGTCAAAATGTAAAATTGTTGGAAATCACATGTCGCGGCTCAAATGAATGTGGTCATACGATCAGAATGAAACTGACATATAATTATTTTTTGTTTGGAACATTTCAGCCTACATGTGAAATCATTCTTCAAACAGTTGAATAATACTGGGAAACCGTTCACTAGTCCGGCAGTATTCAGGCGAATATTAGGGGGACCTGGAACTTGATTTTAAACTTTTTTTATTTGTTGATTCTGGTAGTGCATACATTGTCCTTGGAAAATCCGAGTGATGCCACTCTGGCATCATTTAGCATTTCGATATATCCAATATGGCGTCCAAGATGGAGGACAATTATAAGAGAAAAATTGTGTGATACGGAAAATAATGTCTCAAACCCATTTTCTTTCTCAAATTGTTGCTATGAAGTTGGAATCTAACTGAACACACTAGCTTGTAACCAAATAAAATAAGAATGCAGACAGGATGGCCGCCAAGATGGCAGTTTATCACAAAAAGTATAAGGAAATCTTCCCTGAGACCGACAAAGTCAAGGGATTTGCATGCAAAATCCTTATTTTACTGATTCTTGAATTACAGACATCATCCTTGTGATCCCAGTGATGCTATCACTCAGCATTTTACATATTCAAGATGGCGTCCAAGATCGTAGCCAACAAATTTTTCAAACACGTGGGAGCGGCACCCTACATGTAGGCATAATGATGGATTTGTAACAGACCAGATGCCTTTACAAATACACATATCTGAATAAACAAACCTGGTATGCGTGTATAATAGAGTTGCACTGTACATGCAGGCACATCTGAGAATGGCACCAGGGCCTAAATTACAATGTTTCCTTAAAGTTAAGGAAGACTTAAGTTAAATATTGATTAATAACGTTTCAAACTTATTAAAATCAAAATAGTTTCGTTTTTTTTCTTTAGATCACAATGGTGTCTTTGACCATACGTACTGCATCGATCCTGACAAGCTATTAAACATTTAATGTAACATTTGAAATATCAATGCTTCGCTTAAAACGTCCTTAACTTTAAGGAAGCATTGTAATTTTTGGACCCAGTTCAGCAAACATGTCTGATGTGATGACACCTCTGTACAAGCAGCACCATATTTGTATCCATCCTTCAATCTGCACTCAACTAGTAAAAATGTCTGTTGCAGTGCCAACTGACCAGCAGACATGGCCTATAGTGAGGCACCACACCAATGGGCATGGTTGATAATGAGGGACCACACCATAAGGCGTGGCCTATGGTGAGACAACACACCAGAAGGTATAGCTGATAATGAGGTATCACACCAGAAGGCATGGCCTATAGTGAGGCTCCACACCAGCAGGCACGGCTGATAGTGAGACACCATACAAGCAGGTATAGCAGAAAGAGAAGCACAACACCAGCAAGCATGCATGAATGAGTGGTAAAAGATCGACAGGCATACTGATTGAGTGGTAAAAGATTGGCAGGCATATTGCACATCACTCAACCAATAGGCATGTTTGAACAGCAGTGGTGTTTGTGGAGGTTACACTAGGCCAGAATACATATTTGTTGCAGCTGCAGCAACATAGCAATGGAGTACCACTGGACTAGCAGGCATGATTCTTGCATTGACAACGTAGCAATATGCTTGCCTACTAAAGTTTCACAGTTTAAGTTGGCATGTCTGATGGAGGGGCATCGGTCGAGTAGCTTTTCTCTTTGATTTTCAAAGAAGACGTGTCTAATTGAATGGTATCAAGTCCTCAAGCATATCTGTTGAAGTTTCACCGAACGGCTTCCATGTTTTGCCACCAGGCCATCACATCAGACATCCTTACCAGCACGCATGCACATTATGTGGTACCGAAACAGCACACATGTATGCCGAGACGCAGGATCTGCAAGCATGTGTGTTTGTTACATCACACTAGCAATAATGTATGTTACAATTGCACCCGACTAACAGGAATGCTGGGTACTCATGCGTTGGATCAGTGTGCATTTCTTTTATACTTGTACCAGACCAGCAACCCAGCCATTATTGCCACAGGGTCAGTAGACATCTTTACCATTTCCATGTTTGATTAAGCACACATGACTGAAAACAAGACTCCAGGCCAGTAGTTTTATATGTAACAGCTTCACGAGACTATCAGGCCTGTCGCAATTTCCATGTCTTTAAACTTTGCTCTGAAACAGCAGGCATGTTTATGACTGTTGCACCCGGCCATTTGGCACATCGAATACATGCATGCATTTCTTAAAGATTTGCTTGCACATTTGTAGTGTGGGGCTGAGACAGCAGGTATGTCTGTTACACTTGCCTCAGACGCGCAGTTATGTCTTCTACTTGTATGCTTGTACCCGACCAATGGGCTGTTAAGCACAATTGCACCAGACTATCAGGCATGTATGTTACAGTAGCACCTGACCAGCAGTCAAATCTTTATATGTTGCATACAATCAGCATGCATGTCTCTTACATTTTCATCTTATCAGCATCCATGAATGTTATATTTGCATCCAGCCATCAGCCATGTCTGTAACAATTGCATCCGACCATTTGTCATGTCTATAACAGTTGCACCTAACCAGCAGTCATGTCGGTTAAACTTGCACCTACACGCATGCATGTCTGAAAAACTCGCATCGGACCAGTACTAGTATTCATTTTTGTTATAGAAATATCCAATCATCTGTGCTGTATGTTGCACTTGCGCCAGACCAGTACAGTAGTAATGGTTGTTACAACTGCACCGGACCAACAGGCCTGTATTTTACAGTTTCTCCCAAGCAGCAGGAATGTCTTTAATGGTTACACCCAACCAGCAGTCATGATGGTAATGAACATCTGCAGCATGCAGATCTATCTATTACTCGTTGTTTTGTTGATACGCTGCACTCCATACGTAAATAGTATTTTCCCTTTTTTTTCTTTTTTTTTTTTTTTGGTAATTTTATCTTTTAGCAATCCATCCATAAACCACTTTCAAGCGGATTTTTCCCGCATATTGATTTAAAAAAAGGTGTGTACATTGAGCAAGCACGCTGTCACAGAGTTTTCTGTGATATCATTCTTTCAGCATACCCTCGCATTTCTCACTTAATTATTTCTTGACAGAATGTTTGCCCAAAGAAGGAACTTTTATGAGAATAATATGATATTAAGGTTCGTATAATCAGATCCAGCCAAAAGGAGTCTTGAAAGTAGTGCATGGATTGATGAATACGATTGCCAGAACAAAGACACTCAAAAAAACATAACCATTATGAAAAAATAAGTCCATTATTTTTTCAGTGCAGTGTATAATAAAAACCCATGTGATTCCACAATATACATCCTTCTAATTATGCCATCTTGGGTGACATTCTGGATATTTTACAACGCTGAAACACTACAACATCATGCCAGTCAAATTCGCCTAATGCAACTACTGTTGAAAACTATCAGAAAAAAAGGTTATTTACTGTGATTCTGATTTCAAGTGGGATTTTGCTTTAAAATGGCGGCCATCTTGGACACCATCGTAAATAGTTCAACCTTCTTAATCAAACAATGTTCCATTTTAATCATTTGTATCATTTAGACTCTAAAAAGCCATACGAAGTCAACATTTAAATGCTTTTTATTGCGGTTTTTTGTCAGATAGGCCTTAGGAGACTAACTGACGGCCATCTTGGGCGCCATCTTTAATAATTCAACCTTCTGAATCGAATAAATGTTCAATTTTAATTGTTTGTATCATATAGCCTCTAAACATCCATAAAAAGTCAAAATTAGAGCGCTTTTTATCGAACCTGTTGGTCAGATAGGTGTTAGGAGCATAACTGACGGCCATCTTGGCCGCCATCTTTAATTTTTCAAAACGCTCAATGATGCCAGAGTGGCATCAGTTGGATTCATCATGTACAATGTCTGAACAATAAGAATCCGTGAAGAAAAAAACTTTAAAATCAAGTTCCAGGTCATTCTTGTTTTCTACCGGACTACACTCCACAGCTCCAAATGCTTGATTATATTCTGACTGAACAAACCATTGTCCATGACTCTTTTGTTGACCTTTTTTGCCTCTGACAATGGAGTTTGGTTATTGTTTCATTTGCAAAACCAACGTGTGCTTGGGTAATCAAGAATCATATTTTCAATCGTTATTCTGTGCTTTTGAGTAACGGAAAGATGTCTCGATGAACTGCAAGAACGATTGTCACAGTAACTGTCTGAACCCATATTCTGTTCATTACTTTACAGCCCCATTGTACTGGCAACCTTTCTTTCACATGAAGAGGTTAGTGGTATCGGTGGGATTAAAACACAATGGAGTCATGTAAAAAAAGAGCTATCAACATCAAAAAGCATTATTCTTTGGCCCATATCTAGGTTTAAAAAAACGACAGGTCAAGTTTTAAACTGACACAACATTCATATCAGTAACATGTTCTACCGTTTTCTTTCTGCTGTTTCACTCGACAGAAGGGCTTCAAAGATGTCTGAGATTTTTTAACTTTATTGTAAAATTGTTGTCAAAATACGTTGTACACATAATGCATCAGTTTTATAATTGATGGTATTTTGAGGGATATATTTTGGTGAGCCCTCCGTAGACAGATAAAAGAAAGTGTCTCAGTTATTTATCTAGTAAAATAGGTGATCTAGTGCGATGGACGTTTTCACCTGCTGGCTAAGTCATTGTATCACTGGTCCGCGTCACAATTCATACATTGTAGCCAGCCTGGTAATATTATTGTGCGCTCAAAACGTTTTGTCGATAGGGATGGCTCTTTAACTACGTGGCAGCTCGCACGTGATCCAACTTGATGCACATTGTCACGTTTGCGACGCACACGCAAGACATTACTGCTCCGTTCATCAAGTAGTGCATTCACCCACGTGTTTTTATCTTTTAGATAAACGTATTATTTGTCAATTGCACGAACTAGACCTATAAGTGTAATTACCTAATAAGTAGATGTCTCAATCTATCACACTACAGTTTTAGTTCAACCGACCTACTTCTTGAGAAAACCTTTACGACAATAATGCATGGAGAGTTGAACAGATCTAGTTCGCCCACGAAATTCACTAGGTTATTTTGTGTCTAACATGTTAGACACAAAATAACCTAGTGAATTTTGTGAACGAACTAGAACTGTTCAACTCTCCATGCGGTATGTGTGGATATACATAAGACAAGCTGAACAACAAAATGTGATTGATGACCAGATATTCTTAACTGATGCGTAGACTGATCTGAGTATTTATTATGCTGCTTTCTCAACTATACTCAGAAAAAACAATTGAATGATATTTAGATTCAGTTCCATCTCTAACATTCAATACAATAAAAACTAAACTAAATATGCATGCATTTCATATTTCCAGATATCTGCAATCAAAATGAACGTTTGATTTAAGCCACGCTTCAATGATTAAAGTACTGTACATGTCAAAATGGTTCAACCCTCTATACCTAAAAGTTACAAACATTCAAAAATTATTGAAACCCATTTTTATCGTTTGTATTCCATAATGAATAGCTCCAAAATCATTGCTGGCTCTCAGTCAAAAGTATGACACCTGATTTTGTAGCCTTTGTCAGCGTTTTACTTCCAATTTGTTGACATGTTGACTTGGGTATGTCATATCTGTGCATTTTTGTTGAAGAAGTTGTCACGTTTTTAGGTGCAATTACTGGCATATGGGTTTGAACACTTGTCTGTGGTCGGAATTAGAACATAATCAATGACCAGGTAAAGGTTACTTCAAAAAATATAAACGCTAAATTTTTTGCTTGTGAATTTTGGGTAAAGAGGGTTGGTACATTTGGTGTGGTACTGTATCGTAACCAATGACCCGTAAATTTTATTTTGCATTTTTCTGACTTACATATTGGTAGTTCTATCAGATACGAAAATACTTTGTTTGTAAATTATTTTCTCAAATGTTATATAGTCAAAAGAATTTTAATATCCTTCAATTGTTTTTCTGAGTATATTTATTGACCTGAATAGAAGCTTGTTTACTTATAAATGTCAGTTTTTGTGATTGGCAAGGATCTGCTCAATTTTATTTTATTGAGTTATGCACGTTAAGGGAGTCAAGCATTTATATTTTTTTCTTTTCAGGTCAAAACAATTGAGCATATTAGCAATTCTCAGACTCAAAATAAAGCGAAATGATTGGCTGCTTGAGAACACGTGTCCGCAAACAGCCAATTATTTCGCTTTAGTTTGAGTCTGAGACTGTACTTAAGTTTTATAACCTCGGGGCCAGACTTTTTGTTCAGGTACAATGTATGCTGTTTCTAAAAAAAGGAATAGATATATCAGATATATCTATTCGCATTGTTTGTATTGAGTGTGAGGCTATCGTCTGACTATCTTAGGAGTCTGTTAGGCCCCTCAGGGGTTGTTAAAAACCTCACCTTTCAGGCTCGAGTAACAACACCACCCTCGGGGTCCAACAGATCGAAGGGCAAAGAAAATCAGGCTTGATCCCAATATTGACACACTTACCATATGTCCATTTTAAATCTTTGTTAACCTGTGTTATCGTATCTCTTCCGATTGATGTCATAAGTGTATGATATGTGACTGAGGCATTCATTATGATATAACTTTCGGAACCAGAATTTTATGGCGGCTTAGTGTATAAATTAATGAAAATTGTTGGCCCCTTTAATTTTTTGGCACAGTTTATTAAACTAAGTTCTCACTATAAGAAGATAACATTAATGTATTGCAACAGACTACTTGCTTGGTGGTCAACCCAATCACGGTTGTCAATTTTGCTTTCCTCTTCAATTCCACACCAGCGGGTCGGACCTCAGATTTTATGACGGTTCAGACTTTGCTTCCAAAGGATACCCTTTTAAGAACATATTTGACTTCACTACAGCTGGTGACTGGGACTGTGTGGCGGCGGTAGAACGTCTCCCTGCCTTTCACTATAGTGTAGATTTTATTTTCTTGTCCTTTGGGATCAAGGGTTTCATTGTGGAACTTTGAAACTATTAGAGGGTCACCTATGAAGCCTCAATGGCAAAAACTAGCTAGTCTGGACTAGGAAATATGCACACTCTAGTTTCAGTTCTTTGATGCAGTCTTTGCTTCCAAAGGATACCCTTTTAAGAACATATTTGACTTCACTACAGCTGGTGACTGGGACTGTGTGGCGGCGGTAGAACGTCTCCCTGCCCTTCACTTTAGTGTGGATTTTATTTTCTTGTCCTTTGGGATCATGGGTTTCATTGTGGAACTTTGAAACTATTAGAGGTTCACTGATGAAGCCTCAATGGCAGCAACTAGCTAGTCTGGCCCAGGAAAAATGCACACTCTAGTTTCAGTTCTTTGATGCAGTCTTTGCTTCCAAAGGATACCCTTTTAAGAACATATTTGACTTCACTACAGCTGGTGACTGGGACTGTGTGGCGGCGGTAGAACGTCTCCCTGCCCTTCACTATAGTGTAGATTTTATTTTCTTGTCCTTTGGGATCACGGGTTTCATTGTGGAATTTTGAAACTATTAGAGGGTCACTGATGAAGCCTAAATGGCAGAAATTAGCTAGTCTGGCCCAGGAAATATGCACACTCTAGTTTCAGTTCTTTGATGCAGTCTTTGCACCCAAAGAATACCCTTTTAAGAACATATTAAAGACTTATATATAGATGAGGGGGTTTGGGGCCTGATGATTTGGCTGTTGTCAGGCCCACCTGCGTTTACTTGTTGGATTTCTTTTGCTCTGGTATTCAGTTTTGTTTACTGTTGAGTCCTTATGTTTGCTTTATCTTCTTCTTATATCTTGATTTATATGTTCTAGGAGATGATTTATTGATAAGTTAGGGGTCTTTCATGCACAACAAATATCTATTGTGTCTGTAGTCGGGTTTAACTGGTGGATTTCTTTTACTCTGGTATTCAGTTGTATATACTGTTGAATCTTTATCAATCTTTGTTTTGTTTCCTTTTTTATATCTTGATTTGTATTTAATAGGATATGATACATCGATAAGTTAGAGATCTTTCATGCGGACCAAACATCTATTTGTCTTGATCCGCATCTGCAATAAAGGAGGGGTTGCTACCATAAAACTAGTTTAAGCCCTCCAGTAAAAGTATTTTTACTGACCGTTCCAAGGAGGTTCTTCTTTTGTGGATCCTTTTAGTTATTAATGTTTCATGTTTGTCATGCTTTCTTGTCTGTTCATTGCAGCCTTGTGGTCATCTGCTGGAAAAAGGCTGGCCTCTTGGCTCTCTTATATGTGATGTTTTAATGTGTTTTGTCACTTTCCCATGTGTTGTCCTGGGTCAGGTGTGATACTTGATCGTATCGATTCCTAATCTTTGCCTATTTTACTTACTTTTTTATTTTGTAGTTTCGTCTTTCAGAGACATACTTCTCATGCGCGGACAGGAAGTTCAGGTCACAGGTGGCTATAGATTTCCTCAAAAATACTGGTACGGACCCAATTTGAGAAGCAACTAGACCCCTTTGGGTCTAATTGCTCCTCGAGGGAGGTCCGTGCGGCCTTCTGTGAAGTACACTAATGATTAACAAAAAGAAGCTATGTCTGGCTAGGAAAAAAGTAAGAAAGAGGGCAAAAAACAGGGATCGATACAATCAAGCACCACACCTGAAGCAGGATACAAATGAATAAGTGACAACTTCACCATCAGACATCACAAACGAGAGCCAAGAGGTCAGCCCTTTCCCAGCATGTGACCGCAAGGCATCAATAAACAGACCTACACAAAAGCATAACAAAAACAAGAAAGAAATAACTGATATGAGCCATTAACGAAGCAGTATGTTAGGCCAATAAAATGGTTAAGATACAATGTACTGTGGTGTTGTAAAGTTCATAATTGGATTGTGTTTGCTTATTTGTTTGTCTCTTTAGGTAATGAACGTACTGCCCTCGCACTCTGTTTTATGTAATTCAAGGCTAAACTCGCAAAGGAGATTAGGTCTAAATGTCTACAACTTTATACTGACGGACTATAACTACGCAACATTTTATTCCCTTTATATCATTCAAAAGATAGTTGACTGTAAACGTCCTCTGCTTCGATGATGTCATTCTGAGCTGGTTTCATCAGCAAACACTTTAATTTTAACTTTACAACTTAGCGGATGACTTTACTGCTTCGTATTTTAGGTCACTGAAACATGTCTCAAAAGCCATCAAATGAAAGGGTACAGGCAGATAAACGTCAAATAAGCAGACGGGTTGTATCGCAGACCTACCAAACATTATGAGAGTGATTTCTAGATGACTAATGAGGTCCATGACACAAATTTGATACTTCTCTTGTTTCTTAATTTTAAGAAGTATTGAATCGTTAACTGATAACATTTTGTCACATGAAGCAATTGGCCCATATACCAAAAGTTTACATTTTTAATTTGTTAAATTTATTTAAATTGGACATTTTTTTTCATGTGTAACTAACAAATGAATTTTCTTTAACATACAGCTTATTTAAAGGAATGTTTGTCCTTCTTTTTGAGACATAAATGAGAGCTGCTATCCAAGTGTTGCATTTGTAAAGTCCGTCAGAATATGATTGTCAAGTTGTATGTTTTTCACTGTGGGAGTTTTTAAGTAGACATAAAATTATTTCTTCAATCGAAACAACCATCCTTAATATGTAACAGAAGCCATGACCTTTAGTTGTCATCTCAACATTAAGAGAATTAGTTTTATATTTTCGTTTCTGGGCAAAACTACAATCAAATAGCTAACGAAACCTTATAATTAAAGGATTTCATCTAAAAATTGCTTACATTTGTTCTTGGTATGTCAGTAGGTGATAGCTTAGGTCGCAGGATAGACTGGATTCCTGTCGTTATTGTTATTTTTGTTAATATTATTGTTATCTCCTAAACATATGTCTTAACTGCCTCTTTAATCCAAACTCAACTGTTAACACTGGCTGAACAATAACATATATTTTTCAGCCAAGGAACTTAAGCCTGTAAAATGTATTGAATTCCTCAAGATTTGTGTCCCTTCAAAAAAAAGAAAAAAAAGAAAGATAGGGTCTGGGCCAGACTCGTCGTAGGCATGCTTTGTTACAACACGTTTTGATATAATGTAATAATTTCATTTTGATTTTTTTTCTTTCATTTTGCGTTGTCAATATCGATGCAAAATGAAATAAAGAAGTAAAAAAGCAATTCTTTCTTTTTGTGTCGATATGATCCATATCGACACAAATTAAAATAATGTAATAAGAACCCTATCTATCGTCTAGCGGTATCCAAAAGCGTAGGAAGCAATATTTGATACTGTCAATCTCTTTAGAGTAAATTTTCGACGTTGTGTCATAAATGAAGGATTTTTGTCATCTGTGCCGTTAGGCTCATAAGATGAATTTGTGGAGCAGGCATCCTCTTCTGTCCAGCATTCTTAATGCTCTCAACTTCGAAGAAGTTTCAAGAGGGGTTTATTGGCTTTGGGCTGTCAATGGCTCTGCCTGTCTGTCCATCTATGCGTGGGTTAAACTTACACTCGTTTGAGAACCATTAGAGAGTAGAATCTTGGAATTTCATATGTAGAATAACTATGCTAATAAAAGAACTTTTTTCTTTTTCGTTGCATTTGGAGTTGCAGAGTTACAGCCTTTTATAATATTTTTGTTTTAATTTTCCCTTTGTAAGCACATGAAAGCTGCTTTTGGGTGGTAGTTTTTGCAATTCAATCGACTGGATGGTTTGTGGTGTTTAAGTAGATCTGAGTACTTTGCCATGTATCAGTGGACTGCAGGGTGGTTTGCGGTGTTATAGTAAACCGATAGCTCAGTGGTTAGCGTTAATAAACATAGCTATCAGACCTTCGACTGTCGACGCAAAATGAAATTTAAAAATATGCATACTATCAGTACAAAATGAAAGAAATATATATTTCATTAAGAACTGACCGCATACAACCGATGCAAAATGAAACAGAAACAACATGTTAATTCATTTTGCGTCGACCTTAACAACGCAAAATGAAATAAAAAGTTCAAAAAATAATAATTATTACATTATTTCAAAATGCGTTTTAACAATGCTCATAGTTAGAAACCTTATCAAGAGTCTTACATGTATCACGGATCACATTGTTTTCTACAGAAGCAACTCAACTGCTTTTCTGCTAATTCTCAACATGCATGCGAAGAATAGAAAATGAATCAGGGATCGAATGCGTTCGCTGGTCGTGAAATGTCCAATAATTACAGTTTAACTGTGGGCTTTAATTTCGTATTGTATACAAAGTTTCAAATACAGTAAGACCTGTGTAAAACGACCTATAAAAATAGACAAAACATAGATCTCAATGACAAATGGTAGCTTAATGAAGGTCGAAAGTATTGCAGAATGCTCCCCCTTGGCGCATTCTGCAATACTTTTGACCTGCATTAAGCGATAATTGGTCTTGAAAACCAATTTTTGGTCTTTTTGAGAGCGGTCGTTTTACACAAGTTTTACTGTACTTGTCAACAGTCTCATTATGACTAGTCCTTTTACGCCTTTAGAATGGCCGTGCAATTTGGCGTAACACTCATTACGAAGATACGTGCGCGCGTTATGAAAATTATACACCACCTATTAATGAATATGATTTCCTATACCATAAGGAAAGGTCAGAAAAGCAACTTCACCCACCGGGAAATCTCTCTTGTCCCCATTTGGTAAATGGAAGCAATTTACGAGAACCGCTGCTCATTTCAGAAGACTCCCGTTGATATGCGTACATGTATCTACATCAAGCTCTGGCTATAAACCCTTTAAATTTGATATTTTAGATATATTTGCAATATTCAAATTTAGAAGAAATAAGCTAGTCGCTGTAGCTGAACAGAAAGGTTCGAATCTTACCTGAGGCATTTTTTTCGAGACGCGGCTCATTATTTAAAATGGACCTTGTAGCTAAAAAAACTGCCCCCTTCCCGAGATTATAAAACTATTTCATGCTCAACTCACTGAACATGAAATATATCATGTTCATAAATGTTAAAAATGCCAACAATTGTTGGCATTTTAACATTTATTAGCATGATGAATGCAGCATTTGAGAGTTTGAAAGCAAGAAAAGTCTATATTTGTCAGCATTTCTGTTGTTATGAGCACTTGAAATTTCATGCTCAGCTGCTGAGCATGAAAAAGGTTTTATAACCTCGTGGCCTGGTCTGGTAAACACCAGATTGTTCATCTACAGAGACTGGCTAGAATGTTGAATCTTTGATTGTAGCAAGGGTTGATACATTTTTGTATTACACTTTCAAAGGCGCTGATCAGACTGTGCGGATGCGCAGGCTGGTCTGCGCCTTTGTTGTTTGCATGCTACACATGTGCATGCCTAATGTCATGAGGCTCATATTAGTTTCCATATTTCACTCCTGCGAACAGGGTAAATAAATTGGTCAGATCTGATAAGTTCGCCATAGCAGCCAAATGGAGTTCTATAAAAAGCACAGACCCTGTTCCTTAGACTGATTTTATTCTTTTACTTTCATGCTTTTCCTTTTTCTTTTTGCAGCACTACCACAAGAAGCTTATACGATCTGGGAAGCATACCCCTGGCGATTCGGCGTTGTGTTCTGCTACATCAAAGCTACCCTGTGGGAGATGACGTCATACGCTTCCGTCCTCACCATCACAGCTTTCACCGTGGAGCGTTACGTCGCCATATGCCATCCGCTGAAGGCGCACAAATTCGCTAATTTATCAAGGAGTGTTAAAGTCATCATCGCGATCTGGATAATTTCCCTGGCATGCGCACTACCGTATCCGCTGCACACGGAGTTATTCTATTATATAAATGATACTAATGGGAACCCCATAGAGGATTCATTGATCTGTAATATACCTAACAACTATAAGGAGAAGATGACATACGTATTCCAATTATCAACTTTTCTGTTCTTTGTCTTTCCAATGACAGTGATTATCGTGTTGTACTTGATGATTGCTTTGACGCTCAGGCGGGCAGCCCTGCAAAGGGTGTCATCTAATGAAGGAAGTAATGGATTCAGTCATTCACTACCATCAGCTCAGTCCAGAAAGGCGGTCTTGCGAATGTTGGGTGAGTAGTATAGGGGTCAGTTCAGTGCCAAAAACGTCACCTCAATGCGCTGAAGCTTCGAACACTATAGTATGTTACTGCTTCCAAATGAAATAGTTACCATGATAGCGAGCAGTGAAGGAGCTGGAGATTAATATGTCCGAAGTATGAGTGATGCTCGGAAAACTGCAAGCTGCAGTTTTCAGGGCATCACTCGTATTTCAGCCAGTATTTCCATATGTTGTTAGCTGTTAGCAAAGGTTAAAATGCAATCTTCACATATTTCACTGCTTCCTTTATTACAACAAACACTTAGCCTATTACAGTTTTCCAAATACCAGTCGTACAAAATCATTATTTCCATATGATATTGGCTGTTATATGTAACAAGTATTCCAGTTTCCACATCTTGCACTATGTCATATACAGCAACACCCATTCAGCGTTAACGTTATCAATCGAGAAAAAACATCGGCTCATCGAAGCAACCAGTGTGGATAGTGTCTGATATTACAATGATAATGAACACGCTGTCAAAACGGATTTATTTAAATCTTTACCTGCTAGTATCGTCTGTTGATAATCCTTGCAAACAATGTTGAGTCTAGGGCGAAGATTTGGTCAGTGAAATATTAGATTTGCCCCAGGTGGCCTAGGCTGCTGTCCATTCTAAGGCATTGATTCTGTTGTTGTTTTGAATATTCATTGTTTGCTATTGCTTTGTCCCTTTTAGTTTGACAATCATCTGGCTGAGGACGAGTGAGCTAGTTGCTTTACTTTAATTGTATTGTGACTGTCTGTGTTATGTGTCAACAAAATGGGTATGACCTGAATCAAAATTGTTTAACACTGATCCAATTTCAGAGTTTTATATTTAAAACTAATTAATTTTGCAAAATAAATCAGCACGTGACAATTAATCATGAAAAATTTCGCAGCATGTAATGAGTTTTGGTGATGTTGCTTTTGTTTTGTACATTTGTTCAGCTTCTAAATTATATTATTGTATTTAGTCTACATGAATTTAAAATTCGTCAGTCGAACGAATCTGAATTATATGGTCTAATCTGCTAAAGCATTGCCATCAAGGGTACAGTGTCAGGAAATATAGAACCATGCATGATTTAGTGTAAGACGGGATATCAGATTTAGGTTCAACCAAGAAGGGATCCTTGTTCTTGTTGATGAATTGTATCAATCAAGATTTAAGTTTCTAAGGTTTGCACCGAAAAGAAAAGACGTATAATCATATTTGGGCCTCAACACAAAAAACCCTGTTGTCCGGGTTTTTCAAATCACAAAAGCACAGACCAGCCTGAGCAGCCTGAGCAGCCGCACTAACTGATCAGCGCCTTTGTTATTCATTTGTTATATAGTATCATAAATAGACTTGCTAAGAGCAAAATTTTAATCTGACTAAGGGTGAGGTTGGTGCACCGTTAAACCAGTTTAAGCCCTCCAGTAAAATATTTTACTGACCGTTCAAAGGCGGTACTTCTTTTGAGGATCTTTTATGCTTTTTCTGTCTTGTGTTTGCTATGCCTTTCTACGCTTCTGTTTATATGTGCCTTGTGGTCACCTGCTGTGAAAGGGCTGACCTCTTGGCTCTCGTTTGTGGTGTCTAACTGTGAGTTTGTTACAATCTCATTGGTATCCTGGGTGAGATGTGGTACTTGATTGTATCGATTCTTGATCTTTGCACCCTTACTTACTTTGCCGAGTGATGACAAACCGTGATCCAGAGGGACCGATTTTTCTTTCCTACCCTCACATGAACAATGGATTTTTTTCTTGCTCACCACTTTATTTATTTTAGAATAAGCTCCCAGAAGTCCCTGACTACGCTAAGATGCAATTTCACATGATGGCGTTACTTGATGTCCTGTGTAAGATAAGATTTTCTATACCAGGGTAAAATCTCAGATATCCTTATCCGGTGTGCAAGAAAGTATTTGCTGTCCACAATAAGAAGGTTTGGACCTTTTATTAACACACAGTGAATACTCTGATCAGATGGGGCTTGCACAGGCCGATCTGAGTCTTCTTGAGGCGCTCGCTCATTCTGCTTATTTTATCATGTCATGACTCACATAATCATATTTGTTTGAAAACTTTCATTTTTAGCAAAATTCGAATATTTATTTTCGGTGCAAATCTGAATTCATGTTTTTACCACTAATCAATTCATGATCATTTATTCAACTTATCAAATGAGTATATGATTAGTTGTGTCTGATGAGAATATATTCATTTTTATCAGTTATCGTGGCTTTAAAGGCATTATTCGCTGGGCCAAGAAACCAACTGTTCTCTGAAGCAATATAATTTCAAGACTGGTAAAGCCGTCTATAAGCTGTATAATAAGCTGTCAAATGGAACGATAAAACTTAAACATGAGAGACTGTCTATACTCGACCCGGAATTATCGCAAGAAATACATTCATAGCTTAGACGGTGCCTGTCTGGGCATTTAATCTGCGACCGTCTCGACTGTCAGCTTTAGTGAATTCAAATCTCAGACAGATGAAGATTGGATTTCTTTGAAACAAAGCTGTATATTTATCAAAACAACAAGCAGGCATTTATGACGTTTGATTCTTAGTCGCACATGTACATACGAACATTAATGAAAACGAGGTATATCAAACTCTTAACATACCATATACTACGTTTCAGTCATGTTGGATGGGACATTTTCCTGGTTTGAATCAGCAGTAAGCAAATATTATTGTCGTGCCCAAGGACACTACAAGCAAGTGAATATGACCAGAAGACGCCACAATCACAGAGCACATATCAACCCACGACACCGCGGGGAAAAGGCACAGAACACAAAAAGACACAACACAATTAAAGTAAACCAACCAGCCCTCTTTTAGCAAGATGATAGCGAAAATTAAAAGCATTCCAAGATTCACACCACAAAACCTACACACACAATGGGTGCTGCCACAAACAGTGAATAAAGAACAACGGGTTAAGATAAGGATAGTGTGTGCAAGAAAAACTGCATTTATTACCTTACCCTTCAATAAAAACATGTGTTCTTGGGTGCTTAAAATAACCGTCTCGTTGAGACGGTTCTTTTGAGTACCAACTACATATGTTTGATTGAGAATAAGAAAAATAATTTTTCAGTACGCACTCTTATCTGGAGGCCTGAATTATTAACAATCGCCTTAGTACCAACAGCAGCCGAATGACCAGCGGTGGGGTGGGTGGGATTAACTAAATTTTACTGGACAACTCTTCGTCTGCCTCTAGGATCAGTAAGGTCTTATACTATTTTGCTTGCACATGCTTTTTCTGTCTGAACAATTTGGCTTCGGCACTTAAAGAGTATAGGTCACAAAGGCGCTTTCAAATTGGCTATCGTCTATGGCAAGTGGTAATAAAGCGTTTGATTGCATCAGACAGAAACGTATGGCTTTTCGATTCTTTTTGTATTAAAATGCGCTTTCTTAAATCGGCACAAACTTCTATTAAGTCGCAGTTATGTTAGTTTGAGAGTCGAGGCTAAATTAGACAGCCAAATGGAAACGTAATGAAACTGAACAAAGTACACTGAAAGATCGTTCCATGCCTGTCCCACTTTGATACAAGTTCATGTCATCAGGAAAACGCCTCCGCTAACGATATATCTAAGCTGATAGCTAAATAAATCTGGTAAATAGGCTCATTCAGAAGAAGAGAGAATCTGCAGAGCTTGGAAACAGCAGGCTCGTTTCCATTGATTCTGCTCACGAGGATAACAGAAGGTGCAACAACCCAGACAATTTATCTATGGCAAGAGACGTGTCGAATTATATTGAGAAATATATTGATATTAGAAAGATTAACATTTAATTGTCAGGGCCCTAAGATTAGTTTCTATCAGTCATCTCTCATATCAACTGCATTGTCGGACGTTGCCTGATAAACACTGTCTATCTCATGGCATGTGCCTTTATCAGGTCATGATGACGTTGCACTTTTTGAATGACGTCGCGAACGGCGCTGAATTAATGCAAAAATCGAAAGTTACGTCATATTCGCTATATTGAAGAGTGAAACAATGGGTAAACTGATAAATAGAACACCAGGTTTGCGTCTTTTTATATCAAGTTTACCAGGCTCGGCTTTGAAAACGCATGTTGAATCGCTTGGCATGCCTCGCGATGTCATCATGCGTTCTCAAAGCCTTGCCTGGTAAACTTGATATCAAACGACACTCACCTAGTATTCTCTATTTATAAGCACTATGTGCATTACTTATTTCTACAAAATGCAATACCATCTGAGACAGTTTAGATTCAAATGAGCCAGCTGATTAGGATCCACACTGTTTCTCATCCACGTAATGAATTCATAATTGTACCGCTAAACTTGTCGAACTTTAGAAGCTGATATAGGATAACAACTAAAACAATAACAAAGTCAGCGATAATTTGAGTATGTGGGCTTATTGAGTCGAATACGGAAGTAACAGAAGCCGCAACATATATGAGTCGTGACATGTGATTTCCAACAATGTAAGTTTTTGGCATGAATAGACACATACGAGCCTGTGCAACCTCCTGGTAAGCTTAGAAACTCCAAATGGTGTTCAGTCAGTAGCTTAACAGTCCACAGGAGCTTGAGGTTCTGTCTTTATCTCACCTCTATATCCTCAAAACCAAACTCTCACAATGTCACTACGTAATGACATTGTGAGATTTCGGTTTTCAGTCTATAGAGGTGAGTTTAGGACAGAACTTCAAGCTCCTGTGAAAGTCATATAGTAGTCAAGCGACAAGCAAAGGCTCTGATCAGACTGCCCGTATGCGACGGCTGGTCTGAGCCTTTGCTTGTCTCACATACCACATTATTGGAAATCTTATAGTGTTCGCTCTGTTTCAAGCATCATAGATGATATCTAGACAATGAGATATTATCTTAAATGCTAGCTGTCAAATTGACAAATTGAGTTACATAATATGAATTTTATGGTGATTAGGATGTAAGCCAGCGTCTACATATGTCTTGAGTAAGCTACGCACGACTTTACAATTTAGGACAAAGTAAGAAAGAGGGCAAAGATCAGGAATCGATACATTTAAGTACCACACCTGACCCGGAATACCAATGAGAAAGTAACAAACTCACAATTAGACATCACAACAGAGAGCCAAGAGGTCAGCCCTTTCCGATCAGGTGACCACAAGGCATCAATAAGCATACTGGCACGAAAGTATAACAAGACAGAAATAACACAAATGATCCATAAAAATATTTTACTGGGGGGGGGGGGGGCTTAAACCGGTTTCACGGCACGCCTAGCTCACCCTTAATTCAGATGTGGATCAAGACACATAGATGTTTAGCTTGCATGAAAGACCCCTAACTTATCAATGCATTATCTCCTAGAACATATAAATCGAGATATAAAAAGAAGATAAATCAAAGATAAGGTCTTAACAGCAAATAAAACTGAATAACTGAGCAAAAGAAATCCAACAGGTAAACCCCGGTGGGCCTGACAACAGCCAAAGCATCAGGCCCCTACCATCTCATCAATAGATAAGTCTTTAAGTCGGAACTGACAAAGAGTCTGAAGTCCGACCCACCGGCGTGCAATTAAAGAGAAAAGCAAATTTGCCAACCGTGATTGGGTTTACTACCAAGCATGCAGTCTGTTGCACTACATTAATGTTAAGGCCACTCTTTTTTATAATGGGAAATTATTTTAATAAACTGCGCTGAAAAATTATTAGAACCAACAATCTTCTTCAATTTATACACCAAGTCACCATAGAACTCAGCTTCCGAAAGTCCTTGGCGCAAGAAAGATTAAAGTCCAATTTTGGAATTTAGATATCAAATCATAGTATCGTCTATAAAATAAAGAAAAGATTTTGCGAAGTTTATGCTACCGATAGCCTTGTTTAAGAAGTTTCTGAGTTAACAATTTATTGCCAGTGTTGAAGTCATCAACATGGCTAGATGCTCTAGCAAAATGAATGAGTTGAAAGATATAGACTCCATAGGATGTAGTGCGAGGAACATCACCATCTAAAATGGAAAATAGACAATTTCAAAATCAAAGTCGTCACGTTTATCATAAATCTTGGTAGAAACAATATCATTAGAAATTGATTAATGAAGGTCTAAAAACGTGGCTTAGGTATCAGAGGTTTTGGTAGTTTAGTTGGAGCTCTGATGGGTATATTTGACTTACCATATTGTCAAAATAAACATTTTTAATATTTAAAATATTGTCCAAATATCTGGATGTAGTGTAAAAAAGCATCAATGATATCAGCCTGCTTATCATCAGAAAGAAATATCATAAAGTCCCTCTTTTAACAAAACAGGAATAAATCGACAGCCAGGGAAGCACAATTAGTGCCCATAGGAATACCAACTACTTTTCTTTACAGCTTGGTGCCTAATCGAATAAAAATGTTGTCCAACAAAAAGGTCAGCGCATCACATACATTTTGACAAGACCTTGTATGATAATTTTTAGTTTTTTCCAAAGTAAAAATGCGTTTCTGTCGTGACATGCAAGGTAAGGAGAGCCTTCTCTATTTAAGGTTCTTTCAATAAGATCAAAAGTTTATCTTTAATCAAATTATGAGGTAAAGTAGTGTAAATAGTAGAAAAATAATGAGTAAACAAATTGGTCGCATTGAAAACTCTAGCTTAAGCAAAAAAATTCAACTGAATTTTAATAGACCAAAATAGATTTTTACCAGATCTCTCCATATACCTTTTCACAGTACTTGATAACATGTTTTAACAGCTGTAAGACATGAGGTTAACAATTTAGAAAGTTCTGTTGTAATACTACAAGAAATAAAATTAGCAATGAAACTTGCTTTATAGGGTTTTAATTGAGTTTAGGTAACCAATACAACGTAGGAACTTTGTGCTGGTTTTCTTTGGCTTTGACACCAAAATGTAGTGCTGTATGCCAACAATGTCCATCGACGACCACCCTCTCACTCAAAGAAGGCTGCAGCGTATAGACATTGGTGTTAACAAGCAGCTTTATCTGCTGGAACCAAAACATAGTTCATATGAAAATCCTGGATACCTCGTTTAAGATGACGAAGAGAAGATTTAGGTATAAGGGGTAAAAGATGTGTATTGCGAGATTAAAATGAAAAACGAGTATCAATAATTTTAAAAATGTTAATCTTCAATTCCTTCAAGGCATCAGGTTCAACAATTATCTGTTTACACCAACGCTTACTGAAGTCATTTAAAGAAGCAGCGATCTCTGTACAACATTTAGGGAAATTAATATTTGGAGGAATCCTATATTTAGGACCTTTAAAATAATATTACGAACTCTAGCGTCAGGAATGACATTTAGATTACCTGTAATCACATGCCCTGCAGGGGGTATAAATAATAAGAGGTTTGATAATCTCAGGAGTCAGGAGTATTGGAATCTATATTTATACCAGTTACAATTTTATTAAAGTTAAATATAGTAGGCCTAATTGATTTGTTATATTTATAGCAAATAATAGGAATTTAATAATTATTAAAGTATTTGGAATAGATGAGATCACTAAATTATCCTTAAAGATACTATGTAAATCCATAAACTCCATACCTTTGTTGATGAATGGAATTTTGATAAAATGTTGTTTATGATTGACCCCAGAATCAATATAAGGACTAAGGAAATGTTGAACATAACACCTTGTAAGAAGTACTGCTATATATAATTTGTTTGCTCTATCGTAAAGTCCATTAGCCTCTAACTCTTAGTTACGTAAAACTGAGATAAGGCAAGGAACTTAAAAATGAAAGTAAGCTATGCCTACCATGATTTTTCAAAGCTATAGAAAGATCCTTTAGAAAAGTATTTATGCGTTTTTCAGTATAAATTTTGCACTAAATGTTGCCATTTTTGAATTTACCATGAGATCTACTTTTACTATTTTTACATTCCAAAAGAGAAAAAACATCAAAATCTGGCCTGTTAGAAATATTACCTTCATGGTATATATTATCATTAAAATCTAAAGGAAAAGGTGAGTGCAAAAATGTAATTCATTTATGTTCAGTTTCATGTCTCTTTATAGTTTTAATCTAGATGATGAATTTGGATCATATATAATTTTTTCAACTAGTTGGATAACAATTTTACTAGGTTAATGACTATTATTTTTTAAATGGCGATAAAGAAACGTGTCAACTGTTTTAGGCTTTTTCATTTTACGAAAATGCTCATGAGGGATCAGCCAGTTTGTCCAATATATCGCATGTCACAATTAATTTCAGTTCAAGTTATAACATAATAATATTGTCAGAATATTTATTAGAAACAAGCTATATTTTCTGAGTTTCGGTGCTTAAACTTTCATGCATGGCCTTATGTAAGTCTGAAGGGTTTTGGCGTGCTACACCAGTGACATCAATATCAAGGTCACTTACTTTTAAGCAACTGCATACCGTGAAAGAGTTTACTTACAATATCTTCTGAATCTGTCCTTGTAGCATCCCTACATCCGATTGTGGCCTTAAATTTCGGTCTGTATCACATCTTTACCTTTTAAGTTCTCAAAGCAAAATCATATGAATAAGTCATTACAATGTTTCCCTTTAAATAACCTTAGCTGATACTTCGAGTATCAAGTGTTGTTGTTTTTTTTTGTTTGTTTTATTTTTTGCTTTTTTTGCTTTTTGCTTTTTTTGGCTTTTGTTTTTTGGGGTACACGTGTGTGTGTGTGCGTGCGTGCGTGTGTGTGTTAAAGTTGCTGTCGCTGTTGCTTTTGTTTTAGATTTTCACCAACGTGTGTATAGTCATGTTTGCCAAGCATTTTTGCGTCAGATAATTCCCCTGCAGCCCTACTTTCATTTAAGGAGTTCCTCGACGATGCACATAACACGAGTGTCTGTGTCATTTGGGCCTCGACGCGAGAAAACCTGTCTTCGGGGGTTTGCGAACAACACAGGCGCAGACCAGCCTGCGCATCCGCGCAGTCTGATCAGCACCTTTGTTATTCGCTTTTTGGAAAGTACCATATTTAACCTTGCTACAGATGAAATTTCAATTTTCTAGCTAGTCTCTGTAGATGAGGAGACTGGTTTAAAACTCGCTTTGTTGGAAATCCCGAAGACAGGTTTTCTCGCGACGAGGCCCATTTCATTTCCTATTAGTTTCCTGCATCATTCAGTCAATTAGAACCATGCAATCTTTCAATGATGATTACCCCTATCATTAGCTGCAAATGCCTACAGATAAAAGTGCTTTACTGAAAACTATTTTTCTTATTTCTCAAACAAAACATATGTCGTGGGTACATGTACTCAAAAAACCGTCTCAATGAGACGGTTCTTTTGAGCAACCAAAACATCTGTTTAAATAGATGGGTAAGAAATAATTACAAGCATAAGCTCAATAAATGTTGCATAACTGGGCATATGCTGATTGCAGCTATTATTTGCATTTCTAGGAAACCCAACATGCTTTGATACTTTACTTGATAATGTATGAGAAGCTTTCCGCATGCGTAAGAAGTTAGGTATTGCATGACCCTAAGACCTCTGACTTTTTTCTACTCCAGCTTTGAGAGAGAGAGAGAGAGAGAGAGAGAGAGAGAGAGAGAGAGAGAGAGAGAGAGAGAGAGAGCTTTATAATCACTGTGTAGTCAGTCCCCATGTCCATCCGACTTTCCGTCGGTAGTAAACACAAATGTCCACAATATTGGAGCCCGTACAAGCCGACATATACATTGGTACCAACAGCATATCGCCAACTTATTCGTCAAACAATCTCAGCAAATAATATCTGCAAAGCAATTTCGTGTAGACTAATGATAACTCGAATATACTTGCAGATATGAGTGTGAAGGTAGGATAGAAAATACGTCCTGAGGATCACCATTTGGCATCACGAGGCTTGCCGAGTGATGACAAACAGGGATCCAGAGGGACAGATTTTTTTATCCTACCCTCACACGAAAAATGGACTCTTTTTCTTGCTCACCACTGTTTTTTTTATTTTAAAATAAGCTCCCAGAAGTCCCTGAATACGTTTAGATGCAATTTCACAAGATGATGTCACTTTAACATAATAATGAGGTCACTTCCAATACAACCAATGTATGAAGCCCTCATGATACAGCCTGAAACATGTTACGTGTTTTACATAGGCTTATATAGGGAAAACATGAACAAATATTCTTGTCTGAAACAATAAGGCCTATAGCCTTGATATTTGGTATGTAGTATCCTAGTAGACCTCTGCCAAGTCTGTTCAAAGTATACCCCTTGGGGCCAAAATGATCCCTCCCCAGGGACAACGTCAGCTTTCGACAGATATACCTGTATGTAAGCTTTAAACAAAACTCAGATGAGCGATTTAAGGCCACTTGGCCCTCTTGTTTATCTTTCCAACGGGTTGGTACAGGTATGTTTCTTTTGACATCGGCAAGACTCCCGCTGTCCCTGGGCACGACCGCTTGCCCAGTACATCAAATTATACCAATCACAATGCATTCAACATGTTCAAAGCATTTGAATAAATGTTGAAGTTATTTTTAAAATGCTCAGTTTATACCTGTAATCGTTGAAATTTCAATATTGAAACTGTCGTGAACAAAAATTCAACGTTTTTTGTTGTTTTTTTTTTCGTAAGAATACAGTCATGCGCCTAAAATTTTGTGTGTTAGCAACCCATCTCGTGTAGCTTGTCTCGTATTAGCAACGCTTATCTCATGGATAGCTTTGTTTGATTAAATTCTTTACGTTCCATCAACAATCTTTCAGTTATATAGGGACGTGTCTTCCTGGGTTGAACCAGTACTAACTTCTCATGGGTAGCGATTTGGGATAGAGTTTGCCTACATCGATTTAACATAGGGACCATTTGATCTTGTATGCATTGGTATGTGAAAAAGAATTATCTCACATGGGTAAAAGCAGCGGAAATCCCCGATTCTGGTGTGCGAGAGAAAAGATTTTCTATCCCAGGCCTAGGGTAAAATCTCAGATATCCTAATCCAGAGTGCAAGAAAGTTTAGTCCCTTGGGTTCGTGTTAACGAGATGAACATGTTTGGCACCACTAATGCCTAGGATACGCATATTTTAAATTTTATAGAGGCACGATGTTACTGAAAAAACACTGCCTTCCTAGGATTTAATTTGGGGTCTAGATGATTCATAGGGCAGCTTCTAGTCTTCTTATAATGAATGCGTTGCAACTCTATTGCAAGGCTGAATTAAATTGTCAATTAACAATGAAACATGTTCCTAGAGAGCAACATTATCATTAACCATTTTACTGAGACCCAACAATAATGAAACAGTAGCTCTCTCTCTCTCTCTCTCTCTCTCTCTCTCTCTCTCTCTCTCTCTCTCTCTCTCTCTCTCTCTCTCAGAAAAAAGAAAGAATCCATCATTGTCTGAAATACATCCTAGCTGGAATAATTCATAAGTATACATTGGTAAATGAGCAACAGTTTCGCTAAAACAAGGTGAAAAAAGTTTGGTTTTCGTTTTTTGCTTTTCGTTTTTCGACATTCGAATTCGAGCCGAATTTTTGAAATTCAAAATTCTATTGTGACATTCATACTGGGGCCACCAGAATACCGCATATTGACATTCAAAATCAGATAAAGCGTATAAAGCGTAAACATATAAATAGGATTTCGAATGTCAAGTTGCGATATGCGGTCCCAATTCGAATATCAAAATAGGATTTCGAATGTCAAAATTCGAGATACGGTCCCAGTTCGAATGTCGAAAAACGAAAAGCGAAGAACGAAAAACAAACGAACTTTACCTTGCTTCTCAGTGGAGATATTTTCAATATACAGTTGCGACTGACATACGTTTAATGCAAATTTGATTTGCTTTAACAGTCCGAGCTTACATCCCAGTAAGCGTATAAAGGCGGCTCACTATCGTCCATCTTTTAGGGTAAAGTTGGGTATATTCGGACAGACAGCTAAATTCGGACAGCCACTTTGTTTGTTACATAGTTCAATTATTAAAATAAAAAATACGTGTGTCCGAATTTACCTGATGTCCGAATTTACCCGACTTTACCCTAGCTTTCAATAATGGTGGCCTGAGATGGCATGCTGGCTTGGATGATATTATGAAACCTACTTTATATTATTTTCAGTGGCTGTTGTCGTTGCTTTCTTCTTCTGTTGGGCTCCATTCCACGCACAGAGACTACTCACCATTTACATCAAAGTGTGGACACCACCACTGCTACATGTACAGAGTACGCTCTTCTACATATCAGGTAAATATTGACATATAATTGTGGACACCACCACTGCTACATGTACAGAGTACGCTCTTCTACATATCAGGTAAATATTTATATATAAGTGTGGACACCACCACTGCTACCTGTACAGAGTACGCTCTTCTACATATCAGGTAAATATTAACATATAAGTGTGGACGCCACCACTGCTACATGTACAGAGTACGCTCTTCTACATATCAGGTAAATATTTATATATAAGTGTGGACACCACCCCTGCTACATGTACAGAGAACGCTCTTCTATATATCAAGTAAATATTTACGTCAATTCGTGGACGTCACTTCTGCTACATGTACAGAGAACGCTCTTCTACATATCAGATAAATATTTACATCAAAGTGTGGACGTCGCCACTGCTACATATACAGAGTACTTTCTTCTACATATCAGGTAAATATTTACATCAAAGTGTGGACGTCACCACTGCTACATGTACAGAGTACGCTCTTCTACATATCAGGTAAATGTTTAAACCAAAGTGTGGACGCCACCATTGTTGCATGTACAGAGTACGCTCTTCTACATATTAGGTAAATATTTACATATAAGTGTGGACGTCACCACTGCTACATGTACAGAGTACGCTCTTCTACATATCAGGTAAATATTTACATCAAAGTGTGGACGTCACCACTGCTACATGTACAGAGTACGCTCTTCTACATATCAGGTAAATATTTACATCAAAGTGTGGACGCCACCACTACTACATATACACAGTCCGCTCTTCTACATATCAGGTAAATATTTACATCAAAGTGTGGACGTCACCACTGCTACATGTACAGAGTACGCTCTTCTACATATCAGGTAAATGTTTAAACCAAAGTGTGGACGCCACCATTGTTGCATGTACAGAGTACGCTCTTCTACATATTAAGTAAATATTTACATATAAGTGTGGACGTCACCACTGCTACATGTACAGAGTACGCTCTTCTACATATCAGGTAAATATTTACATCAAAGTGTGGACGTCACCACTGCTACATGTACAGAGTACGCTCTTCTACATATCAGGTAAATATTTACATCAAAGTGTGGACGTCACCACTGCTACATGTACAGAGTACGCTCTTCTACATATCGGGTAAATATTTACATCAAAGTGTGGACGTCACCTCTGTTACATGTACAGAGTACGCTCTTCTACATATCAGGTAAATATTTACATCAAAGTGTGGACACCACCACTGCTACATGTACAGAGTACACTCTTCTTCATATCAGGTAAATATTTACATCAAAGTGTGGACGTCACCACTGCAACAAATACAGAGTACGCTCTTCTATATATCAGGTAAATATTAACATCAAAGTGTTGTTGCCACAACTGCTACATGTACAGAGTACGCTCTTCTGCATATCAGGTAAATGAATACAGACTGCTCACCAATAACACTAAAGTGTGGACGCTATTAATGGTACATGTACAGAGTACGCTCTTCTACATATCAGGTAAATGTTTACATCAAAGTGTGTACCATACACCATCACTGCTACATGTACAGAGTACACTCTTCTACATATCAGGTAAATGTTTACATCAAAGTGTGGACGTCACCACTGCTACATGTACAGAGTACGCTCTTCTACATATCAGGTAAACATTTACATATAAGTGTGGACGTTGCCACTGCTACATAAACAGAGTACGCTCTTCAACATATCAGGTAAATATTTACATCAAAGTGTGGACGTCACCACTGCTACATGTACAGAGTACGCTCTTCTACATATCAGGTAAATATTTACATCAAAGTGTGGACGTCACCACTGCTACATATACAGAGTACGCTCTTCTACACATTAGGTAAATATTTACATCAAAGTGTGGACGTCACAACTGCTACATGTACAGAGTACGCTCTTCTACACATTAGGTAAATATTTACATCAAAGTGTGGACGCCACCACTGCTCCATGTACAGAGAACGCTCTTCTACATATCAGGTAAATATTGAAATAAAAGCGTGGGCGCCACCACTGCATCATGTACAGAGTACGCTCTTCTACATATCAGGTTGATAGATAGATAGCTTTATTTCCATGTCCAAAAGGCTATGAAGCCCATGAGGATACAAACAACATATACAATAAGATGACATCCTAACAAAGACAGTGAAAACAGTAATAGTCATAATTAAACAACTGCATTTAGTAGTGTGGATAGTTATGGTATTTTTGCTTTGATCTAATATTCTCAGTTTCGTGGAGAAGGTGTTTAAAGTCTTATACTAGTTCTGATTGTAAGTTGGATATCTCAAAGAGATAAGTCCAACAAGCAACCACAACAAGCTTCAATTCACAGTTGGATGCAGCTTGGGTTGCCATTATATATTATATATATAAGGCTGTGTATGATAGTCTCTTTGATACGCTTTTTTTTTTTTATCTCATAACCGGTGTGAAAGTATATAGCATATCAATGTAGATGCGATAATCCAGTCCCGGCTCTTCAACTTATCGAAACGAAATATAAGTCAAAGAGTCATTGGGTACGTTATCATGCCAACCATCTCTCTCTCTCTCTCTCTCTCTCTCTCTCTCTCTCTCTCTCTCTCTAATAAATTGACACCACCTATGATGTTAGATAGGTATGACATCATGATTACCATCAATACAAAATACAAAAGGCATCCACCAGCCTGTACGCATATGCACATGCTGGTCCATGTCTTTTTGAAAGTAGCAGCTCAGATCCTATCATGATATTAGAATACCACCTATGATGTTTGATAGGTATGACATCATAATTACCATCAATACAAAATACAAAAGGCATCCACCAGCCTGTACGCATATGCACATGCTGGTCCATGTCTTTTTTGAAAGTAGCAGCTTAGATCCTATCATGATATTAGAATACAGGAAATAAGTGAATGTGCAGATACCTTCACGTACTCGGTACTATAACATGCTACTCCTCAATTTGTCAAACAGACACAAATACGGATAAATAATCAATTTTTCATAAAAGCTAGTACTTATAAGTATATCTACAACAACATTTTTTTATCTCATAATCAAGCAAATGAATTATCGAGCAGTGAGATCCTAATATGTTGCCGCAAATCTTGCTCGCAGTTAAACTCAGACCACACGCAGGTGGCATATGAGATTATACATTTCATTTATGTCTAAGGTAAAATGACGTACATAACAGGCATGTGTTTGAGAACAAGTTTTAACTTACTTAGGGGAAGGGAAGGGTGTTGGTTGTATGGAGTGTACGAAATAGATTTTAATCGTATATGTGTGAAGGTTTTCAGATTTATTTCTTAATTCAGGGTTTCGAGGCTGGCTTTCATAGAAAAGCCAGCCTCGGAATACTGAATTAGGCGGATTATAACAGCTTTCATGACAAATTTACAGCTTATATACGGCAATTGATCATTCAATCCTGAGACATCATTATTTTGAAGGTATAATGCAGGTTTAAATTTTTGAATTTTACATAAATCACTGCGCTCGATAAGCTATAATATATATTAACCTGTTAAATCCTGTTAAATATTCAGAGGGTCAGTGGAGAGAGCAGCATTTTTTTGTCTGGCAGTATAAGATTGTGTCTACAATAGCAAGGAGTGCGTATATCGGTCGGCAGACACGTGCGCTCCCTGTCAGGTAAATATTGAAATAAAAGCGTGGGCGCCACCACTGCTCCATGTACAGAGTACGCTCTTCTACATATCAGGTAAATATTGAAATAAAAGCGTGGGCGCCACCACTGCTCCATGTACAGAGTACGCTCTTCTACATATCAGGTAAATATTGAAATAAAAGCGTGGGCGCCACCACTGCTCCATGTACAGAGAACGCTCTTCTACATATCAGGTAAATATTGAAATAAAAGCGTGGGCGCCACCACTGCTCCATGTACAGAGAACGCTCTTCTACATATCAGTAATTATTTACATCAAAGTGTGTACTATACACCACCACTGCTACATATACAGAGTACGCTCTTCTACATATCAGGTAAACATTTACATATAAGTGTGGACGTTGCCACTGCTACATAAACAGAGTACGCTCTTCTACATATCAGGTAAATATTTACATCAAAGTGTGGACACCACCACTGCTACATGCACAGAGTACGCTCTTCTACATATCAGGTAAATATTTACATCTAAGTGTGGACGTCACCACTGCTACATATACAGAGTACGCTCTTCTACACATTAGGTAAATATTTACATCAAAGTGTGGACGTCACCACTGCTACATGTACAGAGTACGCTCTTCTACACATTAGGTAAATATTTACATCAAAGTGTGGACGCCACCACTGCTCCATGTACAGAGAACGCTCTTCTACATATCAGGTAAATAATGAAATAAAAGCGTGGGCGCCACCACTGCTCCATGTACAGAGAACGCTCTTCTACATATCAGTAATTATTTACATCAAAGTGTGTACTATACACCACCACTGCTACATATACAGAGTCCGCTCTTCTATATATCAAGTAAATATTTACATCAAAGTGTGGACGCCACCACTGCTACGTGTGCAGAGTACACTCTTCTTCGTATCAAGTAAGTATTTACAATACAGACTGCTCACCGATAACATCAAAGTGTGGACGCCATAAATATTACATGTACAGAGCAAGCTCTTCTATATATCAGGTTAATATTTACATCATAATGTGCTACATGTACAGAGTACGCTCCTCTACATATCAGGTAAATATTTACATCAAAGTGTGGACGTCATCACTGCTACATGTACAGAGTACGCTATTCTACATTACACTGCCTCCTTTGAGATAAGCACTAACTTAGTTAAGTATCCTGACGTCAAGAAAAAACGCCTCATCTAAAAATAAACGTGAATACCTCTTAGACTGATCAGACTAAAGTTACGAATTTTAGTACATTATAACCTCTTATCAGTCAAGCGTCGCTCATGAAAACAAAATTGCTGAAAGAATGTTTGAGGCTGAGAAAACGACCTCGGTTGGATACAGGGGTCACCATTTCGTGCGACACAAGATTTTAGCCACATTTGCTTTGTTTCCAGAAACAATCCTTTGACAGGAAAAACATGTTTTACCATTGTAAAACAGTCTCTACTTTACCAAAAATACATTTATAATGTTCAGACAATGTTTGTATGCGTCTGCTAAACGAAACAACTTACCCCACCACCTTTTCGCCATGCAAAACAGTAAAACTTAAATGTCATGACTCTGCAAAGTGGGTGAAAAGTTTGTTACGAATCCTTTGCAAAAGTCTTTAGTCTTTAACCTGCGACGATTGCTGAGGAAACGCAATCTTGCACGTGTTCCAGACGGCCGTTTTGGATGACGTTAACGTAAACCAACGACTTGGCATTGGGCGTTAGAGCTCATTTAAAATAACGTTATTTTATGTAGGCATATTCTGTGTACATTACCTAATGTAACCCCTTATCATTTTTTTCCATAACTTAAAGCAAAACGAGAATGACGGCACGTTTCGTAAACGTACCTTACATTTTGTCTTTAATATGACGTCATAATTTCATAAAGTTATTACTCGCAAGCAAAACTGTTAACAGTATGAAAAAATGATCCAAAATTTGTTCATTGATTAGCAAAACATTAGCGGCACAAACTGGGTGCAAATTCGAATTGAAGTCATGAGCGATCGATGCACAATGCAGTCATGTGTATGTTGAGCCTGTATGACTAGTCGGAATAATGCGTCACCTGCATATCAAATTAAAGTCATTCTCCAACATCGCCCAGCCTCTACATAAAGAAGCAGTACGTGGCTGTTCATTTTTATAAATTTTAGCTAAGAAATCAGTGATAATGAGTGAGGCGTTTTTAATTGACGTCAGTATATAATTGATAAATCAATATGATCTTTCAAATGTTCAATAAATTGCCGAGCTCGGTGCAGTGCATATGATCCAAGAACTCATTGTGATCTACAGAATACATTGAATGATTTGGATTTTAAAAAGTTTGGAACGTTATGTTTCCTATCCTAAAATCAATATTTAACTGAGGTAGTACTTAACTTTAGGGATACATTGTAATTTTGGACCCAGGTAAATATTGATAATAGAGACTGCAAAGAGATATTTGACTATTGTTACAGATTTTTCAGCAGGAGATTCCAATTTTGATACGGATTTGTGTTTCATCAACAAAGCAAACCTCATTTTAAAGTATTTTTATATTCTGATCCTAATGGACTGTAAGGTTGGGCAGCTTGGAGCGTCAGGGTGGTTGCTCTTTCCATAAATTCACATTAACAGGCCCAATTAAACCAAACACATTTTCATATCGTGTGGGTTTACTTTATTTTCAGTTTCCGCTTTTTCTTCAGATTATTAATATTATTAAGAGGACTTAATATTAAGCTCTTCGATACATCATAATTCACAGGTCGTGATAAACACATACAATGGCCAAAACTTGTGAAAAAAATATCCGCAAGATTAAACATTTGTTTTGGGTGCTCAAAAGAACCGTCTCATTGAGACGATTCTTTTGAGTACCCACAACATATGTTTGGGTTGAGAAATAAGAAAATTAATTTTCAATATCGCACTCTTATCTACAGGTCTGTATGTAACAGTTATGAGAAAAAATACGCTATGTTTTTTTCTTTTTCAAAGATCTTAGTAATCCTTGATGAAGTACATTCACCCTACCTTCGGGGTTTACAATATTAATGAAAATTTCTCAAATTAATCCGGGATCATATTTTCTACCACCTTCGAATGGTTATTGAAGTTAAAGCTATGTTTGAGCTTAGCGAGAAATAACATAAAGATCAAGATAATTGTCAGATACTGAAAAACTAACAGATGTGAATTCCATAAAAAAGGTTATTAATCTCATCAGATTTCGTATCATTATACAATGTTATATTACATCCCACATTTTATCCTTGAAAACGCATTTTTCTGCAAAATTCCGTATAATACTTATTTCTTCTTGCATGTAGTTCAACAAAAAATATCGTATTCTTAACTATTTTTCTACCGCCTCCTGGAAGGTGTAAATTATAGATATGATATGGCTATTTCAACTTGAAAAAAGTTAGTCAGTATGACAAGGAAATGCCGCAATCACGTACAGCAGACCAACTCATGGTGCCGCGAGGAAGAGACGAAGAAAACCAACAGCCACATGACTTCAAGAACACAATAAAAGTAAAGCAACCAGCTCTCTCTTATTCAGCATGGTCCTGAGGTTACAAAACTTTTTTCGTTCTCAGCTCAGGTGAAACACTCATTTATTGAAAAGACATCTGTTGTAGGTACACACTGGAATTGCCTCATAGAGGTAATTCCAATGTGTACCTACACCATATGATCACTGGAAATAAGGAATAAAACTACTTGGAAATTTGCATTGTCCAAGGATCATGTGCATTGTCTTTACCTCTTTAAAACATCAAAACTGCCAAACAGTATTAAAATTCCTGTCACTCTACTGCAAATTGTTTATATTTGCGTGACAGCTTTATCTCCAAAGTCGAGTTCATGAACTACCTCTCTGCTAACCTGCTTGTTGCGTGGTTGTAAGCTCCAGCCACGGTCTTTATGATACAATGCAATACAAGGTGAAAAATAAAACACGCTTCATGAAATCAAGTTTAGCTCATCACACCATGTTGGTTGAAAAATAAGATTTTAATTCTTATGCCCAGGTCACACATTCACGGATTTGACGCAGGATTAGCCACGGATACGATCCTGCATCATCCGTGGCAATCCGTATTAGTCCGTATATTTCCGTATTGCATCCGTAATCATACGTAGTAGTACTTGCGTTGTGCATCCGTATGGGACTACGGAAATTGTCATTTCCTGGGTTATCCGTGGGATTTGATCCGTAGTGGAACCGGCGTGGTGATCCGTGAATGTGTGACCTGGGCATTAAATAAAGTAAAACCTGTCTTAAGCGGCCACTCAAGACTAGACAAAACAAAGATCTTAATGACAAATGGTAGCTTAATGAAGGTCGAAAACATTGCAGAATTCTCCCCTTGGAGCATTCTGCAATACTTTTGACCTGCATTAAGCGATAATCTGTCTTGAAAGCTAATTATTGGTTTTCTTTTTTAGTGGCCGCCTAAGACAGGTTTTACTGTAAATGTTTTTCAGGTGTACTTTACTTCGTGAGCTCAACTGTCAACCCTATTCTTTACAATGTGATGTCCAAACGTTACCGAGGAGCGTTTAAAGATACAATATGCTCGTGTAAAAGGAAACGGACACCATTTCTGAGGGGAAGCAGCTTTCATCAGTCATACCATTATAACAAAAGTAACAAAAACTCATCAAGACGTCGCTATAACAAGGGGTTATCTTATGACGAACAAACAACTGTCTTTGATGATAATCTTAAAGGAAGTATTTCATCTGGTGGCGACAATACGTCCGCCAAAGACTCGGCCAGGGTGCAGCTGTTGAACGATATTAATGAAATTGAAAATGCTATAAATACATGTGACCATTCGTCGTGGCCTGGGGACAGGAACAAGAACGTGTATTGTAAAGTGTGCATCAGTAAAAATGTTGAAAAAACTATGGCGAGTGAACTGATACCAAAGATAGCCTATGCAGATGTATAGTAGGAACCAGCATACATTGTCGGGCCACCATAGGCCCTAAAGCGAAACGCCATAAAATGGCGTTTCGCTGGTGGTCCGATGGTGGCCCGTTTTTAGTTGTATACTGGGGTAGGATGGTACACTTCCAGCCAGCATACCGTGGCAGGCCGATTTAGGAATGGTGTTACGCTAACGAGCCGATGGTGGCCCGCTTTTAGATGTGTACAGGGCTGGTGGCTCACTGTTTGATTCATATGACGTATTAACTCGAAAATCACGACTTCATAAGATGACTTATGTGCTATTTCTCCACTTGGCTTGGAAGGTCATGTGAATCAATTTTCGTGAAATCTTCGATTTATTTGGCAACTCTTGTGTGCAACACAATATTGAAATAACATCTGTGTCAAATGTTTAATTGTAATTTAGAAAGATTTTTCACTCAGATTGAATTTAATTCTCTAAGTTGACAGAATAAAAATGTATTCTTCAAAACTGTGATTCATAACAACTTTGTAATCCTGGGTCTGTAAAACAATGGTATTAAACGTTTATTGACTGTTACAGTATACATGTACCATAATTTGACAAACAATGTACACGCTAAAGGATATATGGCAAAATCTAAGCAAATCTAGCACACCATCAATGTCTTTACAGAAATCATTGTTAATTTAAAAAAACTGTGTCAGTTCGTAAGATATAAATTGGTTCAATTTTATCTTTTTGTTTCAGAATTATGAAAATGTACACTCTATGGTAACTACATGTACACGGTTAAATCCTCAGGCTGGTACTGAGTATTTTCTTCATATGTAGATTGCCCAATTTATGAGAAATAGACCAGTTGGATGAGCCCATTTCCAATTTTATGGTTTAATTCAAAATTTAAAAGAACATTCAGTAAGCAAACAGTGGATAGAGATACAGCCGCGTGATTGTATGAAATATGACAAATGCAAGGCATTTGACAAACGGTGTGGTAGTGTCACAAAAACTCAATGAAAATAACTGTGTGATTATATAATACAAATCTTGCAAATCAAAATACAACGCAACTTATGCCCTAATACTATATATATAGTATAATCATAATGAACTATCCAAACTCGCATATATCTAACAGAATAGATTTTTTCCATCAGTCAAATAGGTTTAACAGATAACCATACCCTATAAGTATTACATGTACAAAAAATTGCTACTATACATATGCCAAAAAGACAGGTCACATTTTTGTCAAACGTTCAACGACATATGAAAAATGTTCATTACAATATTTGCTTGTTATATTATAAATAAATTTAAATGTTGTTGTCTTCACTTTTGTCATTCGTTTTCCGATTTGTATGCAAAGCACATTTCAGGCGCGGATCAAGAGGGGGGAAAGGGGGTCCGGACCCCCCCCCCCCCTGAAAAACCACACAAATATAGGGTTTCTTAGCAATACTCGTCCGGATCCCTTGAAAAATCACAAAGTTACCAAGCTAGTATTCAATGTGGGGCCATCATCGGCATTAAATGGCGTTTCGCTGGAGGGTCGATGATGGCCAGCTTATCGTAGTATTTGAAGCCTCTCATCAACTGTAAAAACACACAAAAACAACGTTGTCAAAGTTGGACCCACTCTGACAAAACTTTCTTGGTCTGCGCATGCATTTGATTATCATCAGAAAGTGTAACAATCATAGATCATAGACTACAAAGAGGATCTTACATGAGTGCTCCCCTTGTTTCAGATATAGAGGATCTTACATGGGTGCTTATGTTTTATTGAATTTATTAAACGAGTTGGGAAAAGGGGATAAAATGCGAGGCTTGTCGAGCCTTTTATCGCGTTTTCGCGACGAGTTTGATAAATTCAATAGTACAGGAGCACGAATGTTAGACTCTATTTGTCATATGACATTAACATTACGTTGAAATTTCATTTCTGCCGTAAAAAATATAATTTTGTCATTATGTACGCAACGTTGTTATGGACGTCACTAGTGGTTTATCTATTTTATTGCATGGCGTCATTTTACTCCCAGACGCGACGTCATATGATAAATACGGTTAACAAGAGGAGGCAACACCAGAATCGACTTCAACTAAGATGTACAAATGTACGTATATATATATACGAAATAAATAAGTTAGTATGACCAGTAAAAGCCAACCCAAGGCACCACGGGAGAGCGACGGAGAGACACAGACATATACAGACAATTGAAAGCATGAACACAATTAAGAAATACATGTAGTTATAACATGGGTTGTCCGCCTGTACATGGAGATAATTCACGAGCTTTAGCGAGTTGATTATCTTACGTTCAGGTGGACAAGCATGGTAAAACTATTTAATACCACCTAAATCAGTGTAGACCTTGTACATTGCCACAGTTGGGAAATGTGGTATTAGGTTAATCAACCAGCTCTCTTTACCTCAGCGAGATGAGTACCAAACTAGAAAGGACCGTAATAGGCTACAGACTGAAGGATTTAAAATTAGAGTCGGTGTACTTCAAGGTATAACAAAAAGGTAACGATTGTTTCTTGTTTACTTAGGCGTAAGACATAGGTTTCTGCTGTTTGTGTTCGGGCGGTAAAGACTGATACCACTCATGTCGGCACGGCTCCTGGAAATAGCTGGTTCTTCTATTCCAGGTTGGGAGTTTCGTAGACTACTCAAATAAATAAACATTCTATTTCTTTGCGGTTTCTTAAAATTTATTATTTTAACATTATCGGATCAGGCTCAGAATCAAATATAATATGCGGCCATGTAGGATAGAAAATATTGATTTCAATTGTTATGAACTAACCACATTCAATTTCGTTTATTTCTTATCCATATACAAAGTAAAACTAATCAAAAGCAGAGAAGGAAACAATATCAAAACTCTTAGGTTGTAACGCAAAAAGGCCTCATCATGTGAAACTGTTTATTACATTCCGTACACAGACAACAACCCAGTAAGTGTATAAAACGTTCCCCTAATAAGTCCACCAGCGACAACGTAGATGGTGACCCAAAGCTGTATTTTAGTTTTAAAAGGCGCAGATCAGCTAGCATTTCTTTGTCCAGCTATATAATTGCATACACTCTTTCAAATGTGTACTACTCCAAGCCACGGCATACGAGGGGCATTTGGAAAGTTCTAAGCATGGCTTCATAACTCCACAATGCGTTGATAAAATGCTATTAAATAATACATTTTTGGAAACTAGAATTCAACGGCTACTTGTTGGTTTACTTTTTGTCTAAAAAGGACTTGGCGTGCACGTGCAGCGCATGCTCAAAATGAGTAGGATTTATACACTGGCTGAAATTTCAAGCTAAATATTGGTAAAAAAATGGAAAATTGGGGACCTTATTTACGATCATGGTTTGTCAAATTCACGATTTGGTGCCAATTTAGTTTTTATCAAAATATATATAGCGTTCACTGCTTGCACGACTTACACATTTACATTCGAAAAAGTTGACTAATAGAGAAATGGTAAACTTTCAAATATAGGACTGTTTTCGAATTTTCTTTATACTTTTACTATAAATTTTGTCACTACAGGAGCACGAAAAATGCCTACTGAGTATATGTTTTGCTTAAATTGTAAAGAACAATGCATAAAATCATTTCGTCTTACAAAACGTGTGGCTTAATTAGTTCTGTATTCAAGGAAATTATTCTTAATAACACTCCCCCTACTTTTCACAAAGTGGGTGGGGTAACTTAACCCCTCATATTTTGTCGATGGCATACAAACTTTCCGTGGTATCGCGTTAATCATCACAATTTTGATTGATTTCTACTCTCGAGGTATTTTTACATTTTTGTTTGCCACCGTTTTCAACTGAAATGAACCAGAACGTCAACTCATAGCTAAACATACTCTCCCCCATGGGAAGATTATAAGAGTTATCTTCCCTTTGTTCTGGTTTACAAAATTTCTATTGGTTTCAATACAAAGAGCATAAAGTATGCTTGACAAAAAATACCAACGCACAGCATTTTTAAACTACTGTCGGTTATATATTTTCAAAATATGTGCATTGTGATATGCGAGTTTTAGTCGAAATAATTAGCGCATTGCTTTGCTTTCTAGATGGTTTTGATATTGCTGTTCCGGTATTTAGAAACATCGCACTCGGTCATCAATTGTATAATAACTGTACAACATTTGTGGCCTACTAAATGGCACAGAATTATCTAATTAAATGAACTATTGTTAATGTTCTGCACACTTTCAAAAGGTAAAATGTTATATTTTCCACTGAAATTTTGCCTTTTCCAGTATACCAACAGTACGTGTATTCACAATAATATTGTTCGTGTGTCCATTATAATATCCTCATGAAATTTGTACTATAAAATAGAGATAGTTCTTTAAAATGATATCAAACATGATAGGGTTTGTAAATCGGTTACTGAGATAATAGACCATGCTTAGAACTTTCCAAATGCCTCTCGTACAACCGCCTTCTCGTTCAATTAATTATGATACCAATCATTTCAGTTTAAGTATAGATCGACTCGACTCACCTGAGGTCCCGTACCTACCAAGAAACAGGGGTATTGCCTGTGCATGTCATATTCTTCGAAGATCAACCTGTCTGCCGTGACGAATCACTATCATGTACAGGATGTGCACATTACGCAGAACTCTGCCTCTAAAAAAGTAGCAAGCGGTTTTTTTTGCACATTATGCAAAACTCTGCCTCTCAAAAAGTAGCAAGCGGGTTTTTTAATCAGTGCCAAGCATGCATGCAAAAATAATTATTTGAAATGATTAGCCACCCCATAACAATATAGTGCATTTCAGTATAGAATGATAATAGTTAAAAAAAAGCTTTTTGAAAAGTTTTGATACACAGTCAGGTCATAGAGGAGTTCCAGTGACGCCCGTTGATGATTAATACAAGTCCAGCGAATCACATGTCTTCGTGATGCATTTGTTTTACAAGTACCCATAATCCTCGTATCAGTTATGAATGCCACCTTGTGGAAAAAGTTCGAGCTTACCGTCCCATCAACAGGTATTACATTCCTGCACGCACATATTATTAAATATGCATCGATTTGTCATTAAAATGCCATTCAATTAACCAAACCAATTAATTATTGCCATTATTTTTTGTTGAAATATTTTAAATAACATGGTATTTAAGGGTGAATGCCATTAAAATATCCACAAATTCTATTCCAACTAGTGTCCCGGCTTTAACGGTCATTAAAACCTGTCAATTTTTGTAAATAGCTGTTTTAATGTCCTATTCATAGGAGTTAAATTAATGGTAAAACTTTTAATGACACTTAAAGTAATGATTATAAATCTAAGCCCCATTAATTAACAGTAAAAATATTTGAATATTCTTGAATGTTATGGTGCAAGTAATTTAATGGGGGTACTTTTAGAGGTCTACAAGAGTTTTTATTAACTTAATGGTGCAACGAGTTTGATGGTAGTTAATTAAACAATTTATATTTTCAATAGTCATGGCTTAAGTTATGCAGATAGTTTAATGATAGTTAATTCAACAAGCTTAAGTTTATGGCCTTTAGTTTAATGGGACAGTTATTTTAAAGCTGCATAGTCTGTAACTTTTGATCTTTTGATTTTTGAAATAAAGTTTCTATTTTTCAAGAATACAGTAAAAATACTTAAGTTCAGGTAAACATTTCACAATTTTCGTAAATCTTAACAAAATAACTTTATCAAAACAACAGCATTTATGTTAAAAAATCAACTGTCTAGAATTATTGGAGACACGTAAATAATTACCAATATGAGACAAACACCTCTTTTAATAAGATAATTCACTTTTCCATACAGTTTTCAGCTGTACTGACCATATTTATTGTGAAAATATAACTTAATTCTATTTTCACAAAGGATTTAAAAAGAAAATATTTTTTTCGAAAAATGTTCATAGTTACAGACCTAGTCTCTTTAAAGAAAGTTAATTCAACAATATTTAGTGTCACTGATTTTAATGCAACAGGGCCATTAAACTAATATTAAACCGAATCACCACTATAGGTTGGGCACATAAAAATAGTTCACAGAAAGAATTTAGAAAAAAATGAATAAACGTTAAATTAAAATGCACTAGTTTGTTCCTTTATTTATGTCAAACTATTATTGTAAGTATATATTTTGAAACATTTAAATTGCGCATTATAATTCTTTCTTTGGAAATAAAGCATTCATACACAACATTTCAAAATGATAGCTGAAAATATTGATGTGTCATTAGGGCAATAAGTTTTATTCCAGGATCCAGGATTATGGCATTAACATTTATGAGAAGACAATTTGCAAGGTGGGTAAAATATTTTTCTACAGTTAACAGCATGATTTATTAAAATCGGTGTACAATGCCTACATTATAACTTTAATACATTATTTTGATGACAAGTTTTCGACTAGAACTAGTTTTCAGACAAAGTCAAAATGTACCATTTAATACATACTAATCTTCAAATAATTCAAAACATTCAAGGATCCCAGCCAGATGCGTTGTAACATTAGGACCCTTCCAGAATTTTGGAGAACAATTGTATTAAATATATATGGAACAAGGGGACATCAAAGGGTAAGGGAAACAGAACTGTGCGCTGTTTATTAGAATTACATGTTCAGTACCCAATTCAATTCATGACATCATTAAATACCCATGAAATGTTCCTGTTAAAACAGTTCCAATTAATTTAATGGTGTCAGGTTGGTGGTGAGGTCTGGCTATAACCTTGTCGTTAGAGCCCTATGACGACGCCTGAACAATGTTTATAATGGGCGTGCTATGAAGCGACAATGTCTTTAGCTGGACAGCCAAAGTTCAGCATATGAATTATGAAACTATGAAAACACAAGACTAATATAGTCTGTAAACGTCAGTAATATGTACAGTAAAATGTACAGACAAAACGCTCATAACATGAGCTAAACACAAATTCTTGGCATGGGACCCAACAACACAAATCAACTACGGTCGCCACGCCAGCAAGATGGCTGGAGGTATTCTCAGCTTTTCAATAGCGCTGAGCAATTTTATACTAACTCTAAACTTAATCGTTTCGAACCCCTGGTTTGAAACACGTTCCAGCCTCAGTGCTAGGAACGTAGCTCAACTTATATGAGCTTAAACGTTATGCTCCAAGCAATAACGTTATAAAGCACCAACTTGTATGGGCTTTAGTTTGCCTGTCTGAGACAATAGCTCATAACCTGGTTTGGATGTTTTCAAACCTACGCATGCGCTCAGCTTGGCTCAATCTATAAACGTTATGCTCCAAGCATATAACGTTATAAGCACCAACTCGTATGGGCTTCGACCTGCCTGTCTGAACCGTATGTGTTCAGCCTAGCTGAACTATGCAAGCGAATTAGGTTGGAGATATAGCGTTTCCAACCTGATGTTTCAAGCTTCTACATATGACCTTGTCTTTTTTCCTCCTGCGTGGACAGGGCCAAAAAAGCTTCTTTTTTACAACTATGTTCGTTTTTCGGGTTTCGTGCGCTGTATTTTAAGAGCGTTATATCCCTTGTCATCGCCGGGAAGCATCTTTCAAATTTAGTATCGCGCCTGCGCAGACAATGATATTACACTTACTAACTTATTAAAATTGACTATATATAAGTCAAATTTATTAATTAAAATCTTTGAAACAACAAACCAACCATCTTGCATAACCTTTCGGTGAAAATATACAACTAAATGATTTATCTACTATTAGACAAAAATATATTTAAAACAAACACCTAGATAGCATAAACGATAAAATGCAAAGCAGGGATTTAACATGATTTTATTACTTCCCTTACATAGACCAAAACAAGTATATGACTTCCACAAAAAATGATACCAAAAATGAAACAACATATTTACAATGCAGTTTATCCTGACAACAGCCCCCTTCTCAAGAAAACACTTCTGTGTTTTATAAACCTCAGGATATATCTGCATCTGACTTCTCATATATCTACTGTCTACTTAAGTAATCGGCACATACATTGTCTGAGCCCTTTATGGCCTCAACTTTGAATTGGTAGTTCTGCAGGAATAATGCCCATCGCATTATCCTGCCACTTTCTATCTTACATTTCTGTATGTAAGACAAGGGTGCATGATCTGTCTGTAGCACAAACTCTGCACCATACAAATATTTTTGGAACTTTCTTATTCCAAACACAATGGCTAAGCATTCTCTTTCTATAACAGAGTAATTCTTCTCTCTGGGCAACAGTTTCTTGCTAGCATATGCTATAGGGAACAAACCATCTTCATACCTTTGTAATAACGCTGCCCCAACACCTGAATCTGATGCGTCAGCCTGAAGAATAAATGGCCTATCAAAGTCTGGCAGCCGAAGTATGGGTGATCTGATGAGCATGTCCTTAAGGGTCTTAAATGAATGCTCATGTTCTTCCTGCCAGTCAACGTGTGTTGGGCGACCCTTCTTGGTCAAATCAGTCAATGGCGCTGCAACATCTGAAAAGGCTGGGATGAATCTCCTGTAGTACCCAGCCAGTCCCAAGAAAGCACGAACCTGCTTCTTTGTCTTTGGGCGCTCAGCATTTCTGATCTTTTCAAGTTTGTCATCCTCCATCTGCAGGATGCCTTTCCCTACAACATGTCCTGTGAAAGCAATGCTTTCAAAACCTATCAAGCATTTTGATGGTTTCAGAGTCAATCCTGCATCTCTGACTCTGGTGAAAATGTCTCTCAACGTGACAACATGATCATCCCAACGTTTTGTGTGTCCAAGGATGTCATCAACATAGTTGTCTGCATTCCTACACCCATGCAACAGTTTTCTCATCATTCTGTTAAATGTACTCCCAGAGTTCACTAATCCAAATGACATTTTCTTAAACGTATATGACCCATCCGTTGTTGAGAATGCAGTCAGATGTTGTGAACTCTTCTCTACCATGATCTGCCAAAATCCTTTGCTCAGATCAATTTTGCTAAAGAACTTGTCATCTTTAAGCTTGGACATGATGTCCTCAGGATTTCCCATAGGTTCAGTATCAAACTTGGTCACAAGGTTGATCCGCCTAAAATCTACACAAAATCTGTTTGTGCCATCCTTCTTCTTAACTAGTACTATTGGTGAGTTGTAGTCAGACATGGCTGGCTCTATGACATCAGCCTCTAGCATAGCCTGGACTTCTTTCTCAACCTCTTGTCTCTTAGCATAGGGTATTGGATATGGACGAACACGAATTGGACTCTTAGTCGTCAACTCTATCTTGTGTTCAGCCAGGTGAGTTGTTCCAGGCATATCTGTGAATATACACTGAAATTCTTCAAGTAGTCTTGTCACATCTGCTTGCTGCTCTGCTGTCAAGCTCTCAGATATCTGTACATCTTTGTATGTTTCTTCTCCCTTAAAACATACTAAGTTTAACAAACTTTCATCATCTACAACGCCTATTTCTGAGTTTGGCTCAGCCTCTATGATGGCCATACACGAGATCACAGTATCATCCCTTTCTTCAAACCTTTTCAACAAGTTGATATGGTATGTTCCTACCCTATCATCAACTTTCACTTTGTAGTCCATCCTGTTGACTACCTCAACAACTTCGTATGGACCTTTCCACTGTAACATAAGCTTGTTATGGGATGTAGGTAGAAGTAAGAGAACCTTGTTTCCCTTCTTGAGTCTTCTCTGCCTAGTAGATTTATCATAGTGATGTTTGTAAACGCTCTGGGCATCATACAAACTGTCTCTAGCAATCTTGCAAGTTTCTTCAAGCCTGTTACGAAGTTCTAACACATACTGGTATGTGTTTGAAACCTCTGGAGTCTCTTTCTCAGTCCAAAGCTCTTTCAGAACCTGCATAGGTCCACGAACTGTTCTCCCATAAAGTAGTTCAAATGGTGAGAACCCTGTTGATGCTTGTGGAACTTCTCTGTATGCAAACAGAACTGCAGATAAATATCTGTCCCAGTCTTTGGGTTTCTCCTGGCACATTTTCTTCAACATACTTTTGAGAACTCCATTCATTCTTTCACAAAGTCCATTACACTTTGGGTTATACGGGGTTGTGAACAATTGCTTGAGTGAAATAAGCCTACAGACTTCCTTCATGAGGTCTGAAGTAAATTGGCTACCCTCGTCACTCAAAATTTCGGTTGGAAAACCAACCCTAGAGAATACGTCTAGCAAAGCTTCAGCAACCCTCTCTGTTTCAATCCTGGGCAAAGCAACTGCCTCAGGGTACTTTGTAGCAAAGTCTACTATCGTCAAAATGTATCTGTTACCGTTTTCTGATACTGGTGTGATGGGACCTATCAGATCAACTGCAACACAGTGAAATGGCACATCCATTATTGGCATCTCCCCAAGGGGAACTTTTGTCACCTTTCCTTTAGGAACAGTCTTCTGACATATCTCACATGATCGACAAAACCTAGTTACATCACTGGTGATGCCTGGCCAGTGAAAACTAGTTGTGATTCGATCTATTGTCTTCTTGGCTGCTAAATGTCCACCCACTATGGATTCATGAGCAAGGCTCATAACGCGTTTCCTGTGCTCTGATGGCACAACAACTTGTTTCATGATGTTTGAGGTATGTCCTCTGACTTGCTCAAACTCTCTGTACAGAACACCTTTCTGTATTACGTATTTGTATTTACTACCACCTTTTGTCTTCATCTCACTCGCTTCTTGGGCATATGACCACAACTTTTTCAATGATGTGTCCTCCCTCTGTGCCTCCTGTAGACTGTCTATGTCTAGAGTATCAAACTGCGAGCTAGGCACGCTCAAAGCCTTCAAGGGTTTTTTCACATTCTCAGCTTGAGCTCGTGTTACTACTGCTGCAGCAACACTTTCAGGCAATGGTTCAGACTCCTCATATCTCGACCATCGCTGATCAGGAGTTTCAGAAACTCCATCAATGTTTCCCAGTACTAAGTCACATATCAATGAGGTCAGCACCATGGCTTCCAACGAACCTCTATAATACGGTGTATCTATTTGTATAAGTGCTGCTGGAACTATCTTGGCTTGGCCATCAATCGTTATCATGACAAACCTTTTGTCAAGCATCTGGTCTTCAGACACCAAGTCTTTTCGAACTGTAGCCAACTCACAGCCTGTATCACGCAGCACTCTAACTTCAGTATCTCCTACAAACCCTGTCTGTAGGTTTAAATTTCTCTCTCCATCTAGAGAGTCTATGGTGCATCCACCAGCTATAATTGGCACTGACTGGCCATTTGCAACTCCCCATCTTGAATACATTCTTGCACTGCAGGGCTTGGTTCAACTGTCAGTGACATACAGACAGCTGAGACCTTGTGTCTGTCTGGAGACTGGTCTCGGCTTCTTGACTTATTTTGCCTCCAACCCCTGCTTGAAGACTTATTGCTTGAGTCTTCGTATACAACAGCTGCTCCACTTATCTTCTTTTGATCATTCTTCTTACAGTCTCGGGCAAAGGGTCCCTCCTTTCTGCATATGAAACAAACAGGTTTCTGTCCGCTTGGTCTATGAGCTTGTGGTGGTTTGGAAGCTGAGCTGGCAACTGGCCTCTGTGGCTGTTTGTTATATGCTCCGTTGCTCAGCTTATTTGGTCTCCTAGATGCGATGGAGCCACCATGTGCTTCTATGTACTGTTCAGCATATTTAGTCACCTCAGCTCTAGACTTCAGCATTCTCTCTTTCAAAAACAACGCTAACTCAGGTGAGCAAGTTTGTATAAACTGCTCCCTTATGATCAAATCCACTAAACTCTCAAACGTCCCATCAACTTCAGCCATCTCTGCCCATCTACTAAAGTAACGTACAAGCCTAGCCATAAACTGAAATACAGTTTCGCCTTGCCTTGGCTTACTGTCACGAAACTTCAATCTGAACCCTTCCTCTGTCAACTGATAACGTTTCAGCACAGCTTTCTTCAACGCTGGGTAGTCGTCAGCTTGCTCAGGTGGCATGCTGGTATAAACCTCTAGCCCCTTCCCAGTCAGAAGTGAGCTCAGACTAACTGCCCAAGTATCTTCTCTCCAACCCTGACTTCTGGCAAATCGTTCAAAACGTTCAATATAAGCGTCCATGTCATCTTTTTGTTCTTCAAACTTTGGCAGTTTTGGTTGTAGAGACTTACTGCCCATCTCAGACTTTGAAACCCCTGTCGCAGAACGAAGCTTTAGCAGTTCCATCTCTCTTTCCTGCTCCTCACGCTTTAACGATGCCTGTTTCTCCAGCCTTTCTTCCTCAAGCTTCAAACGTTCAAACTCCAGCCTATTTTTCTCATCTTCTCGCCTGAGCATACGCTCTTCCCTGTCCAAAAATTCCTTCTCTCTCTTCTTAACATATTCCTGTAGTTCTGACCCTGCCAAGCCCATGCGTTCTCCAGCCCCTATCCATTTATCATGATCCATAATGCTCAAAACAATGAGTTCAAGCTGTATAAAACTTCCTAAGCACTATCCCGGACGAGCCCCCAAGTTGTCAGGTTGGTGGTGAGGTCTGGCTATAACCTTGTCGTTAGAGCCCTATGACGACGCCTGAACAATGTTTATAATGGGCGTGCTATGAAGCGACAATGTCTTTAGCTGGACAGCCAAAGTTCAGCATATGAATTATGAAACTATGAAAACACAAGACTAATATAGTCTGTAAACGTCAGTAATATGTACAGTAAAATGTACAGACAAAACGCTCATAACATGAGCTAAACACAAATTCTTGGCATGGGACCCAACAACACAAATCAACTACGGTCGCCACGCCAGCAAGATGGCTGGAGGTATTCTCAGCTTTTCAATAGCGCTGAGCAATTTTATACTAACTCTAAACTTAATCGTTTCGAACCCCTGGTTTGAAACACGTTCCAGCCTCAGTGCTAGGAACGTAGCTCAACTTATATGAGCTTAAACGTCATGCTCCAAGCAATAACGTTATAAAGCACCAACTTGTATGGGCTTTAGTTTGCCTGTCTGAGACAATAGCTCATAACCTGGTTTGGATGTTTTCAAACCTACGCATGCGTTCAGCTTGGCTCAATCTATAAACGTTATGCTCCAAGCATATAACGTTATAAGCACCAACTCGTGTGGGCTTCGACCTGCCTGTCTGAACCGTATGTGTTCAGCCTAGCTGAACTATGCAAGCGAATTAGGTTGGAGATATAGCGTTTCCAACCTGATGTTTCAAGCTTCTACATATGACCTTGTCTTTTTTCCTCCCGCGTGGACAGGGCCAAAAATGCTTCTTTTTTACAACTATGTTCGTTTTTCGGGTTTCGTGCGCTGTATTTTAAGAGCGTTATATCCCTTGTCATCGCCGGGAAGCATCTTTCAAATTTAGTATCGCGCCTGCGCAGACAATGATATTAAACTTACTAACTTATTAAAATTGACTATATATAAGTCAAATTTATTAATTAAAATCTTTGAAACAACAAACCAACCATCTTGCATAACCTTTCGGTGAAAATATACAACTAAATGATTTATCTACTATTAGACAAAAATATATTTAAAACAAACACCTAGATAGCATAAACGATAAAATGCAAAGCAGGGATTTAACATGATTTTATTACTTCCCTTACATAGACCAAAACAAGTATATGACTTCCACAAAAAAATGATACCAAAAATGAAACAACATATTTACAATGCAGTTTATCCTGACAAATGGCAACCATTCACCATCAAATCCATGGTATACCAAAAACACTGACCATTAAATTAAGGATGCCATTAAAAATTCTCGTGGAGAAATTCTAGTTTTTTCACTGTATAAACAATTCAACTTGTAATATTTTGAAGAGAGTTGACATATCTTCCAGAGCAATTAGAGAGTTGCTGGGAGGCCAGGGAAGGCGAGCTTAATATCAAGCTGACAAACTAGAAGCTAGTAAGCAATCGTCGTTTGTCTCCTAGGTATTACAATTAATGAGCCAGTGCATGAGATTTCCAACAATTTGACATTTTGGCATGTGTAGACTTAGACGAGCCTGTGCAGCCTCCTTTTAAGCTTAGAAACTCCAAATGGTGTTCAGTCAGTAGCTTAACTCTCATAGAATACTCAAGCGACTAGCAAAGGCTCTGATCAGACTGCGCGTATGCGCAGGCTGATCTGAGGCTTTGCTGGTCGCACACACCACATTGTTGGAAATCTCATCATCAACTGCAATTATTTTTTAACTATTTTATCCAATTTGTTCTTCAAATATCGCGAATACAACGACTCTCGGATTGATAAGCTATAGGTACATGTATGATATGATCGACCCAAAGGAGCAGTCTGATCAGGATTCATAGTGTTTGCTTCTATGATAAAAATCCAGACGTAAAATCCAGTCTAGAGTGCAATTGAATATATGCAGAGGACGCGTACAGCTCACCATTAGGGGGAGCGGAAAACGTAAACAAACAATAACAAAACTCCTTGCCCTTCCAGGCGGAATAAAAACTTACACCTTCAGGAACAGTGGGGGTGACACTGTGCAGACGAAAATGTCACGTCGATCCCCACAAGATTGAAACCTGCTTTAGAACATTTCCAAAATTCAAACTAACCAATGCCCCACACTTTTAATTAATGCAAAATAGGCGTAGGATAAGGGCAGGATACAGCCGGAATTCCTTTTTTGAAGCCAAAGTGGATGCATAAAACTGGGCGTGCCGTGTGTGCTATATATGCCTTGTGCGCCGGGACCGCGGCACACCGTCACAATTACTGAAAAATGATGATATGCAGAGGACGTAAAAAGCAGAGCACATTATCAGGACAAAATATTGGCGGTTAAGATGCAATTTTCGGGTCACATTTGTACATTTTTATCTGTAATGGAAGTCAAGGTCTTAATTTTCGAAGCTTAACCTGAGAGTGGCAGCTAAGGATTAAGAGCGTCTGCTTGGGGATTAAATGAATTACAAAGTTGTAACAAGTTCGATGTTTTCATAATCTGTAAAAAAACATTGTATATATGCGATTTTAGCCTACTTTTTTATATAGATTTTCAGAGTAGCACATTAATTTGTTGATTTGTTTTGCTTGATAAAGTGTGTGGTTTTACGTCCCAGTCAGCAGCTATGGTCATGTGGAGACCGTCAGTTGACCTAATATACCGATGCAGATAGGGGACAGGGCCCCTTGGAAAATCACAAGTGGCTATAGGTTTCCTTAGAAATTCTTATATGGACCCAACTCGAGAAGCAATTGGATCCATCGGTCAAATGCTTTTCGAGGGAGGTCCGCACTCTGTGAAACACATGCGCGGATCTAGAAAGTATTTTTTTTTAAATTTGATAACTTTTTTTGGTTGATAAGGGGATAGTGGATACAAATACACAATTACACATGTACCGCTATAAATGGGCCATCATCGGCCAATTATCGCTTAATGCAGGCCAAAAGTATTGCAGACTGGGAGCATTCTGCAATACTTTCGACCTTCATTAAGCTAACATTTGTCATTAAGACCTTTGTTTTGTCTTTTTTTGAGTGGCCATTTTACACAGGTTTTACTGTATGAGTTTTCTACAAGAAAATGTATTGTTTAAACTCTGGCCGAAGTTTGGTCGATTTACTCTGTCATAAATTGGAGGATGGAAGTTCGAATGCACATAAGCAATGCTTTATAGAGTGAGCTAGCAATTTTTTCAATAAATAAAATGCTTAAAGCTTCATTGCAAATAATATACAAAATATGAATTCTGTGCAAAAATTGCATAGGTTCCATCGTTAGTTTTACTTTTCATGCGATTGTACTTGTACGTGTTGTAGTGTAACACGTCTTTAAAAAACTTGTGTATGCACATATGTGCACGCTGATTGATTTTAAGTTTTACGCAAACATCACACCTAAAGACTGTCGTATATATCTAAATAAAGCATGACAGCGAAGCGGCGTGGCATTGGTCTCACTATTTTGTAGCACAGCATTTTGTGGCTCTACATGGCACTTAATGAACCGGACTAAGAGTCCTACATAGTGCATCTCGTAATGCATTTTGGTATTTTGACGCATCAGGCTCGGACACAGCGACTTTAGATGAAGCGTTTAACTCTTTCAGGCAGCGAATGGTGTAAAGTTCTTTAAAGTTCGCAACTGTTTCTTAATTTTACTCATATTACGCACGAACTCTATCTGGAATCGCATTTGAATATTACTATGTGATATTTCATAATAACCTAGATTGAGGCTCCGGGTTATAGAGTCCATATGCGATGAGAGCAGAGCGAAGAAAAAAGATTAAATTTTAAAGTTAAAATATGAAAAAAAATCCTGTATTTGTCCAATCGGGTGACTACAGTAACAGATCCTGACCAAGTACGAACTCTACAGGTAATATTTATAACATTAGTTGTCCGCCTGTACGTGGAGATAATCCACGAGCTTTAGCCAGTGGATTATCTTACGTACAGGTGGACAAACATGGTATAATTATTTTATACCACCTACATCAGTGTAGACCTTGTACATCATGAGATATTTCGTGCTAAAGTTGGTAAGGGTGGAATAAATCAAGTTATACCAAGCGAAAAACGTGCGAATGAACGAGTAAGGCGAAATGCCTTTGTTATTCTGCAAAATATACTGACGGGCTTAAAAACGCTACACAAGGATAGCAGCGTTAATGTATGTCTAAACAAGAATGCAAAACAATCAATTTGATTGTAAGTTAAAGAGTGTGCATTTGTGAGTAACATCTGCAAAACATGTCCACTTCAAATTAATTTAAGGACATATGCTACTAAATACTTCCCATTTTGAAATCTAGTCAATACTTTGCTAACAGTTTGTTTTATGCATGGGCTATCCATTTATGAAATAAAAAGGATATGTCACCGTGCTTATTTGTTCATAATCTCATCTTGAAGTTTTCAGCATTTGACCAATTTTCTAAACAGATGAAAGAATAACACTAGTCCTACATATCGAGCTAAAATTGTTGCAATCTTCAGCTAGCTTCTTTCTATTAACTTAAATTATTGCCCATGACCTCAAACTTTTTAGAAAATGTACAAGTTTATTAGTTATCCCAAGGTTTGACAAGATACGGCATGATATATTTTGGCAATTTGTCAAAAATGGGAATTTGTTTTTAGAATAAATCATATATTAAAAACCTGAAATTGAAAATCTTAAGAATTTATTTTTATTTCATGGACTATTATAATACCGTTCAGAAAAAGAATAAAAATCTGGGGTCACCAAGCTAATTCTATTTCAGGAGGGCCAAATTTAACCCAACCCCCATAGGTTTCATGCATAATTCCTATAAAAATTTCAGGAATGACCACTTTACCCGTTTCCTGGCGCGAGATTGATGCGCATATAAAAGTAGCCGCATATGTCTTTAAAATATTGAAAACGTAAACTAATTGAGATAGGGGTCAACTGTTTCATTTGACAAAATAGTATAAGTGAAAGATCCCCCACTTCTTTAAATCAAGAAACACAAGAAGCACTGTCAAATGTGTGACATGAACTTTGTTAGTCAACGAGAAATTGCTTTCATTTTGATTGACAGGTCTTTGATACAGCAGGTTCTATTTTTTTTACGTTAATCTGTATTTACCCGTTCATTCGATGACTTAAAAACTCCACTACGTAAGAAATGTTTAGGTGACTAAAACTTTACGAAGCAATAACGTCGTCGAGTTTAGTTGAACAATTAAAACTTAAGTGTTGACTGAAGAAGCCACTTCATGACGACATTATCAAAGCAAAGGAAGTTTACATTCAACTGTCTTTTAAAATATATAACGGGAAGCAAGTATGGCGTTTTTAAAGCCCGTCAGTATATGATACCTAAACTTAAATCATACATGAGTTCGAGACTCTAGCTAATTGCTGTAGCTGAGAAGTTTGGTTTAAGCATGACCTGGCCGGAAACTCCGAAGAAAGATTTTCTTACGACGAAGCATTAGCGTCTATTTAAATATATAAGTGTAATTTCACTGAGTGAGAACCAAAAGTGTGAATATTTTCATATGTTATTGTATATTCCATATTTCGATTTGCTTTTCATCCCTGCAAGTTTTTTAAAAGTACACCCATTACCTTTGTTATGGTAATTTTACACAAAAACTATTTGGAAATGCACTGTTTTAAAAGGCGAACAATTATGACCCATGGCTGTATATACATATAATACAATAACACTCCCATAGCTTCTACTATACTGAAACAATAAAGTTATGTCCGCTTGACGTTTATGTCTGCCAGTCCAAATGTATGTACGCATTTCATTAAAATTTTCACATTACCAACTCTGATCATTTAGAAACGTTTTGCATCTAAGAGACATGCATGTAATAATCAGTAGAGCCGCTGGCAAAGCAGCGAACACGAGTACCCCTAAAATCAAAAATCACAACATCAATAGCTTGTGTGTCCGTCATAATGCCAAACCGTTCAAGCACATTAAAATATCACTGAGCAAATTCTCTAGTAAGATGGTATGCGTGCTAGTTGTTAGCATTGCTTTTACGACCACAGCCCTTAATCTGTAAACATACTCGGGCGTCACAAAACATCGATCACGAGCGTGCGTGAAAACACTCCGAAAATTCATTTTTGGTCCAGCATTTTGATTATCAAAAGAATCAAACAAATTTGTTTTTATTTTCGTCATAACAAGCATTTCAACATAAATTAAGACTAATCAGCATCAAAACAATTGATAATGGAAATTCTCTGATGAGTTTGCAGTAAGGGGTGGGGTATAAAACACAGATTTAGTAAACCTTTGATGCCCAACATCAGCCATAGTTTTTGTTTTTTTCTCTTTTGTGTAACTGTTGTCATAAACAAATACTACAAATTAATAAAAAAAAACGGTCTCAAATGATGTAAGGTTAAGGAGATTCGGCAGTTCTTAAATTGTTATTTGTTTAATTCAAAGGGAGGTAATTTCAGTGAATTTCGTAATTAAAGGTTTTGAACTGCAATTTCGCTCGTTCAGTAAGCTGACTTGGGATTTTTAGATGTTTTTTCATTGTTGGACGTTTCTGGTTGCCATTTAACGTAAAATTTGTCACGTTTTGCTGATTAACTCTCAGATGATACTGGAAAAAGCTGTGTGCACATCTAGGTACAATAACCCTTAAAGATAAGAAGATAAAAATCATGTGTGTGTCCGACGTTTGATAAACATTTTGGTTTTATTTTTGTTGCGACATTATAACTAAATCGAAGGATACAGTTATGAAAATCGGACGTTTCTTTTTTGTTTGAGTATATATACGCGGGTTAGTCAAAAATAACTGAGCCCTGCCTTATAACATTTAATTCAAGTAAAATGGACACATATTTAAATGATATTTCATCGCAGATATATGTCATCTATTCAATAACCTAATCTATATCTGTTGGTAGGCTTTATATACTGGTTGCTAGGCAACCAAACATGACCTGTCGAACAGCTGTGTTCACACTGTAATACAGCAATATCTAAGCGTTGCCATAGAAACGATAATGCCAATGTAATGCTGCATTCACTGTCATTGATACCCATTACATGTACCTACTCAGTTCTACAGAAATGAAAACAACTGACCCTAAATTATAGATGCTGTGGAAGTTTGATTTCAGAATTTAGCAAATTTTTACGTGCCTCAAGTCCCATAATTTACCCCACCCACATTCATATTAATACAATTTTAATAGAAACATAAAATAATAGCATAATAGTGCTTTTGCAGTACTGCATACACAAACAAACCCTCAGAAATATTAAATTCCTTGTTTAGAATAAATGATTCTGTTTCCATGGCAACACAATCCTCATGTATTTGAAAATTAGTGAAATTTTGACTTATTTTGTTGCTAGGCAACGCATGTAATCAGTGCTCACCTGAACATTTACGAACCAAGTATGATGAAAAGACAATATGACATATGTTATTCAAATAAATGTAAATTATGTCTTTCTTAAAAACTATCAAGCCCACAAGCTTTTTTAAGACATACTTAATATTCCTGGTGGCGGAGATCATGAACGCATCGCTCTGGCTGACGATCTTTGGTTGCCTAGCAACCATAACAGAAGCTTCACCGGGGTAATTATTTTGGGTCAAAACGTCTATGAGATGTTATGCTTATAAAAGATAATCACATTTCTTGTCTACAATGTGAGGCTAAGATATAATGAGGTAGGGCCCAGTTATTTTGATTAGAATAGGTTGCCATTGGCGCTTGCTGATATCCTTTGCAGACAGGCTGGACCTGGATAAGGCTTTATCTGGATCCCAAACTTTGATGGTATGCCTGAAAGAATCTATCAAAATAGTTCTTTTATATGTTTTGGGAAAAAATGGCATCGCCTTATTGACTCATTAGGAAACGAGATTTCTAACAATGTGGTATGTGTGACCAGCATAGGCTCAGACCAGCCTGTGCATACGCGCAGTCTGATCAGAGCCTTTGCTAGACGCTTGGATATTCTAAGAGTGTTAAGCTAATGACTGAACATCATTTGGAGTTTCTAAGCTGAAAAGGAGGCTGCACAGGTTCGTATGAGTCTACACTTTGTCAAAATGCCACATTGTTGGAAATCTCATGTCACGGCTCAAATATGAGTCTGGTATTACATATATACTTGGAGTTTATTGGCATCCTAAATTATCTTACAAATTCTCTAAAAGAGACTGGAAAGATACCAAAAACAGGTGACCCTTAGTGAGCTCTGCTTATCAATCTAATAATTTCATTTTTCTTCATCTCTCCTTCAATTTCTGTCTGGATCAAATTAACCCTTAATGCGCCAATCGCAACAAAAGTCGTCTGCTTTTCTCGTCTGCTGAAATGTTTGAGAAGCCTCTATGGCAAACAGTATGGACCCAGATCAGACTGCTCCAATAGGAGCAGTCTGTTCTGGGTCCAAGCTGTTTGCTTCTATACTTAATTTGTCAGTAATGCTAGGCAATTATTTGCAGCAGACGACTTCAGCAGACGACATTTTCAGAGTCATTTTTTTCTTGGCGCTTTAAGGGTTAATGGCTTATGCTTAGTAAATACTTACTTATATTCTAATGCGGAATGATTCAGTTATTGACAACATTCTCTCTAAGATCCATTAATCATATAAATCCATGTGGAATGAGATATATCTTTACTGATGTTTTATTGACCGAAATATACAATGTTCAAATATACTTGCATACTTTAAGGAGAATCTGCTTAAAGACGAACTCTAAAATGTATCATTTCGTGAGAGTCCTGGGCCCGGACTTACAATGCCTCCTTAGAGTTAAGGAAGACTTAAGTTAAGTATTGATTTTGCAGGATGCGAAATATAACGTTTCAAACTGATTAAAATCAAAATAGTTTCATTTATTCTGTAGCTCACAATGGTATCATTGACCACAAGTACTGCATTGATCCAGGCAGATTATTTAGCATCTAATATAGCATGTTGAAATATCAATACTTAACTTAAGTCTTCCTTAACTTTATGGAGGCATTGTAATTCCGGGCCCTGGTCTGTGTGGAATTGTTGTTGCATAAGACCGACAGAGTGGCGGATCCAGAGGGATTCGGGGGTTTCGCCACTCTTTATCCCCCGTTTTTAAATATCCTATGAAAATGAAAAAAAATGGTCAGCAAAGCGAACCCCCAAATCTTTATACATATGAGCCCCCTTTCCAGAAATTCTGGATCCTCCCTTGCAGAGCATTCCATATCCAATATCTAAAAGGGTCAATCCATTTGATTTCATCGAGTGATCTGGGATAAAAGAAAAGCTAAATGGCTCAATCAGATATCATGATACGAATGTTCCTGGCACTGGGGAGTTCTTAACCCTAAAAGCGCCAAGAAAAAATGCATCTGAAAATGTCGTCTGCTGTAGTCGTCTGCTGCAAATAATTGCCTAACATTACTGATGAATTAAGAATGGAAGCAAACAGTGTGGACCCAGAACAGACTGCTCCTATAGGAGCAGTCTGATCTGGGTCCACACTGTTTGCCATAGAGGCTTCTTAAACATTTTAGCAGACGAGAAAAGCAGACGAATTTAGTTGTGATTGGCGCATTAAGGGTTAAGTGGAATGTAGCTTTCAGACGGCTTTAATAATACATGAGCACTATATGTACACAAGAACAAAATGTTATGAGTACTTTCCCAAACCGGTTCATCTCCCAGCGGGGTGGGGGTACTCTGATATTTTCATATATACGTAGGTTTAACCCAGTTGTGGGGTTTCAAAATTTTCAATTTCAATAAAAACAAATTTCGGGGGGGGGGGGGGGGGGGGGGGGGGTCAGAGAAATGATTTTTTTGGAGGAGACTTTGTGATATGTTTTGGTCATCACAAAACTGGGCTAGTTTTACGAGTCATTTCTATACATTTTAAAGTCTTTTCTTGAGGTCAATGTACAGAATGGGGATATTTGGGGGGGGGGGGGGGGGCGATGGTAAAATATCAAATATTTTGGTGGGTATGTGTGATAGTCCTGGTATTTTTGATGCTGGGCCTAAGCCTGCGTTTCAAGAAAAAAATAGAATAGCCCTCATGCAAAAATAAAATGCCAAATTTAGGCTGGGTTGATGGGCATCATGCTGCTAGGAAGAATATCGCAAAAGTAATCCTTGAACCACTAATCATGCTAATGGACTCTTCCTACTGGTTTGACACGATAATAAACTTGTGATGGTCCACTGTATATATCGACGGGTCACATTATAATTTCCAAATAAATTAGACGGATGGCTGAGAATGGGTTTGCTCCCCCCTAGGGAATTTTGCAGAAATATCTTTCTTGTAGAAAATTGAAAGCCGAGTCTTTTACGAGATGTTTGCACTCTGTGCTCCGGGGCGTAAGTCTGTAAGAGCCTGTAACATACGTTACTTAATCAAACTAAGAAAAGTAAATTGAAAGTTTGGGCTACAAATTAAAGACATTAAAATATTTATTTTTAAAAATCATTCATATAGTCTGCATACTGGATATCTTAATTACTTATGACAGCCATTTGAACAAAATTGCGGCTTCCTAAGGTGTCATATGCGTTACATAAATCAGATAACCCATTAAAATTTGCAAGTGTGGCTAACATCATTTACATTCACAATCTCTCTGTGTGTTTTGCAAAAATTCTTTAACCATGTCTGACTAGCTTATGGCTAACAGAAAAATTAAAGTTTGTTTCCCTAGCTTAAATACTTTTTCTGGAATAAGCAATTAAACAACCCTACCCCTACCCAGTTTCAAGGTGAAATGTTTGGTATTAAAACTAAAGTAAAAAAATAGTTAAAAAAATATTTGCAGTTGATGAATGTGTTTCATTGTTTGGGATTTATTTGCTTATATGAAAAACTCATAAATCTGCAAGTTTGTTGCAAATATTTTAATATCAGAGGCTGTAACATATGTTACCTATGTAATAAATGGGCAAGCTCATTGTCTTTACGTAAGATATGCCTAAAATGTTTTAATCTCCTCGAGGGAATTATGCAGACATAGTCCTTCTTATAATACGACTCAAGGTGCATCGTATAAGGGATGTTTGCACTCTCTATGTTGGGGCGTTAGTCTGAAACAGCGTGTTACATGCGTTACTATATCAAATAAAGGAAATGTAGTTTGAAAGTTTGAGCTGAAATTGTGAAAAAAAACTCGCAGCTGTTGGATATCTTGCATTGTTTAGGGATTTTAAACTGGCTCGTATGATAAAGACTTATAGATCTGCTAGTTGTCATCAAGTTTTAAAGATCAGAGAGCGTTACATATGTTAGCGTGATAAGTAAAATCATCGAACAGTATTTTGACATTAAGCTGAGTAAGGGCCTGCTCCTTCCTAATCCCCTTTGGAATTCTGCAGACATATTACATCTTATGTAACCATTTAAGGTGCATTTAATAAGAAATGTTTGCACTCTGTAAGTTGGGGCGTTAGCCTGTAACAGCTTGTTACATATGTTACTATATTAATTTGAGAATAAGAAATTTGAATGTTTGAGCTACCAAAAGAAGACATTAAAATTATCTAATAAATTGACATTCTTATAGTCTTTATACTGGATGTCTTTACTACATATGGAAGCTGTTTAACATTGATACGGCTAACTGTGGTGTTATGTGCGTTACATGAGCCTAATTATAATTTAAAAGCTATAATTGTGGTTATCGTCATTTAGATAAACAACTACTATGACTTGGTTTCAAACTGTTTTATTAGATTTTACAAACATATATTCAATTGATGAATATGAAAAACCACGTTTGCTTTTCTATCTTGAATATATTGTCTTATAGGAGCTAATACACAGCCCTACTCCCAGTTTTACAGAGAAGCGAATTTTGTTATTACCGTTTCAGTAAAACACATGAAAGCGATTACAGCGTGTGGATATTTTTCATTTTCTCAGTCTGTCTTGCTCATATATCTGCAAGATGTCATTAAGTTTAAGATCAGGACACTTAATGTGTACTTATAAGCCTTTGGTGCCAAAACACTTGAAATTATATTCATTTCTGATTATCAAGCCCATGGACTGTTGTCACAGATGTAACCAATGACCCTTTGGACACATTTCCTAATACTGTGCATATAATGCTAAATATAGAGCCACAAATAGAAAAGATAGTTTTACATTTTTACAAGAAAATACAATAAATGAAATGGTCCACACTATTTCTCATCGATTTAACACTCATGTTAAACGTTTGTTGTTGTCTGCTTCTGTGGTAATCATTATTATCACACGCCTCCTTGCAACTAGTAGAATCATCACACAATATTTCAATCATTTACTGTTATTTAATTTTACCACCAGTCCACTCAAAATTGATGAGCCATTATCAACTTTCCAATTTTGCCATTCATGGCTTGGAACATTCAGAAACTGATATAAACTCCTAATAGTTGGCTCTTTGAGTATGTGTTTCAAGTGATACTCTGCAAGTAAGAGAAAGACTAAAGCTTTACAAGGACGAAAACTATGCCATTAAGAGCAATGAGTACCTGGACTAATGTACCTTGATATTTCTGTGATAAAGAATCATATCTTAGCTGGTTAACTTTTATAAATGTAGCCTTTCCACACATGCAACCGACATATTTTCATCTAATAATGTCTCTGCACTTACTATCTTCCCCAAGCATTCAAAAACTTATTTGAAGTCCTAGTACTTCTGAAGTGCTGAAACCAAGGTTACTCTTTCCCTTCAGATAAACGAACTAGATTTATCACAGCAGGTAAAGCAATGAAATGCAGGATGAACAGAGCGCAAATTAGACCCTTTCAGTTCAATGATTCACTAAGTTTCTCAGATAAGAGGGCTTATTAAAGGATGTAACATATATAACTCGTCATAATAAATGAGCAAGGGCATTGTCGTGACATCCTTTTTGATTACACAGTCAGAGGCAAGTGTTTTCAATTTCAGTGTTTTCAATGGATCATGAAATGAGGCACCTTATCAACTTGTTTACTCTGTATAAATCTTCCATAGAGCATAATATAGAACTGCTTGTTATCCCATTCTACCTATAGTCCACTTTCCTTCTTTTGAATGCAACAGCTAATGATATAGCTACAAAAACTGAGAAATCCTATGTTTTACATTATTTTAAGACATGCTTCAATGTACTGACATCGAAAAACAACCAACTCCAAACATAATTGATGGCAATGTCCAACTTCATATTCTATCTCTTATACCAGATAACTTTCAAGGTGTAACAGAAATTGTTTCAGACGGTCTGCCAAAACCATCAAGAGTCAACATTGTAACTAAAGAAAACTTATAAAGTTCTTTAGGCGCAGCAAAATACTATTGATCTATGACCTGAGGACTTAAGCACCAAAAGACTGGATAGGTTCCATGGCAAATGATGCAAAAAAGCAGCCTATGAAATTTCTGTTTGACCTATGTCAGAAATCTTAAAGTATTCTTAGAGGTACACGGTAGAGACATAGATTTTGCAAAAGCAGAGCAAAGTTATCATTTGACTAGCACGGATGCAGAGGCAGCTACAGTTAGATTGCTCTTGCCACTTCACAGGAAGAGATATATACCAGAGTCATACTCCATTGTATGCATATATGTAAAATGGCATTAAACCAATATTTAATCAGGTGTTAGATCCCATGACATTGACATGCTGTCTCTGCTTTTGAAGAATGCTAAGGATTCGAGATATAGCTGAGTCAATTTGTTTGATGCTGACACTGGCCACACATACAAAGAAAATTAAGTCTTTTGATGGCAAAAGAGGAGGATCACACGAAATGCTTATAAGTGATGTTTGTCACAATTACCAATTTTAGAAAGTAATCTTAATTGATGTAACACATATAACACCATAGGAAGCTGTATATTTGTTAAAAATCTTTTCTTATGTATCAAAGGTATTCAGCATGCAAACTACATGAATAATTCAAATAAATAGATAGTTTTATGTCTTCTTTCTGTTTCTCAGACTTTCAATTCATTTATTCTTAAATTGATATGGTAACATACGTATCAAACCATTACAGGCTAACCCCCTAGTTAATAGAGTGCAAACATCTCTTATTTGATGCAGCTTGAATTGGTCTTTAAGGTAGGATATGTCTGCACAATTCCCAAAGGGGTGGAGATCTCAAGGAACAGGATTGTACTCAGTTTGCAGTCCTAATACTATGCCGTGATTCTACTGGTTGTGATGAAATGGGTGATCATTTTGCCATAGAGGCAGACACAATGATAGACATTGTGAGGGTGACTTGAATAAAGATTGTTTTTGAATAATTTTATTTTATAGGAATATTTATTAAATTGTGTCATTTAAATGAGAACTATTATTTTCTATCTTTATATATTTTAATATTATAGGCATTAGGAAATATGTGATTAAAAAGGTTATATATAACATAGGTAACACAATTCCATGGGCTTGTTATCAGCAATGACTGTAATTACTAAGAATTAGGCACCAGAGGCTAGAGATTAATAGGAAAACATGTGAAAAATGGTATTTTTCTGAAATATCATCTCTTACTTCCAAGAAAATTTCCTTGCTCATTCATTATGCCATGTAACATACGTTACATACTTTAATAAGTGCTCTGATCCTGATGTCAAACTTGCAAAAGTATGATTTTTTATTGTATTAGCAAGACAGTGCCAAAAATGTAAGATATCCACGAGAGTCAAATATTTTCTTATATTTTTCTTCAATAATAGATACCAAAATTGGATTCTTAAAATTGGGGGTAGGGTTGTTTAATAGCTCAAATAAAACAATGTATTTGAGATAGAAAAGCAAACTTTGTTTTTTCTATTAGTCAAATGAGTATATTGTATTTAACAAAGATTAAAACACTTGTAAAAATGCACAAATCGTCTGTAAAATGAAATGATGTTAGTCACGATTTCAACTTTCAAAGGGAAATTTAATCTATGCAACGCATATAAGACCATTGAAGGCTGTAATTTTATTTAAAATGCTGCTGCTTTTATTTAGCTTAGGCATCCATCTTGCAAACTACATAAGAAATTTGAATAATTAGATGGTTTAATGTCTTCTTTCTGTAGCTCAAACTTTCATTTTGATATTTTCCTTAGTTTTTTACAGTAGCATATGTAACAGGCTGTCAGAGACTAACGCCCCGGAGCACAGAGTGCAAACATCTCTTAAAAGATGCGGCTTGAAATTTTCTTTAAGAAAGGATATGTCTGCAAAATTCCCTAGGGGGGGGGGGGGGGGGGGAGCAGGGCCTTTTTTAGCTCGAAGTCTAAATTCTCTGGCTGTCTGTCTCTTTCTCTCTCTCTCTCTCTCTCTTAAGATCGTTTATGTCTTGAAAAATAGTGTAGATGCGTTATGTAAAATGGCGGCAGATCTCAATCTACACAAGTGTCGCAAGAATTCGATCATTAGGCCTACGTGTTCTGCAAAATTTCGATAATCTAGCCAGTCTTTGCAGTCGAGCAGACTGGATTGAGCGTTTCCTGTTCGATAGGTCCAATAAATGGTATAACGAGGATTCAAGGTGCGCTATGATTGGATCATAACTATGATAACGAATTCGTCGAGTACTTGGCTGTTCACAAGTAACCACATCAACAACTATAATGTGAAAATCAGAATTTATTGTCATTACAGGAAAGTCATGTTTTTGGCAATCTTTGAAACCTTTCGTGATAATTATGACGCCAACAACATAGGATTCCCGAATTGACAAAAATAATACAAGTATACCAGCTCATGAGATTTTGAACTTATCGCACATGCATAGAATCAGTTTAAACTGCTTTTGTCCCAGGGGGGGGGATACTCTTAGTTTGTCGTCATATGTAGGCTCGGGCCCAGCATCTACCGTTCACCCAAAAAGAATCAGGAATTTCAAGCACCCCCAAAAAATATTTAAAATTTTAGCACCCCCCCCCCCCCCAAAAAAAAATATACTTCAGTCTGTACTTTGACCTTAAGAAAGGACCCTAAAATGCATAGAAATGACCCCTAAATATAGTCCAATTGTGTGATGACCAAAAAAAATATCCACAAAATCTTCATACCCCCAAAAATATTCATTTTTCTGAAAACCCCAAAAAGTATTGAAATTCTAAATTTTTAACCCAAAAAAATGACCCGAGCCTACGTATGTATGAAAATATCAGAGTGCCCCCCCCCCCCCTGTGGGGACTTGCCTACCCTTATCAGTAGAACGAGCCTCTTTCCAAATTATGGGTATTGGGTGGTATCTTTTTTTTTTGAATTTCTTCTTTTTTCTTCAGAACTAATTCTCTATGCGTCCAAAAGGGATGACGTTTATTTTGCGCAAAACATGACACTTCGCAAAGACGCGCCTTTACTTTTCCAGACCACTCAATTGTTCTTGGCAAAGTTTCTTTTCTTTGTATAGAATAAAACCGCTTAGTGCTAACTTTTAATTACCGAACTAGCTGTCAAACTAAAGGGTCGGTGTCTACAACTTTCGTTAAGTGTAGTTCGAAGCTATAGCACTCATAAAATGTGTACTCATTTTATCCAAGTCATCAGAAAACCTCTCAACGTCACTCACCAGCCTATGGATCCGCACAGCCCGATTAAACCCACGATAATTACATGTAACGCGAATCGAGCAGCTTAATGCATCCCAAATACTCTTGCACAGAGCCTTGCTAACGTCGTTCCCTTCTTGCACAGATCCTTGCTAACGTCGTTCCCTTCTTGCACATAGCCTTGCTAACGTCAGTCCCTTCTTGCACTTTTCGCCTGGCTAACATCGTTCCCTTCTTGCACATTTCGTCTTGCTAACGTCGTTCCCTTCTTACACAGAGCCTTGCTAACGTCGTTCCCTTCTTGCACAGAGCCTTGCTAACGTCGTTCTCTTCTTGCACAGAGCCGTGCTAACGTCGTACCCTTCTTGCACATAGCCTTGCTAATGTCGTTCCCTTCTGGCACAGAGCCTAGCTAACGTCGTTCCCTTCTTGCACATAGCCTTGCTAACGTCTTTCCCTTCTTGCACATAGCCTTGCTAACGTCGTTCCCTTCTTGCACATAGCCTTTCTAACGTCGTTCCCTTCTTGCAGATAGCCTTGCTAACGTCTTTCCCATCTTGCACAGAGCCTTGCTAACGTCGTTCCCTTCTAGCACATAGCCTTGTTAACGTCTTTCCCTTCTTGCACAGAGCCTTGCTAACGTCGCTCCCTTCTTGCACATAGCCCTGCTAACGTCGTTCCCTTCTTGCACATAGCCTTTCTTACGTCGTTCCCTTCTTGCACAGATCCTTGCTACGTCGTTCCCTTCTTGCGCATAGCATTGCCAACGTCGTTCCCTTCTTGCACAGAACCTTTCTAACGTCGTTCCCTTCTTGCACAAAGCCTTGCTAACGGCGTTCCATTCTTGCGTGTAGTCTTGCTAACGTCGTTCCCTTCTTGCACATAACCTTGCTAACGTCGTTCCCTTCTTGCACATAGCCTTGCTAACGTCTTCCACTTTTTGCACATAGCCTTGCTAACGTCGTTCCCTTCTTGCACATAGCCTTGCTGACGTCGTTCCCTTCTTGCACATAACCTTGCTAACGTCGTTCCCTTCTTGCTCAGAGCCTTAATAACGTCGTTCCCTTCTTGCACAGAGCCTTGCTACCGGCGTTCCCTTCTTGCACATAGCATTGCTACCGGCGTTCCCTTCTTGCACATAACCTTGCTAACGTGATTCCCTTCTAGCACAGAGCCTTGCTAACGTCGTTCCCTACGAAGGGAACGACGTTAGCAAAACTCTGTGCAAGAGTACTTACGTTATTGAAAGAACTGTTGATGTTGAAAGCGCTGACACGTGTGCGCACCCAAATTTTCAATATCACAGCTAGTCTCTGTAGCTATACAAAAACTGGAGACAGACTGTTCTCTTGTCATGGCCCACGTTGATACATGCACATCTTCCCTTTCTTAAAAGTCGAGTTTTGAAACGTTCAACCTGCTTTTAATTGCATTTTTTCAGATAAGCCTTGCTATGATTGTTTGGGACAATTTTATGTAGTTCAAAATAAAATTATCTCTCCCAAATAATGATGCATTCCATCTTAAATATACGATCATTATATAAGGGTTTAGGATAGTCAAAATCATATGGAATTGCTGTAAACTTGAGGAGTTGGGAAAGCTACAATGATAACCACTTTAACAATATTACGTTTTGGGAATAGCTTAAAAGAACTTCCACATGTATTTTATGGATGCTATCTGTTGAAGTGGGTTGAACAAATGTTTAATTGCGAAACTCATTACTGGAACCAATACAAATGTAATGAGCATATGGATTATCTCTTTACTGATAAGGATCCACCTATGGATATATATACTGAGTCACAGTGACTTAGTCTTCACCACAGTGGCGGATCGGCAGAGAGGGTTCGCTTGAACCCCCCTCCCGCCCCCCCCCCCCCCCCCCCCCACGTTTTAATGAAATGAAATATTTATTCTATTTTCACGTGATATTTAAGAAAAATGAGATAAAATCCGCAAAGCGAACCCCCAACACCTTTATACATATGAACCCATTTTCCAGAATTCCTGGCTCGCCCTTGCACCCATGCCGGAAATATTACAGTTAATTTCTTTTTCTTTGCATACTGGGTAATTGTTTATGCTTTTGTCATCTGCTGACTTTTTTTTAAAAAATTAACAATTTCAACAAAATCTTTCAGGAACACTATCATAGTGTCATTAGCTTGGATCCAGATCAGGTCCGACATTCTGTCGGCCTGATCTGGGTCCAAACTGTTAGCAAAGGCTATCAGCAGACAACAGTTATCAACAGATGACAAAAGTCACTGCAAGCAAGGAAAGAGTTAAAACATTGCTATGGACAGACAGACCAGCAACTATATATGAGCCGCAACACGTGATTTCCAACAATGTGGCATTTTGAGATGAATAGACTAAGACGAGCCAGTGCAGCCTTCTGTTATGCTTAGAAACTCCAAATGTTGTTTGGTCAGTCGAATATTCAAGCGACTAGCAAAGGCTCTGATCCGCATATCACATTGTTGAAATTTCATGTCACGTCTCATATATGCTTCCCATTCAAGGGGAATCAAAACGGAAGGAAAATGTCTGAAGTACATGGTACAGTGCAGTCCCTTTATAACACATCTCATTATAACACAGATTTGGATAAACGCAGTCATGGTGCAGCTTCCAAATTCCTTATCACAAAATTTAGGAAAGAATTATTGAACAAAGGGCCCTCAGGCCCTGGGCCGCTCACCTGAGAATGAGTCTATAAGGGTATAGGTAAGCATGGGTCCTCTTAAAGTCCAGGAATGAATTTTGATAGATCAGTAAATTTATTAAGACTCTACATGGAAAAGTTTTCATTAATTATGTTGACAAAATTAACAGGATGTAGAACTATACAAATCTATGTATAACATGTAACCCCCTGGGTCAGGACCATGTTTTGCCCCCAGTGACATCATTTGAACAAACTTTATATTAGAGGTCACTAGATGATGCTACATAATTTGAATAAACTTGTTAAAGGTCCACTAGATGCTCAATACTAAATATCAAGGCTCTAGACAACTTTGAAAAGTGACCACCCAAGGATCATTCCTGTGAAGTTTGGTGACAATCCACCTAGTGTTTAGGAGATGTTGTTTAAAGGAAATTGTTGACAGACATCTGACCGACGGACATCCTTGGATCACAATAGCTCACCTTGAAGGCTCATGTGAGCTAAATATGGGCATAAAATGGACAGTTTTCCTGTAATTCCTTTGTTTTTTATTCTTCCTTACTTAGTCAGCAATTTTTCAGGAATATCGGGACGGGTCTTCCTGGGTGGAACCAGTACTAAGCAAGGATTAATGTGTCTTGCTCAAGGATACAAGGCAGTGACACTGGTGAGGCTCGAACCTGCATCCCCTCTGTCTCGAGTCAAGTACTCTACCACTGAGCCACTGCACTCCCAATTCCTTTGCAAAATTTTCCCTCTTTTATGTGCTTCTTATTCATTAATAACATGCTCCATTCCTTTAGACCCCAAATATAGCATCATAAAAGGACTACACTGTACAATTTTAAGGATTATTAACCCCTTAAATAGAGATGCCTTTTGACACTTTTGCAAAAACAGCAGACCCAGATAAGGCAGCTATTGTAAGAGCTACCTGATCAGGGTCTACTCTGTTTGCTAATGGAAATATTAGATATGATCCTAAACTAGTGGATCTGACAAGAAATGTACAAATGTGAAAAATTATTTACATAATTATTCATAGTGGGTGGAGCTTTGTATGAATATTCATAAAGGAAAGGATTAAGAAATTCAAGCCATTATCTTGTATATACATTTTATTTAAAGTAAGTTTAATGAACAGCTGTAACAAATTATAAAGTTGTATAAATATTAACAGTGAATAAAGAGACAAATATTAATATTGCATCTAAAGTCTGGATTTCAGCAGATATATTTACACATTGACTAACTAAAGACACAGGGCCAGTTAAGCAAAACATTTTGAGCGTAACATTGTGATTATTTTCTTATCCATCAGTTAAAACATGTGTTTTGGGTGCTCAAAAGAACCGTCTCATTTAGACAGTTCTTTTGAGTACCCACAACATATGTTTTGATTGAGAAATAAGCAAATAATTTTCAGTTATGCACTCTTATCTGGGGACCTGTAAAGAGAGAGAGCTAAACAGTATCACATTAAATGGTTACTAAACTCTTTGCATGCTGGTTAATTTTTCATGCTTTTGTTGTGGTCTGCTGCCTTTTTTTCAAAATTAACTTTTTCAAAAAATTATTTCCGGAACACTATCATATTGTCAAATGATTTGGATCCAGATAAGGACTGACATTTTGTTGGTCCTGATCTGGGTCAAAACTGTTTGCAAAGGTTCTCAGCAGACAACAAATCACAAATCATTTTCTTAGGATATTTAAAAACAGGGGGTGAGAAGGGGAGGCTCGAGTGAACCCTTTTGGATCCGCCGCTGAGACAAATGTGTGTATAACATATTTCTCTAACTTTTTTGGTATATATGTGTCAAGACAAAGTAGGCGGGTGGTTTGACACTTCTTATAAACTATATTCAAATTTATCATACGTATCAGGGAAAACATGCCTGAGAAAAAAGGTCAAATCTGTGCCTTTCTACCTCTTATGCAAACCACTGTATATAGAGATGTTTCCTAAATGTACACCATAGGTCCAGTTAAGCGAAATTTTTTACACGTAAAATTGTGATTATTTTCTTTCCCATTGATTTAAACATATGGTTTGGATGCCCTAAAAAATCATTTCATTGAGATGATTCTTTAAAGTACCCACAACCTATGTTTTCGTTGAGAAATAAGAAAAAAAATAACTTAACCCCTCTTATCTGAAGGCCTGATGTACACTCTACATACATTGGTGAAATGAATACATAGTTAAACTGCACTTCAGCAAATACACTTTACGTAAAAAAGACAGAAAATTGGAAAAGGATTTCAGCAAAATATTTACATAAAGGAGAAAGTAAAATATAAATTCAGCAGATACATATATATGATATAAAGACAAACTAGTTATGAGCTAGCGCATGAGATTTTAGTTATTATCAAATTGGCAAGCAGTAAGGGCTCAGATGAGCCGGCGCAGGCTCACTAGAGCTCTTGCAGCTCACAAACACCAAGTATGGAAATAGATAAAAGCTCAAATCAAAAGTAACACATCTGGCCCCACTCAAAGCTGTGCATGCATATTCGTAGTGACTTGTATATGTTATCTGAGTTGGCCTAAATGTACAGTAAAACCTGTGTAAAGCAGCCACTCTCAAAAAGAACTAAAAATGGTTTTCAAGACCAATTATCCCTTAATGCCGGTCAAAAGTATTGTAGAATGCTCCAAGGCGAACATTCTGCAATACTTTCTACCTTCATTAAGCTACCATTTGTCATTAAGACCTTTGTCAGGGATGAGACCAGTAAGCCATTTTCAATCAGGAAAATATGTCGTTTGACTCCAAAATAGAGAAAAGCAATTTCTAAATCACTTATTTTACACAGGTTTTACTGATTTTTTTACATGACAACAAAGAAAACAATATTTTTCATGCTTCTCATTTTTAATCTGGCAGAAAAAATCAATTTTATGCTATAGATTTTTACCTAACTAGACCTATGTTTAGGTAATTCATACTACTGTATTTCTGAGCAACCAACAAATGGACATATGTGCCAAGCCACCAATAAAATGCCCATACTGATGTATCCAGCAGGGACAGAGGGCTAAACTTAGGTCAGATTCTTCATCTACAACTATACTTTGTATATGCGAGCAGCGAAGGCTCCGAGCATTTGTTGCTCAACCATGCGGTAAGTACTAAAATCTCATGTGCTGACTCACATTTCTTCATGGAAAAAGAATAGAAGCAATATTGGGCTATCACTGCCAGCAGGAATATATTTAGATTCTAGCACAAAAAAGATTGAAAATATGAATGATATTAAAGATATCACCAGTAAACCTTGTTGGGACTGCACTGGTAAATTCTACACATATTTTGAATGTTCATTAGTTGTAATAACGATGTTACTTACACGTCTGTATTACAAGACTTTAAAGGATAGCTGACGTCATAAAAATCAAACTGGTGGCCAAATGACACTAAATAACATCCTGCTAGACCATCCAGTGATTTGTTACTCATTGATAATTATATAAACGGCTATATAGGAAGGACGTGTAAATATTTCTAATTACATGGAACAGCCATCTCTTAGTCAGGTACCCAACATCTATTTAGCATCACACAACACACTCTAACAGGCAGGGTACCAGTCTAAGCTGTATCTATGATATGAAATATGTAAGATGTAATGTAAGTTATTTTATTAAGATATTATGTAAGTTATTTTATCAACACACCACTAGTGAGTTTATCATTTTGTCATGGGTGAAAGTTTAACATTTAAAAAGTTCTCAACTTTAGAAATTCAAAGTCTACCAACTGAGCCATTATGCTCTGCAACACTTGCAAGGTGCTTACAAAGAGGAATAAATTTAAAGTTAAATCGTTAATTGTGTTTAAATAATTTGAAATTTTAATCAGAACAGCTATTATAATCTGCCCAATTCAGCATTTTGAGGCTGACTTTCCATAGAAAGTCAGCCTCAATATCCTGATTTCAGGAATAATCCCTAAAACGTTCAGCCATGCAATGTGCAACTATACATTCATGAGGAAATAAATCCATATTTTGAAATAAGGTTCATAAAAGCAAATATACTGAACAAAAGTGAAAACGCTATACCTGAACTGTTTCCCACCTATATACAAAATTATGCAAACCAAAAATGCAATTGAAAGTGTATCTTAATGTTCAAATACTTGGTAATGCATAACAGTAAAAGTTTTACGGGTGTTGTCACGAGGAAACACATGAAAGCCATTTAAATGTGACACGGGGTCCTTTTTTTCGGGTTGCCAATTTGAACGGAAATCTAACACAATTTAGGCCTTCAGAAATCCACTACCTACGAGATCGGACTGCACAAAATGGTAGTCTAGACATGGGACAACCAGAAATGTAAAGGACTTATCTCAAGTGTGTTTTGATCGTTTAGAAAAGCAATCTTAAAAAGCGGATTTTCCATCAAATTGCCAAGTTTCAAAATTTAACACTGAAATCTCCATAGGAAAATCAGGGTTCCCACAAACTAGAGAAAGTAAAATTCCCTGACTTTTCCCTGACTTTTCCCTGACCAATTCCAAAATTCCCTGACCAAAAAAAATCGCTATTTGCCAAGCTTTATCGGTCATCTATGAGCATGATTAATACATGTTGGCCTCCATCCTCCCCATCAGCCAATCCTAACCACCTTTTAATAGAATATACCTTACATTTTGGGATTACTTATTATTATTTATTTTTTTTTAATTTTTAATCAATGAATGCTCAAAATGATTTCAATATCAACCCCAAGTGTTCAATATCATAATTCATCGAAAGGTTTTGACATTCCTAGGGTTTAGACATATTGATCTGATTTAAGAATTGTAATTATCATCATTCCAAAATATGAAACTATGCTGCAGATGTCATAAACTGTGCAGGCCAAAATAAAACTACTCTTACAGAACAGTTTGATCTTAGTCTATGCTATTTGTTCAAAGCTTGTTTGTTCTAACTTAAGGATGAATTATAAATATAAGCATATTTCTAGTGTTATATTATTACCATACTATTTGTAGGATGCTGACAAAACTAGCTTAACTTAGAAATATGGCTTATACCAGCTATGATACTTAGGGTTAATTTACTGATAAATGAATACAAATTAATCAAGCTCATAAATGATCAATCATTGGTTAGTGATTTTACAGTCAAAGTGTTAGTAATTATGTTTACATTTACAAGTGGTATAAGAAAATTTGAGAATGCTAAGAAAATTATGAACATATGAGAATGGTGCATAACTAAGCAACTTTTATACAAGCATGTGCATATTACAAAGCAACAGCTATCACTCATATTATAAGGAAGCCTTGTACAAGTAGAAATGAGTCTTTTAATTAAAAAGTACTAAAACATTCTGTGATGCAGAGTCCAACTGGTTTTACACATATTGATACTGATCAGCATACCTAATACATTGATATTACATGTATCAAAGAATGCAGACCTAATGTCAGAAAGGGTAGTGTAGACTGTCACAATAGCTGAACTGAACCATAAGATCCATTTCTACTTGATGTGGTTTGATTATATAAGCCACTATGCATAACTAGCAGTATACAATATATGTACTAAGTTCCACTAAATACTACTTCAGGAAAAGATTAAGAATGTCTGAAACATGCTGTTTCACATTTCTTTAAGCTTTTTCTCAAGTTTCTCTATTTTCTTTGAGACTTCTTCTATTTCCATCCTCTTTTCTTTGGCTTTGCTCCTAAAAGCATTTGACTTCACAAGAAAGTCCATCTTCAACTTTTTTTCAGCTTGCTGAGCAAGATCATCTGCCTCTCTCAGCAACACAGACACACTAGATTCCAATTTCCTTTTAGTGCACTTTGTACTGGTTAGTTCATCAAGGACAGATTTCTTTCTGGACTCTTCCTTACTTGTACTTTTCTTTTTCTGCTCATCTGCTAAGTAATGACTGTATCTTGTCCGAGCACTTCTGCACGAATCTAGCATCCCCTTTGATATAGTCACATTAGATGCATCAAACTTGGTCTCCTTTGCTTTGACCTCTGTAGAGTCCTTTTCTGGTTTCGGAAGATTCAAGAGTCCATCATGTACTTGTCTGTAGGCAGTTAGACTGTTTTTTGCCATGTTGTGTTTTAAAATGTCTTTATTCGTGGAAAATCCCCTTTCCACTGAAGACTGCCCATGAGAAAGGATCAGCAGCAACTTGAAAGCGTACCATATGGTGCCAAATTGCTCATGATTACCCATATAACAGTGGTAAAAGTCATCAAGTCTGTTTGTCTTGTATTGAAAATCATGCAACTCTGCTGGATGGTGCACCTCCATTTCTCTGACCCAGACTTTAAATTCTTGTAGAGCATCATCACACTTGCTGGGCGTGAGCCATTTGGTGTTCATCAACTTCTGCAAAATGGTTTCCATTTTTTCAATGGCCTTCTCTGAATGATTTGCAATGAACTTGGGATCAAGAGCATTTAGTGCTCTGACTGTGGCAAACTTCAATGGACATCGCTCAAGCAGCTTTTCAGTCATTTTTTGGAGAAACATGATGCATTCCTGGTGAAACTCATAAACTTGAAGTTTACTGGCTTTTTTGTTTTTCTCCGCATCGTCTACAACTTGCTTTGCAGCAAACCCTACATCCACTTTATCTGGTGAGACAATGTTCTCTTTCTTATCGAAGTCAATTTTTACAATGTTCCTGGCTGTATCTAATACAGGTTTCTTGATAAAGCGACTAAGAAGATTGATAAGAATCTTAAGCAATTCATCTGAGATGTATGGCATCATTGGTTTGTCTGTCTGAAACAGCTCTAAATAAGGGATCAACACTTTGGCTATACATACAAAGAAATTTATCTTTGCAAGCATAAGAGGATCTTGAACATATTCACACAGGTTGACAAATGACTGACAAGTTGGGCGTTTGCTTTTTGATAACTTCAGAGTGGTGGTGATGTACTTCTGAACACAGGGCCAAATATTGATAGCCCGCTCAGCCACGGGAACATCTTCCAACCAACGAGTGGAGCAGAACTTCAAACCAAATTTTGCATCTCCATCATTTGCAGTAAGATAATCTTCTCTACGAGCTGGTGAATCGTTGAAGCAGTTGTATAAAGACCTCATTACCCCATCTAATTTCCATCCTGCTTTTGTTGCTCCATACTTAAAGGCCCCATGAACTATGTGTAGCCCACACGATCCAACATTGATGAGTGAAGGAATGTTTGGCTCTGACTCCTCTCGATCTTGCACTAACAAGTCTAAAAACTTCCAGTTGGTGCTGGGACCATCCATGGAAATTTGTAACATATTTCTAGCATTAAGCTTTGACAAACCACTTTTGAACTTCCCTAGCAAGTCCTCAGCCCTCGTATGACCTAAGAACACAGAATCGTAATACCTGGTTACAACCCTATTCAACTCCACATCCCAGAAACGCAACAACAAATCCATTTGCTCTTCTTGCAGAACTTTGTTCAGTGATTCATCAAATGAAACAACAAATATTGTTCCTGGTTTTTGGATTTTGCTAGCAAGGTCTGCTTTGAAATAGGGTGCCAGACCAAATTGAATTAGATATGAGCATTTGGTTTCACCACAGCTGAATTTCTTAGCTATCTCACTATCTGGGAACATTTTCTGGAAAAGTGTGTTTGTATTGGCACTTGAACTGCAAGAATAATGACTTACTACAGTTTTGATAGCCCATATGATTTCTGCAGAGAGTACATCATCATTTGTCAAAAAGTTGGACATAACTGTTGACTTTGAAGATGAAGGTTTTGGAGTTTGATCAGATGGCAGTGGTGGTGGAACAGGTATAGCTAGCTGATCCATACTAACATTACAATCCTTTTCTCCTTTTTCTCCAGTATGTGTTGTTCCTGAAGCTTCATGTTTTACTAAGAACATATTTAAAGACTTGTTTTCCTGTTTCACTTTGCTTGTGATGTTTACCTTTAGTTGATGTTTTTTTCCTTTTGCATGACTTATAAGTGCCTGTCTGCCCATGTTTCCCAATTCAAACCGTACTCCACACAAAATACAGCGCACTTTTGTGTTTGAATTAGGATCAACTCCAACCCAAGATGAAAACTCTGGATCCTTCAACCACTCTGAGTTAAATTTTGTTCCTTTGCTCATTTTGTGTTAGTTATCTTTCTAAAAATGCCATAAAAGTAAGCAAGCACAAGTTAGCTATTAGTGTTTTAGTATTTCTACCAATGCAGGAAGGTTAGTACTCTACAAAAGCGTCTATTTACACATCAGCAATCTGAAAAAATATACTAGCCATTACGTGACACAGCCATTTCAAATTCAAGCCTAGCATCTAATTACTCAGCACTTTTAGTATACAGGTGTTTTGATAAAATTAACATTTTTCAAACTGAAAAAAAAAGCTTGGTGTTAATTTCTAAAAGCAAGAGGTGTAAGATCTGGATGCATTGACCAAGCTGTTTAAATTGGACTCCTCAAGTGCCTTCCAGTATAAGATTTGGGTTTAACTGACCAGAATGAATGCTAGCCTTGAATTTTACTGGAGCAATATCCCTTAGAAGTAGGTTAGGATGTTTAGATTGTAAACTGCTTTTCTTCATGCAGTAAGGTGGCAGAGCATGAGTTAAAGCACTGTTTACATTCTACACACTTAACACACTAAGGGATATTGAAACTAATAAATGCTATCTGCTGAAAAAAAGAAACAGCTCAGGAGGCAAGGGGCGCTTAAATCCCTTTCAGTTTCCTCTTCTGTGAGTTTGCAATTTCCTAATATGATCAAAAGGCAAATGATATTCAAACAGACTTTTTTTATATATATTATTTTTTAATAGACCAGTTCACATATACACCAGAAAATGTATTGTGAGGGACATTTATACCCTAGCCATTGCTCTTATTGATCTCATATTAAACTAGACTTTGACTTCTTGCTCCACCCCAGGCACTGAACCCACAGAGAAAATACTAATCCTAAATTGTACAGAATTTTAAAAAAGCTTAAAACTTCCTAGTTTTTACCTCTAGCCTTACCCTCGAACATGGACTCAAGTGTATGAACCAGTCAAGTGGAAGCCAACCATGAATAGAACCAATTATCCAAATATGAATGATTTCTAATAAATGGTTTGTGTGATATCTGTACAAGTCAGAAATATAGAATAGCACTTTAAAGGTCTCCTTGATTTTGACCTATAGCTACACCCTGGGTCATGAACCCAAGGGTCCAAAGTCACACAGAGATTGTACCCTATGTTCAAAAAGGAATGATTCTATAAAGAAAATGTTTTTTTAAAAAAAACTTATGGTGTCCTAAAATACGTAGATCTGAACCTGAAGCTGTCAAGTGAAAGCCAATTACCATTGGTACTAACTATGCAAATTATGAATGCTTTTCTAATGAAATCTGCATATTCTGAAAAAACAACAACAAAAGGTGCACATGTCCTAGGTTTTTTTTAATCTCCATCTCCACCCTGGGGTCTGGAGTCAATGAGTCATGATACAAATATCAACCTGCCAGGGTAAATATGGCCGAAATGTGAAAGCTTTCTGATAAGTGGTTACTGAGATATACACCAAGATTAAACGAGAAATTTAAACCAAAACATTGTGAAAGAAAAAAGTAGAAACAAATGAAGACATGTATGAAAACTTGGAAAGACGAAAACTATACATCCCTTGGCATAAATGCCAGGGCTATAATGATAAACAAAGCTTTTCTAAGATAACACAGCTTTGCTTATTAACCTGATTGAAGAAACTGCCATAGCCATTTTCTCATTTATTTCTTTTATAACCTGATTTCTCAACCTTCTACTTTTGATTCTAAAATTCCCTGACTTTTCCCTGACTTTTGCCAAAATTTCAAATTTCCCTGACTAAATTCAAAATTCCCTGACTTTTCCCTGACCTTGAAATTTTTTCATTTTTCCCTGACTTTTCCCTGACCGTGGGAACCCTGAAAATCATCTTAGTATGAGGACATTACTAATCGAGAAACGACAGAAACAATGTGCTGAGAGGTCTACCTGATTTGGCAAAAGAAAATTATCGAAAATCGTGATAAATCGAAGATTACCAAACATTTAATATTCCCTATTTGTTTTTGTCAAAGGGAGATAATTTTCAATATTTTACAAATTTGCTAATTCGAAATTGATTTCTGAGCTTGTTTCAAGTGATTAAGCAGTTTTCTTGTGTTTTTATGCAACACAATTAAGACTAATTTTGATAAGCATAACAATTTTTATTTGCGCATGCGCAATCGTAAATTTAAGTGAATAAAGCTTTAAACACTTGAAGGAGCATAACTCATACATCAAACGCGACAAATTGGTGCAGTTTCGACGAATCGTTTGCTGGATGTCTGGGCAACATTATTGAAGCTTTAGTAAATACTTTTTGTCCAATACTTTCTCTTAAAATATAGATAATTGTAGTGTAGCGTTTTCACTTTTGTTCGGTATACATTGAAAGTGTAATATGGAATGTTACAAAAACATGGTATTAGCTCATGACAAGATATTTAGATTTGGAATCAAAGGTTTGGTTTTGTTGCTTCTGATTTTTTTATTTAATGACTGTTTTGTTTGTTGTTTTATGTCCCAGTCAACATCTATGGTCATGTCAAGACGGTCAGTTAACCTTACCACACGCTTATCATGGGTAAGCTTGACAAAGCCGTTTACCAGTACTTTGTGCATGTACTTTTGCTTGTAACTGACACAAACCCTTCTTGAATCCGCAAAGGGAGAATGACCGTAGAAAAGATTTCATGATCAATCTCCATGAAAGTATGGGACCGGGCCGGGATCGAAACCATCACCCCTGTATCTGCAATTGGACTAAATACCCATTGCACTACGGAGCTGGGTTTAGTAACTATACTATTATGCATCTCATTGGTAGAGTGACCACCAAAAGAACAATAAAGTTCGACAAATTTTAGTCAATGAATGGAAATGATTATTTTCTAGACATACAAATTGCAAATACAATGGGATATACGGTAAATGTTCTAAAATTTTGAACCTTAGTTACCTGCCACAATGGCCTAGACAAACAGCACAGACCCAGATCTGACTGCTTCTGAATAAGCCATCTGATCAGGGTCTTCCCAGTTTGCTATTCTGCCAAGTATTTTGTGAATTCCAGCCATGATAACCCATATTTTCTTTGAGAACAGAAAATAAAGTGATCGAAATTTCAGAACATTTACTGTAAATCTATATGGAATGTTACAAAGACTTGTGAAATATAGTTAAAGCACATGAAAGGATAAACTATAGCGATTTATATTTGAAAAAAAAAAGCTTATGCTATTGTTGCAATAAATGATGCCTTTTAATTATTGCACTTAAAGATATCTAATGGGTAGAATGAGCAAAAGAATATTTATAAGGATTAACATATCCTAGTGAAAGAATGCAAATAATAAAATGTTCCGTAAATATATAATAAAGATTTATATGGAATGTTATAAAAATAGTGAAATAAAGTTTTAGCACATGGAAGGATAAATCTGGCTACTGTACAGTCCCTTTATAACACTATTTTGGGTCCATAAGAATGGGCAGTGTGATAAGTGAAGGGTGTGTCAAAGGGACAATTTTACAAAGAAGTTATAGGAATATGACCATGAAATGGTATAATTCCTTTGTAAAAATCTATGATAAAAAAATGTGGGAAACAAAACATAACAGTGTTATACATAATGAGGTGTTATTATATGCCTTTAAATGATACAGCTTTTTAACTGTCTGTTTTCTGGCTATCTGTTAAAGAAAGCCAGATCAACGAACTGAGGTTTTCTGATTCCATATCACTATCCTTTAAAACAAGGCTAACGCCGGTTAACTGTTTTGTGTCGACGTTACGTAAAGTAAATTTCAAGCATGGAACCAGAGATGGAAAACGTGGTGACTTAACGTCAAGAAACGTAACGTGATGACAAAAGTTCCAGCAATTTTTCGGGATTAAGGACCAAAACAAGTTATAAATCAGAAAAATGTCAGAAAAAGGTATATAAAAAACATATTATTATAATATTAACTTGATCTAGCGTACAGTATCACGTCTCCTGGATGAGGCCATACCATTGGATCACCCTCTACGCTTCGCGCCCCTCGTGACTTGAATGATAACAGCCAATCTAATCTTACTGATGGTATGACCTTATCCACTCGACGTGATACAGTACGCCAGATCACGTTACTACTATAATAATGTGTATTTATAAAGGGACTGCACTGTATTGATGCAATTAATTGTTTGGGTTTCAATCATTGCACTTAAAGATATCTCATGAAAAGAGTGTCCACCAAAATCAATTTTAAGGTTCAACACAGCTTAGTTAAAAATTGCTAATAAACGTTTCTCTCAGATATACATATTGCAAATACAATGAGATTTCCATGGAATGATAAAAAAACAAGTTATACAAATGTCATATAATCTTAAATAAGACACCTGACTTATTTGTAATATTCTTACCAATAGGCCTGATTATCTAGCCCAAACCCACATCAGCCTGCTCCTAAATGAGCAACCTGATTAGAGTATACACTGTTTACCATTCCATTACCACATACTACAATCAGGTTGTCCAGAGAACATGTTACAATTTTAGAATATGTAAGACGTTTTTAAAGGTGCCTAATATAATAGGGTGAATTGGGCCTCCATGCAAGACAACTTGACTTTGTTGCATGTGCAACAAAAATTTGCAGACCAGGCTGAGCTTTGGAGCAATCTGATCAGTACCTTCGTTATTTGTGAACTGGTTAGTATAAAAGTCAAACTTGGGCAATGCAAAATTTCAATATTCTAGCTAGTCTCTGCAGCTGAGCAGGTCTGATTGAGCCTTGTCTAGTCTGAAACCCTGATCACAGGCTTTCTTGCTTTGAGGCTCATATGGGGACTGTGACCCTCATTCTGTTGAGAAACTGTCAAGATATTGGCATTTGAAAAACTTTACACATTATGGCTCGAATAAGCACACCGACAAGAATGCATAGGCAGATGACCTGGTGGACTACAAAAACTCTCGGTAAAGAGGAGCTAAAACATTGTTTAATGAGATTTGAATGTGTCCTTAAAAGCCTCTGTTAAATAATTTTTATCAATCTTCCAGATTTTATGAAATCAGCATATAGAATGAACACATTATAATACATATAGTGTGGCAAGCACTTGAATGATAACTGCAAATCTAATCTTACTGACAGCTTCTTTATAATGAGATGTATAACCCTGTGAAAACCTAGGAATTTTATCATCTGGGTTATTACAATGAGTTTGGGGTGGTTCTTTGTCTACATCAAGTAGTCAAAGGTTAGGCCCTTAAGATTGTTTTATCCAAAGTAGCAAATAGTGCAGGCCCTTATGAAATACCATATTTTGTGGCATTTCATCTGGGTCTTCGCTGTTTGCCAAGTACCTGCATAGGGTGTTCTGTATACAAAGAGTTAACCCTTAAAGCGCCACCTATAATTTGAAGCTGACGACAGTTTCAAATTTTGCTGCTTTTTCAAAAATAACAAATAAGGCATGATATTTCATGAGAATCGTCTGCAGACGATTCTCATGAAATATCATACCTTATTTTTTTATGAAAATTAGGAAAGATGTCGCATAATTTGTCTTCTGCTGCACTTTAAGGGTTAAGATACAAAATGCTTGCATTAACAGATGTAAGAAGCAATGAAAATGTCTATTTTCTAAAATTTTCTCTTCTCCATATTTGGACGTAGAATGAGGGTACCATCTATCCAGAGATTGAGTAGGCCCAACATGGCTTGCCACATAGTCATGATAGCTTTCACAATGATGGCTGGTTTCTAAAATTTTCTCTTCTCCATATTTGGTCGTAGAATGAGGGTACCATCTATCCAGAGATTGGGTCGGTCCAACATGGCTTGCCACATAGTCATCTCTTCTCCCCTTGCATCCATCCAATCTACTGGCTTACCTTGACTTGTACCTGGAGAATAAACCTTGCCATTAACACATACATTTCTAGAACCTTGAAAGCAGAATTTTTCAGATTGGGATTAAGGGCCACTATAGTTAACCTCTTTTCATTCTGATGGATTTTTGTAAACATATTGATTGAATAAGTATGAGACAGTCCATTTTGTGCTTTAATGGGTCACAGATCAAAATTTCTAAAGTATGATGTATAAATGTCTCTAACGATTGTTTTTATCTTAGCAAGCACTGCAGAACCTGATGAAATGTCACATTAAGTGGCATTTCATCTGGGTCTTCACTGTTAGATAAGACAAAGCCAAGTTTGCGGGGGAGGGGGAAACTTCTCAATGTGATGTGTTTGCTTTCTATCGGTAATAAATTCCCCTTGATAATTCCAGACTATTTTTCAATAGACACAACAGGAACATCTAAGTCAAGCAAGACATTCAGCAGTAAACTACAAAATTTATCTCCCTTGAAAACTTGCAAAACTCATAATTGAGCCGCGACATGAGATTTCCAACAATGTGGTATGTGCCACCAGCAAAGCCTCAGACCAGCCTGTAAATACGCACAGTCTGATCAGAGCCTTTGCTAGTCGCTTGAATATTCTATGTATATTATGCTACTGACCGAACAGAATTTTGAGTTTCTATGCTTAAAAGGAGGCTGCACATGCTATTCGAGTCTATTCATGTCAAATCGCCACATTGTTGGAAATCTAATGTCACAGCTCATATGTGTGTCCATTCAACTTATCATATGTACCCCTCAATTCTTCCATGCTGTGTAATTGTTTGTGCTTTTGTTGTCGTCAGCTAACTGTTTCAAAAGTATTTGTTTTAAAAAAATTCTTTCAGTTACACTAACAGAATGTCAAACGGTCTGGATACAGATCAAGGGTCCTGATCTGGGTCCAAACAGTTATCAGCAGAAACATAAGTTGCTGCTAGTAAGGAAAGAGTTAATAGTCTGACAGACAGGTGCATTAACCTTTTTCATTCAGATGGATTATCCCAAACATACTGATGATATATAAAGTATGGAATTGGCCGTTTTGTATTTTAAGGGTTGCCAGTCAAAATCTCCATTTAATGATGGATTATGTCCTGGAATATATTTTTATTTTTGCAAACAGTGCAGACCCTGATGGAATGCTGCCTTATACTGGATTTCATCTGGGTCTTCACTGTTTACCAAAGTACCTGTTTACCAGCATCCAGATAGTGTTAACTCTTTGACTACTAGTGTCGTCTGCTGATAACCTTTGCAAACCATTTGTAGCCAGATCAGGCCCTAAAAAAAGTTGGGCCTGAATTGAATCCAAACTATTTGACACGCTGATGGTATTTCTGAGAGAATTTTTCTTAGAAGTTTGTTTTGAAAAATAATCAGCAGACGACAAAAAAAGCATGAAAAATTACCCAGTCAGCAAGGTACAGACAAATACCCAACTTGAATCAGAGGCAAGACCCAACTTGAATCAGTGGGAGTATGAGGGGTCTTGAGTTTGAACCCATGGAAAGTCAGTTCTTGAACCTACAGTAAATGCTCTAATCTTTTGAACACTAGTTGGCTACAAAAAGGGTCTAGACAAACAGTGCAGACCCAGATCAAACTGCTTCTGAAGAAGCCGTCTGATCAGGGTCTTTCCTGTTTGCTATTCTGGCATTCATTTTGTGAATTCCAGCCCTGCTAATCAACATTTTCACGCAATAGGACCCTGACCATATACAATGTTTTTTTCGAGCAATAATGGCGGACAATATTCACTTCAAAACTTGTAACCTTTTCTTCTTTATTAATTGGATAGGGGTCGTCATTTCATTGGACTGTCATTATAACATTTTAGAGTACAGTCGAACCTCAATGGCTTGAACTTGAGTTTGACCCATTGATGGGTTTAACGTGATATGAATACTTATTGTCCATGAGTTATTAAGGGTTTTGCTTCTCAGGAGGAATTTGGTAAACATGTTTTAAAGTGCATCATCTAACAAACTTTTTGAAACATGTTAATATGACTAAAAAAGAACATTTAGAACAAATGCTGTCTTGTTTTAATGATTCACAAAATTGTAGAACCAGGCAAAACAGATGACAAGTAAAATATTTCCCAAAAATATTCTCATTATACATGTTACAAAGATAAATTGTATTCTTACTTCAGCAAATTAGAAATGTTTCAGAAAAGAGATTATTACTATAGGGGTTTGGCATGGTGGGTGCCATATGTAGGTCAGAAATTGCTGTGATAGAAAAACTGCAGCTTTTTTTTTCTTCAAAGGACAAGGATAAACACCTGCTTATTTCTTGATTTTTCACTTTGATCATGCTTGAAATGACACTCAAGTTTAGAAGTTGTGAGGTAGCATTCTTTCATAATTGTTATCAATATAGTTGTTGACAGTAAGCTGACTAAATGCACTTTGTTGGTCAATAGATCTTACTAAGTTACTACATGTACTAGTGGTTTTGTTACCTGCGCATCCTGCATCTTTTTCGCATAATTTTGTCTCTGGGATGCAAAGTTTTTATTTAAGCGAGTCCCAGGATGCAATAGTATTGTAGACTTGTCATTAAAAATAGTGTTCTGGACTCAAAAGATTGCAGTTGGACTCATTGATATGGGAAACAGTGAATCCCAGGACCCATAAGCCCAAAATTGTAAATGAATCACTGATGTACTACGAGGGTTGTCCCAGAAAGTCGTAGACTTTTGTTATAACACAAGACTGTGTATCAGGAATTCTCTGAAATGTGTACGATATTTTTATATACAATTCATAAACATTTTGTACAAATAATGATAGAATCACAGTTTAAATAACAAAGTTATGAACGTTTGCTTGACTGTGTGTCAGTGTGTGCGGAGCATGTCGCAAATTATTTTGCCTTATTTTCAGAGAGGGGTGGCCAAATGTTTTGACTATACTCCTTTTATAAAAGCTCTAACTGTATCAACAATTCAACATTGTGATCTGTTTGCTAAGTAAGACTTCCTAGTTCAACTCATGACTTAATATTTAGTTTAGGTATGTTTAGCAAACAAACAAGCGCGATCTTTGAGAGTTCATACAAGAAAACATATTTATTATAAAATAACTGACAGCAAAATAACATGTGTTCAGTGAAAATGACGAAAAGGAGCGTGTTTTTTCGGTATTACTAAAATAGTATTGCACGAAATCTATTTTACGATACTAGTGACTACTCAGCCAATTAGTAAACGATAGAAGAACGTGATTTTAGGTGTTTAATAAGCCAAATTATATTGAAAGTCTATTTTTTGCTCCGCACCGTTCTTTCTGAAAATAAAAATGTAGTAGGCATGATAAATCTTCTATAAAAGCAATGCCAAAGGTGGGAAATGTTTCAAATTTCCAACACTATACCTTGAGTAGTCCCGTGTTGAGGAGGTAATACATTGTATGAAATATAACAGCGAAATTTAATTGAATGTACACTAATATTTGGACTAGATCAATTTTATTTAAAAAAATCGACGTGCTCCGCACACGCTGACACACAGTCAAATAAAGGTTCATAACATTGTTATCTAAACTGTAATTCCACCCATATTTGTGCAAAATGTTTATGTGATGTATATAAAAATATCATACAATTTTCATAGAATTCCTGACACACAGTCTCTTGTTATAACAAAAGTCTACGACTTTCTGGGACAACCCTCATACATGCTTAATATCAGGTTTCATCAAAAGTGAGCTGTAGATAACGAGGAAAATGCCTTGTTGCATATATCATTTCATGTTTAAAAATAAGTAAACACATATATGTGTCAAAGCGATAAATGATATTATTTAAGCATTTAAGAAACATAATTTGATCATTGAAATAAGCATTTTCTATAAATGATGTTTACATATTCGATAAAACACTCTAAATTTAAATGTCGTTTTTTGTTCTTTGAGTTCAAGAATCTTCCTTTGCACCACCTATGCCTTTGTCATAGTTTAATCTCGTTTATATTTTATGCTAAAAATGACAAGATTAATTGTTTCTCCCCTTATTTAGCCCTCAAATGGCAATAATTTACTCTCTAGAAGTTTAAACTCATAAAATGCTAATAACATTATTGCACTAAAATAATGAATTTAAAAGGAAGGTACTGGTATGTATGTAACAGTAATAAAAGGCGCATAAATGAGTTAGAATTATATTGCTAGTCATTTACTTTCAATTACAAGATAATATTGATAAGTAAGAATAAGAAACAATTTGATATATACTGTTAACTATAGGATTCCCTTTTATTTAGGGCAACGTATTTAACTTTGCTATTGCAGGATAACGACTCCAATCCATAGAGATCATATGTAATGTGGTTTTAGAGAATCATAGTATATAAAACTTCATCTCGGATGTATTTTGGCACCCGATAGCCTGGTGACAGCATAGCACTAAATAGTAGTATATTTGAAAGTAAGTAACGCATATAACTGCAATATAATAGACTAAGGTTGTTTTAACACTTACTGGCTGTTTGCTGCATTTGATTCAGTGATTTTAAGCCAATCATCAAATCGATATATATAAGGTTTAGATATAGCTTTATATTTGCACAATAGGATTTGAAGCTGCTATAGGGAAAAGTAGTTAAGATACCTGTTACACGGTAATGCCTCAACTGCCAGAGGGCTTACATGTGTCATTTTGTGTCTTATATAGTGCAGTTTAAAAAAAATCATTGTGTTCAAATTCCCCACAGGGGGGAGGAGGGTCTATTAGCAGTTCATGGTCGACTTGATGGACAATTCACTTTTTGGTTCATAAGCACTGAATGTCTACATTGCCTCTACGGTTTATCTAACTGTCACTAATGACAAGTTAACCCTTTGTATGCTTCAAGCAAACACAAAGAAGGGAAGTAAGTGAACGCCAGAGCATTATTTAGGCCCACAAGGTAGCTGTACACAAACTTTTAAAGCTTGACTTGTAGGCCAATAAGTTGTGGGTACCCATTGGGATATCTATTTGTGTTGAGTAAAGATCGCAAACAGTGTAATCCTTGATCAGACTGCACCTTGGGGAGCAGGCTGACTTGAGTTTACACTGTTAGATCAGGCATACCTGTCTGAAAATGTTGGATAAATACAGTACATGGTTTGTCATTTTAAACTTTTCTTCTCATGGGCCAAAGTCTAAAACTGAGGTTAATTGGAACATTTCATCAGCAAAATCAAAGAGAAAACTATACACCATGATACAAAAGCAGATTGGGTGATTTTCTATATGTACACAAGAGAGAATTGCTTTAAATAGCTGTGACTATCCTCATAGATCTTGTTGTACATAAGATAACTAAGTTTCAACGGTGGGATTTAAGTGCATGACATACAACATAAGTGTGTGCATTCAAAGATTCAAATAACTCATTAAAAAGGACAAAAAAATCAATACTCAGAACACCCGTACAGAATTTGACTCAAAATACCTGCTCAGTGTAAATTATGTGCTCGTAATACCCGTCTAGTACTGCTCGAAAATACTGAGCTGTTCTGCACGCAATTTTTGAACTTTTAGTTTGTGTACAGTGGACAAATAGTGTTTTATTCATATTTCTTACAAAGTAACATTTACCAGTTATTGTTATTTCTTAGTATAATCAAATAGATGTATTTGTACAAAGTATTTGAGCGAAAATGCACGTTTGAAGATGTTTTATCACTCTTTATAGATGACCAAATGAATGAAAAATACGTGAGCAGAGCCAATCGATCACGTTTCTTTGTTAATTATGTTGTACATACCAATCAATTGGACAAAAAGCACATACACTAAAAAGGTCTGCACAATTATAGAGCTAAACATGAATTCAACTTGTCCTATATGAGAGCAAAAGCATCTTACATCGACACAATCCCCAGTGTCCTTAGTTCTTGTGTCCCCTTCCGCCATTTTGTTTTGCTCGAAAAAACATTGTATATGGTCAGGGTCCTATAGCGTGATTTTATTAAAGAACAGAAAAAAGAAAAAGCATTCATAATTTTTAAACATTTACAGTAAAACCTGTGTAGAACAGCCACTCTCAAGAAGACCTAAAATTGGTCTTCAAGACCAATTATTGCTTAATGCAGGTCAAAAGTATTGCAGAATGCTCCAAGGGGAGCATTCTGCAATACTTTCGACCTTCATTAGGCTACTATTTGTCATTAAGATCTGTGTTTTGTCTATTTTTGAGTGGCTGTTTTACACAGGTTTTACTGTACTGTATGTATTGTACCTGTTCCAAGGTTGAGCCTCACTCCACCGAGGAAATCATTGCTAGAAAGCTTCTCGTAGTCCCAGATGGTGAGCTCGAGACAGCGTTCCTGAAGTTCCAGAACTGAAACATCCTCAAAGATGAAGGTATGATTCCAGCCTGGGTTACAGTTCTTCTTGATCACGGCTGTTTTCTGTTTACTGCTGCGGTGTCTCTCAGGTAACAAATAACTACAAAATTATAATACCCCATAACAATACAGTTACATGCCATGCCATTAGTACATACACAGAAAATCTTGAAAATTCAAACTCCGATTTTTCAGAATACTCGCTAATTTAAAACAAATTTCGGACACAATGGATTCAGAGAATTGGGCCTATTTATGATTTTTTTTTTAAATACTATCTATAAAAACATATGTTATGTGTGTTTAAAAGAAACATCTCTGTGATACACAAAGTATAAAAGTAGATGAATGCTCATCCCCAAAATTAGACATTGAGCCCCACTGGTATTTCAGAGACTTTAACCCTTTACATTCTAGATACTGGTAAACAGGTACTTTGGCTAACAGTACAGACCCAGATGAAATGCCGCATAAGGCGGCATTTCATCTGGGTCTGCACTGTTTGCTAAGATAAAAACAATCTTCAGGGACATAAATACATCATTAAAAATACAAAATGGACAATTCCATATTTATTGTATCAATATGTATAGGATAATCCATCAAAAGAAAAGGATCAAGCATAAACTATGCAATAAGTTCCATTATCTCAAGGGCTGGCCCAACTGCTCTTTAGGTGTTCATAGGCCTGTGCAGTAATAACATGAGTAAACATCAATCAGCTTCAATCATGTGATCAATATGCAGAAATGGCTCGAGCCCAATCTTGCAAAAATGAAAAAAGTCAATAAGCAATGCTTATTAGATCCCCCCCCCCCCCCCCCCCCCCCCCCCCCCCCCGCACAGTTAGAGTCAGTGAAAAAAACTTGGCAAGTTATATTTTAAACCAGCAGACCTTAGTTTTGAAAAGAAAATTTCAGAAGAATCTGTGCAAACAAAATTATAAACTCCTTCAAGCATATGTTCAATGTGTCTACATTGTATCGGCAAATAATAATCAAAATGCCCTATCAAAATGCCCTATCAAAAGCTGTGGTAGGAGTTGATCGGCCCATGAAGGCACTATCCATGCATATACAAAAGCCATATAAGGGAATAATTGTCTAAGTTCTCATAGCTGTCATTTTGTCAAAAAAAAATTTTTCAACCAGACTCCTTCATGCATATGTTCAATGTGTTTATATTGTATAGGCAAAGTATCAAATTGTTCCATCAAAAGCTGTAGTAGGAGTTGATCGGCCCATGAAGGCACCATCTATGCACATACAAAAGCCCTATTAGGGAAAAATTGTCTAAGTTCTCACAGCTGTCATTTTGTCATAAATTATTTTTTTCTGAACCAAACTCCTTCATGCATTTGTTCAATGTGTCTACATTGTATAGGCAAAGTATCAAATTGCTCCATCATAAGCTGTGGTAGGAGTTGATCGGTCCATGAAGGCACCATCTATGCATGTACAAACACCTTATTAGGGAAAAATTGTCTAAGTTCTCACTGCTGTCATTTTGTCAAAAATTATTTTTTCTGAACCAAACTCCTTCATGCATATGTTCAATGTGTCTACATTGTATAGGCAAAGTATCAAATTGCTCCATCAAAAGCTGTGGTAGGAGTTGATCGGCCCATGAAGGCACCATCTATGCATATACAAAAGCCCTATTAGGGAAAATTGTCTAAGTTATCACAGCTGTCATTTTGTCAAAAATTATTTTTTCTAGTCCAAACTCCTTCATGCATATGTTCAATGTGTCTACAATGTATAGGACAAGTATCAAATTGTTCCATCAAAAGCTGTGGTAGGAGTTGATCGGCCCATGTTTTGCCTATAATAGCATAAGCATAAAATCCTATATTAAAAGCCATTTAGAACTACAAAGGGAAATAACTCATAGAACTGGCCTCTAGCCCTTACTTTTTTGTCTTAAGTATTTGTCTTGCATATATGAACATGTTTGCAAGGGTTGATGAAAATCCAGCAATGACTCTTCAAGATATTAAGGAAACAAAACTTTACGGACGGACGCACGCACGGAGGGACAGACAGACGGACAACGTGAAAACAGTATACCCACCACAAACAAAAATAAACTTACCAATTTTGCATTAACTTTTTGCATGCTAGGTAATTTTTCATGCTTTTGTTTTCATCTGCTGACTTTTTTTTCAAAATAAGCTTTGAAACACTATCAGAGTGTCAAATGGTTTGGATCCAGATCAGGACCAACATTCTGGGTCCAAACTATTTGCAAAGGTTATTATCAACAGATGACAAGTCCCCTCTAGCAAGGAAAGAGTTAATATGTTTGAGCCTGCACCATAGACAATACTACTTATCACTTAAAAATACAGGTAGTATTTTTTTAAAATATGCAGTCTAGCAAGGTGCTTTGGGGTTGGATCTTTTCCATTAGTTCTGACTATTCATCTACTTCCATACTTAATGAAAACAGTGAAGGCTTTAATAAGACTATGAAAAAAAAGTTTTATTATTTAACCTTATTTTGTATGAACCTGGCAGTCATCTTCCTAATGTGGCACAGCCTTTTGTTCCCCCAAATTAGGGTCTTAACTCTTTGCATTCAGGAAACCCCTAAACAGGAACCTTAACAAGCAGTGAATACCCAGATGAAATGCAGCACAGTGCTGCATTTCATCAGGCTCTACACTGTTTTTTAAGGTAATAAAAGATCTTCAGACAAAAGAGTACATTTTTTTTAAATTATAACCTGACACCCCTAGATATGTACAATAAACTATCCCAAGTTTATAGTACAGTAGTTTCAAAGATGCATAATAATGAGGTGATTTTATTTTTCTTATAAACAGGTAAAACATTACTATTCACTGCCACGTGCAAATGCTTTAAACTGTGGTTGGTTCAATATAACTGTAAACTGATACTACCTGCACATCCCAAATCAAGGTTAACTTGCCAGTGTTTGTTGAAAATGATTCTCATCTATCTTTGAAACCAGTATAAGGATCCATTAGTATACAAAAGGTTAATATTAATATGTTGGAATAATATTTGACTTGAAATCAGCCCCGTGGTTTCTGACTGAGACAGACGATTGAAAATGTTGACTGACAAACATATTTCATGTTCAATATTATAAGCGCACTCACAGTGCCCATAACTTTTTCTAAGATTTAAAGCCTCTTTAAAAAAAAAATGTAGACCCAGATCAGCTGGCTTCTACTGACGCCAACTGATCAGGATCTACACTTTTATTATCCAAATGATGAATCCATATAAATAATAAAATTAAACTTCTGGATTGACTGGGTATCAAAATTTCAAATAGGAGTGTAAACAACCCTTAAATATGGCTGTGACTAAATGTCTGTTCTGTACTGTACTGTACCGGGTAAAATGCAGTACTGTACCATCCGAAGCACATCGGAAATATACCGATAATTAACGGACCGCCAAAGTGAATAACTTATCGCATGAAAAGCATAAATGCTGATTTCAAGTTTTGATGCAGTTGCAACACAAAACTACAACACTATTTAGGGAAAAAGTGGACAGATAATTAAAAATATTTTCTTTTCTTTGAATAACCTCGGACCCTGGGCCGAGGAATAACACACCTATTGAACAACTTTTTTAAAACTTCATTTCATACTCGAAAGAATATATGAATATTGGCTTTGAGTTTCATACAAATATAATTTAGTGTAAGAGAAGAATATTTCGGTTCACAGATAGATCTAATTGTTATCAAACAACGATATATTTCTCAAAGTATAATAGAAAACATTTTGATTGCAGTGTTATTGTCTGTTCTCCTATTAAAATAACTCTAATGTTAATGAATTTAATAATGTTGCTATTTCTTTTTGCGACCACCTTATAAATTGAAAGCAGCATTAGTTTCATCGCTTGCAATAAGTTTTTGGAATAGTTTAAACCTAACATCGGTCCTTTAATTATCGGTACTTTCCGATGTACTACGGTACTGTATTTTACCTGGTACATTACAGTACAGTACAGTACAGACATTTAGTCACAGCCTTAAATATGTGCTTAAAGGGAGAAGATGTGTGGTTATTAGGCCAATTAGGCCAAATAAAAATATACCTGTGTTTAGGGTAACCCGACCCTACCTTAATTAACTGGTGAAACCCAGAATTTTTTTAGGTTTTCTAAAAAAAAAATATTATTTTATGCATTTTGAAATGCGAAATGCCTTTCAAATTGCATAAAATCATATATTTTTTTTAAGAAAAAATAATTAAAAAAAAATATGTGTGCTTACCCTACCTAAAATTTTCAGACCCGTTTCTCAAAACACACTTTTTTTTTATTTTGCCTTATTCTATGTCTGACTATAAGATGACCATTGAGACCTCAAGATCAGGTGAACTAAAGGGCGTTAGGAGGGAACTTAGTAACTTCTTACACGCTGTGCTCACTGAAAGGTTCCCACAGAAATTCAAAAACACAATTCCATGATTTTTCCATGATCACAATGTAATTTCCATGCCTATTTAATGCATGGCCTCCAACCTCCCCTTTTTGCGACATCTTCAACACGCTGAGCATAAATGTGGAATGCAGCAACAGTAATGTAATTGAATAAGCATGCTTGTAGACCATGCATGCATTTTGAAATAATTAAAACTTGAAACCACCAGTAGCCAGGAAACTAGCTGTCAGACACACAGGTTTTGTGTGTCTGACAGCTAGTTTTCTGGTTACTGGTGGTTTCATCAAATTTCACAAATTCCATGATTTTTCCATGATTATTTAGTTTTTATTCAAATTCCATGATTTTTCCATGCATGGAACTTTTATTTCATGATTTTCCATGATTTCCAGAGCTTGTGGGAACTGTGTCACTTACCCTTTACAGAATGGGTCTGAAAATCCATTTGACCTGACAGCAGTCAAGTTCCTGGCCTCCTTAACAACAACATGTAACTGGCCCTTCCCGGCATCCCTTTTAGGCTTTCCCTTGAACTCTGAGGCCTTCACCTTATCAGCTGGCATATATCTCACTGATAACACAATGTCCCCTTTATAAGTTAACAGAGATGTAGGCTGGGTATCAAGCTGAAAATACACAGGATATTACATGGGTGAAAGTTCAAAATTTCCAAAATCCTTAACTTTAGAAATTCAAATTTTTAAATTTACAGGATGCCTACAAAATTTAATAATTTCATGTTTAAATAGGTTTAGATAATCTGGAAATTAATCAGAGAAGCGCCCTAATTCAGCATTTTGAGGCTGACTTTCTATGGAAAGTCAGCCACGAAATCCTGAATTCAGAATTAATCCTGAAAACTTTCACCCATGATATTATTGGATCAGCCCATGCCATAATATAAAAGGGATCAAAAATTATTTTTCATGTATTATCGTTCACCAGGTCCACAACAATGATGTTTAAAACCTGGAGGGAAGTCTGAGGTTTTCATTCAACATTGCCAGAGGGACCTGGCAAATGTTTATGCATTGAAAAACAATGTTTGATTGTTAATATTGCATAAATTCAATGATATATTCACCAAAATTTATGAAAAGTTATATAGCACTTAATTTTGTCTTCGTTTCATGGACATGAAAAAATTATCAGCATGCAAAGAGTTATGCCAAATCATGTGAAAACCTGTCATCACCATTTGCAACCAGGGGTAAGAGCCAAACCAGCCTGCTCAGCTACATAGACTAGCTAGAATCCTAAAAATTTGTATGTAACAAGTAAATTGTTTGTTTGTTTGTTTGTTTTGTTGCTTTATGTCCCAAGTCAACAGCTATCGTCATGGCTGCGGACGGTCGGTTCATCTAAACACACTTTTTCCTGGGCAAGCTTGAACAAGCAGTTGACCAGTACTTCGTGCACATACTTTCGCTTGTTACTGACAACAACCCTTCTTGAATGATTCAGCAGAAAGGAGGAGAATGACCGTAGAAATTATTTCATGACCAATCTCCACGAAAGTATGGGACCGGGCCGGGAACAAACTCATGACCCCTAGATCTGCAGTCAGACTTGCATCTGTTGCCAGACAAATTACCAACTGCGCTACGCGACCCGGTGTAACAAGTAAAGCTATCTAGCCCCCGTCCTGACATAACTGAAAAATTGTTGACTTGGATGTAAAGAATCAAATCAAACAAACATACTATCTATCCACTGAACAACAATGACACAGACCAGACTGTGCATAGATGCAGTCTGGTATGTGTCTTTATTGTTCACTTATGGCATAAACCCTTTTCTCTCATGCCGCGACTGAAACTCAACATTGCAATTCTCTTGATTATTCCCTTATGAGTCTTATTATCTAAACATAGAAATTATGCTAGAGAATCAATTCTGCAGAAAATTATTACTCCATAAAATACAAGTAACATTGCAATTGCATGTTGTTATGAACATGTGAAAATAAACTAGCCACATCTCTCCTTCGGATACTTGCAGCTACATGCAAGAAATCTTGTTCAGGATAATAAATAATGGGATCTCGAATCAGGCTGCTAACCAGTGGACAGTGATTTTTGTTTGTTTTGTTGCTTTACGTCCCAAGTCAACAGCTATGGTCATGGCGGGACAGTCAGTTCACCTAACCACACTTTTTTCCTGGGCAAGCTTGAACAAGCAGCTAACCAGCAATTTGTGAACAAAATTTTGCTTGTAACTGACAACAACCCTTCATGAATGATTCAGCGGAAGGGAGGAGAATGACCGTAGAAATTATTTCATGATCAATCTCCAAGAAAGTATGGGACCGGGCCGGGATCGAACTCGGGCCGGGATCGAACTCGCGACTCCTGGATCTGCAAGAGGACAGTGAAGTTTCTTAAGAGTTTGTGTTGATGCTTTACGTCCCAGTCAATAATGTTTTACTCATGTTGAGACATTTTCCTGATTTCCTGGGTTGAACCAGTACTAAGCATCGGATAGAGTGTATTGCTCAAGGACACAGCACAGCACGTCCAGTGAGTCTCAAACTAGAGAGTCTTAACACTCTACCATTGACAGGCCCCAAGATAAGAGTGTGTATCTGAAATTTATTATCTTATTTCTCAACCAAAACATATGTTGTGGGTACTCAAAAGAACCCTCTCAATGAGACACATGTTTAAACTGATAGATGAGAAAATAATCACAATTTTACGGCTGAAAAAATTGCTTAACTGGCCCTATGCATTGAGCAACTGCATTAGAGTGCTTACCAAAAAATTAATTTTCTTATTTCTCAACCAAAACATATGTTGTGTGTACTCAAAAGAACCGTCTCAATGAGACGGTTCTTTTGAGCACCCAAACATATGTACAAACTGATGGATTTAACTGATGGATATAACCTATATCGCAGACAGTGTGGACCCAGATCAGACTGCTCCTATAGGAGCAGTCTGTTCTGGGTCCACACTGTTTGCTTCTATACTTAATTTGTCAGTAATGCCAGGCAATTATTTGCAGCAGACGACTTCAGCAGACAACATTTTCAGATGCATTTTTTCTTGGCGCTTTAAGGGTTAATATTATTTTGGCAGGCATGCATAACAGAACGAGTTTGATACTTACTCTTTCCTGAAGGGGATACCATTTTGGAGACGGATCATCAAACTTGAAGTAGTCGAAGTTGATAGTGACCTCACCGAGGAAATCATTCCGCCCAAATCTATCATTGTGCCAAACTGTTACCCACAGTGTCCGGTTTTCTAGTTCACTCTTTGATATAGAATACTGAAAACAACAATTACAACATGGTAATGGCTAAATATTTTTTTCCAAAATATCTGCATTTTGTTGGCTTACCAATTTTTTTTCCTAAAACTGGCATTGTGCTTTTAGCTTTTTCAATGGCTTATTATTTTTTCTCTAATAACTGCATTTTGCTTTTATTAATGGCCTACCAATTTTTTCCCCATTAACTGCATTGTGCTTTTAGCTTTTTTGATGACTTATTTTTTTTTTTCTAATACATGTAACTGCATTGTGCTTTTAGCTTTTTTTTAACACCCTACCAATTTTTCCCTAATAACTGCATGTGCTTTAAGCCTTTTAGCTTTTTTTAATGCCTTACCAATTTTTCGCAAGTAACTGCATTGTGCATTTAAGCTCTTTTTTTATGCCTTACCATTTTTTAATGGTTTACCAATTTTTCTCTAATAACTGCATTGTGCTTTTAGCTTTTTTTAATGGCTTACTAATTTTTCCCTAATAGCTGCATTGTGCTTTTAGCTTTTTATTAATGGCTTACCATTTTTCCCTAATAACTGCATTGTGCTTTTAGCTTTTTTTAATGGCTTACCAATTTTTCCCGAATAACTGCATTGTGTTTTTAGCTTTTTTTTTAATTGCTTACCATTTGTCCATAATATCTGCATTGAGCTTTTAGCTTTTTTTTTGTTGTTTTTAAATTTTTAAATTTATACAATGTACAACAATTTGAAAACAGTGTAGATAAAGATCTTCATGTACAGCATGTGGAGCCAAAGATCAATTTTCAATCTGAGATTTCAATTATTTCCAAACTTTGAGTATCGCAGCAGCAGAGACTCAGATCAGTGCAGGGATACACGGAATCAGATTCATCTTAGCCTCAGCTACTCAGCAATGCAATAAGTACCAAAATCTTACCAGCCTGCCAAATCTAAGACTTCTGTATGAATATCAGAGCCAGAAGCAAGTTCCTAAGAAGACATTATTCTAGGGGGTGCACAGGCTCATCTGAGCCTCAGCTATTCAGTGATGCAATACGTACCAAAATTTTATGAGCCAGCTCAAATCTACTCTAAGACTTCTGTATATATTTCAGACATCAGTGCCAAAAGCAAAGCATCGTGCAAGTTCCCATTATTTTAGGGGATGCACAGGCTCATCTGAGCCTCAGATACTTGGCGATACGATAAGTACCAAAATCTTACAAGCCATCCCTAATCTACTCTTCTACAGGTCTTTAGTTAAAAGCGTGTAACAGGAAAATAATTTCTTATTTCTCAACCAAAACATATGTTGTGGGTACTCTAAAGAACCGTCTCGTTGTGACTGTTCTTTTGAGCACCCAAAACATATGCTAAAAATTATGGGTAAGAAAATATTTACAATCTTATGCTAAAATTTTTGTTTATCTAAACCTGTGCTTCTGTATGAATTTCAGATATCAGTGCCAAAAGCAATGCATCTTGCCAGTTCCTAAGGGAAACATTATTCTAGTTATATTCACAAATATGTCATTAAAAAGATAATATTGACACAAGTTTAAATTAAGGAAGAAACACTTAATGAAACTTCACAAATGCATGGCACATTATATATTTAAGACAGGGTTTCTTTCAAACCTGTAAATTATCATTTAATTCACCCTTGTTCTGCTGAACCCAGATTTATCCTTTTTGAAAACACTGTAGATCCAGATCAGCTGGCTTATCAGGATCTACTGTACCAGAAGCCAGCTGATCAGGATCTACTGTTTATTTTCTTCTCAAAAGTGATCATTCACTCTTTGCCTGCTGAGAATTCTTTTATGTTTTTTTTTGTCATCTGCTGATTTGTTTTTTTTTTAAATATTTCAGGAATACCATCCTTAATTCACTCAGATTAAATCCAGATCAGACTTGACATTCCATTTGGCCTGACCTTGGTCCAAACTGTTTACAAAGGCTATGAGCAGAATATTAGAGTGCGTGATTGAAAATTAGTTTTCTTATTTCTCAACCAAAACATATGTTGTGGGTACTCAAAAGAATGAGATGGTTCTTTTGAGTAGCCATAACATATGTTTAAATTGATGGGTAAGAAAATAATTACAATTTTACGCTCAAAAATTGTGCTTAATTAGACCTATGGAAGACACTAGAAGGTACAAGAGTTAAAAGTTTTACTGTTGACTATTTATCCTAATTTACCTTTAATACTTCATCAAAAGTTGGATTAAGGGCGTGCTTCTTCACTTTGGTCTTTCTCTTGCCACTCCTAGTCTTGTCTGGTAGCAAATACGTTTTCACATACCTAAAATATTATAATGCAACAGTAATTAAATAACCGTATTTCAACAGGGTCTGCACTGTTTGCTTTGACTAAAACAATTAGGGGATAACTGTATTCAAAATTTTCATTTGGGGAGGTATATTGTCTGATATACGGTCGGAAATTTAGTTTTATGGCGATGCGCAAGCGGAGCTGTAAAATGCGATTTCTGAATGTATATCCGACGATATAACTCCCCAAACAAAAATTTTGAATATGGTTATCCCCATTCTAATGCACTTCTGCGGTTTTGTCTCAATTTTTAGCGTTGCAAGCTGCATATAGCTGCATGTCAACCAACTAAATGTGAAGTAAGGAGCCTCTGTATGAAATTAGAGTTCAATTGGCCCAGTGGTTTCAGAGGAGAAGATGTTTGAAAATGCTGACGGACGGACGACTAACGGATGACGGAGTCACTGGTATACTAATAGCTTGACTCGGAGCCTTTGTCGCAGGTGAGCTAAAATACATGCAAAGTTTAAAAAAGATCTTGATAAAATTGTAGGAGGAGTTGCGTTCATAAGATACCCAGTGACTATATGCTTTGGTAGAAGTTGAGCTTAAAAATGACTAAGTTCAAACTGCAAAAAAGTGACAAAAATTAATCTGAGGATTACAGCCAAACACCATGCACATCTTCAGACCTTGACAAAACCAGCTGCAAAGTTTCAAAAAGATCCTGATAAAATTGTAGGAGCAGATGCTTTCACAAGTTTCCCAGTGTCTATATGCTTTGGTAGAAGTCGAGTCAAAAAATGACTGAGTTCAAACTGCAAAAAAATTACAAAAGATGATCTGAGGATTACAGCAGAGGAATTGCTTTCACAATCTTCTCTATTGGACACAATTTGTGACCGACAGTCAGACGGATGGACAGATGGGGAAAAACAATGTCTCCCTACCCTGACGGGGGGAGGGGGGGGAGGAGAGACATAATGGTTAATTGGTGAAATATGTCAGGGTCGCTGAGGAAAAGTGTAAAATACCAGGATGACAAATGTGGACAAATTCCATCCTTTCTGACACTCATTTTTAAACATTAAAATTTACTAATTAGGCAGTGAACACAGCTACATGTATTCAATTTATAAATTCACTGTGCCTTCAAAATTAATTTCCAAAAAATAATGACCACTAAAATCATCGAAGCGCATAATAGTACTTACGGATCGGATCTACGTCTTTTTGTGTCAACTGCGGCAATATCTCTGCACTGTTTGACCTGCACTTCCAACATGCCCACCTTGTAGTTGTAGTTTAAGCCAAACAGAATCTCTCCGGTGACTGGTATATTACTGTAGGCAATGTCCCCTGCATCGCTATAGAAACTGGCAATACTCTCTCGGCTGTCCTGAAATATATGATTATGAAATTCCATTAAAAAAGATTATCTTTTATCATATGATGTGGCATCTGTAAGTGAAATAACGCCATGCGTTAAAATTGATAAACCACTAGTGGAGAGTGAAATAACGCCATGCATTGAAGTTGATAAACCACTAGTGGTTTACAGATTTTTGGGAAACGTTATAAAATGACGTTTTTAACGTCAGGCATATGGCAAAACCCTATCATTTTCCGACAAAAAGAAAAGGATTTCAAAATAATTTTAATGTCATATGATAAATAGAATCTAACATTTGTGCTCCAGTATTATTAAATTTATTAAACTCGTTGCGAAAAAGAGATAAAATGCTCGGCAAGCCTCGCATTTTATCTCTTTTCCTCAACTCATTTAATAAATTCAATAAAACATAAGCATTCATGTAAGTTCCTCTATATCTGCAACAAGAGGAGCACTCATGTAAGATCCTCTATATAAAAGTGGCTGTTTCCTATAAATAACATGAAACTAGCATGGAGAGAGTGAAAATATTTGTTTATCAGAACTTATCAGATCATCATCATGATTTTATTGCCTTAGAATTTAAAAATAATTCAGCTGAAAGCAGAAGTTTTCACTATGAGGCAGTATCCTAATGTTAAGCAAAAGAAGCCCAGAGACTTATATATACCCTTTCCCTCATGAATATTCACGCTTAGCTCCACCCAATATGAATAATTCTATAAATAAACTTTCATCTAGGTACAAAGAATAAAGAAATTAGTTGTCAAGTCCACTAGTGTAGGACCATATCTAATCATATTTCCATAAGCAAACAGAGCAGACCCTGATCAGGCAGCTCTTATAAGAGCTGCCTGATCTAGGTCTGCTCTGTTTGAAAAAGCGTCAGAAGGAGACTCTATGGGGTAAAGGGTTAAGCTTTATGAAGATATATACTAGCCAAAAGTTCTAACCGGCCACCTGCATTTTATTACTTTTCTTCAAAATGTAAAATAACATGACTAGCCTTTTTGTATATCCAAATAATATGACATGTCATGTACCATAGACAGTAAAGATAATGACAAAATATTCAACAGTACATGAAGGATGCCAATTTGAATAGTGGTACCTCCATTTTCAAAATTCACATTTTGGCACAATTCGTGACTCATCACTGTGAAATAACCCCCTTTCACATGCGAAATGTTTTCATTCAAAAGCCAAACTCATAATGAACACTTAAGTGCTGAAATGAACACTCCATCTGCATGAGACTCGTTGCTATTGGCCAAAGTGTCAAATATTACCCCACCATCCTATGCAAATTCTTGTGAATTTTGAAATTGAGGGTACGTGTATTCGACAAAGCCTCCCTGATACAATTTAATGAATTTTGCTTAGCCGTTTTCTGGTATCGTTTACTGATAGGCTAGCCTATTCGGTAATGCAAACGAAATTGATATATTACTTTCAGCTTTTCAGAAAATCGGTAAAAACACACGTGGATGGTTAGAACTTTTGACTAGTATATTTACATTCTCATGGTATTTCCCTATAATTAACTTATTTTGACAGAAGCATTCATTTTCTCATGAAGTTACAGTCGCCTGGCATTTTATGCAAACGCACAGGTTTAGATAAACCAAAAATTTCAGCGTAAAATTGTAATTATTTTCTTACCAATCAATTTTCACATATGTTTTGGGTGCTCAAAAGAGCCGTCTCATTGAGACGGTTCTTTTGAGTACCCACAACTTATGTTTTGGTTGAGAAATAAGAAAATTAAATTTTCGTTACGCACTCTTAACTGAAGTCCTGCAAACGTCATTAATGACATTGATAGAATGACAACAGCTTATTCAGAATGGCTTATATAATGTTAGAGATTACCATATCATAGAGATGGCTGTTCCAACTTTATTGACAAAAGTATCTGTTGACCTGATTCTCCCCCACTTTATTACACAAGATTTTCTTTGATTCTCTGTGAATTTAATACCATAAACAGTGACTTTAGAACCAGTCAAAGTTACTACTATGAGCCATTCCCACAATACAATTAACATTGCATTAATACCATTAACCCTTACATTAATGCCATTAACAGTGATCAAATTTTATACCATAGGATTTTACCTTGAGTTACTATACGACAAATGCTTGTTTGATGCTTTAGATCTCAGTCAACAGCCTTGGTCATGTTGGGATGGTCAGTTCACCTAACCACACTTTTTTCCTGGTCAAGCTTGATTAAGCAGTTAACCAGTACTTTGTGCACAAACTTTCACTTGTAACTGACAACAACCCTTCTTGAATCAGGGGGAGAATGACCGTAGAAATTATTTCATAAACAATGTCCACTAAAGTATGGAACAGGGCCCGGATCAAACTCACAACCCCTGGATCTGCAGTCAAACACGTATCTGCAGTCAGACACTTTACTGACTGTGCTACACAGGCCAGTTCTTGGACTTTTGAACCATTTGCTGTTACTTTAAATTATCTTCGACCATTACTTTTAGTATAAAACCATTAACTGTGGTTCAAGTGTACCAATATCTGAGGTTTTAATACCATCAACTATAATTTGAACACCAGTCACTGTGACTTTAAAACCATTTGCTAATACTTTAATAATAACCATGGTTACTTTAAAATCATTATCTGTAGCTGTCTAACATTTACTTAGATTTTAAAACCATCAACTGTGACTTTAACCCATAAAAATTAAACCTAGCATCCTTTTTGTGGGACATAGGCAAACAGTGCAGACCCAGATCAGATGCCACAGAAGGTGGCGCCTGATCAGGGTCTCCTCTATTTGCTTACAGAATGTTCTATAAATATTTGAATAGAAATGAAAAATACCACTCATCAACCCTTAAAACAGAAATGGACTGGTCCACTTAACAGTGGGAAATTCCATTCGGCTTAACCTAAATGAAGTACTTACTGCCACGACAGACAAGAGATTTCCACGGCCACCTGATGATTTCATCTTGGCAAGAACTCTATCAATGTCCTCCTCCTCACTCGACCTCTGAACACAGAACAGTACAACATCAACAACTACACATACATCTATACATGTGACCATGTCCCTACCTTTATTAACAATTTCTGGACTTATACCCTTCTGTGTCTGAGTCTGTGAGACACTGCCATTTTATCTAGTGATTCACATTTCTTTTTTGAGTATGGAAAATGCTGAGGGTAAATGTTCTAAAATATAAAATTTTGAACACTTTTCTCTTTCTGTTCTCAAATAAATTGTTGGTTATCTGGGCTGGAATTCACAAAATGCTTATCAGAATGCTTGTCGAGTGTGAGATCTGCCATTCGTGCAGCTAGCCAGCTACCTGGAAAGGAGCCCATTGATGTGGATGACGCTCCTCATCTGCACATTAATCTAAATGCCGATGATGATGATGATGATGATGATGATGATGATGATGATGATGATGAATAGCAAACAGGGAAGACCCTGATCAGACTGCTAGAAGCAGTCTGATCTGGGTCTATGCTGTTTGTCTATGCCTTTTTGGGAGGCAACTTGTGTTTGAAATTTTAAAACATCTACTGCACCTCAAGGCTCATCAGGCTTGGTGTTTTTATAAAAACTGTTGTTCCAGGTCCATCTTGTCCCTACCAAGGGTTGAGCTTTTTTCAAATCTTTTGTCGAAAGGAAATATCAACAAAGCCTTCGCTTGTGAAGATGTTCCAGGTCATGAAGGATAATTTCTAAATCTCTGAAGAATAAGCCTGAACCTTTCTGAATGCTATAGCTGAATCAGTCTGAATCCAAATTAATGAATTTAAAGATTGTCTGAATAGTTCTGAATCTTTCTGTCATCAATTGAGAAGAGTCAAGACAATCTAAATTGTGTCTGAATCACTCTGAATCTATATGAATCACTTCTGAATCTTTTGAATATTAAAGTTCCTACTAATTTATATGAAAAAGTGAGTATGATCAGGAAATACCACAATCACATACTGCAGACCAACCCACGGCACCGTGAGGAAGAGCAAAGAACATTTGTAGAAACGATACATCTGTAAGACAATACTAGCAAAGCAACCAGCTTTCTCTTCCACTTCAAGATGATTGCAAAACTAAAATGGACATAAAGTAGTGAAGTCTGAATCTTTATGAATCACTTCCGTGTCTTTCAGAGCTGTTTGACCAGCTTTTAGTAGGGGAGCCAGAGATTCAAAAATTGGAAAATAGTGGCCTGAAAGTAGCAGAATTTTAGACTATATCCTTAGTTAGTATGGTGTTTCAGAAGTGTGAAAACAGATATTGCACAAATTTTTAGTCTTGCAAAAGATGTTTATTTAAGGGGTAACAATAGCTACCCTCATGCAGGCTTCATGTAGTAGGCTTTTCGCTACAATACTGAAAAGAAAAGTTATTTAGACCAGATAGATCTCATTTCCTACTATCTGCATATTGCTTAACAGTAACTTAATTAAAAACACCAAACTGACAATAAATTTAAATGACTTACGCTTACGTAATTGTTATATACGTTACTTACATTCAAATTAATTACTTTAGTTTACTTGGCCATGGGCTGCCAAAAGACTTGTGGAGGGAGATTTTTGTACATTAGGATTTTCTTAGCTACTTTATTTATTATAAAATGTCTGTTAGCTTTTGATGAACATGTGCATTAACCATGCAATAGCCAAGTCTAATATGTTACCATTAGATGATAAGGAAACTCCTAGTATAGTGTTATTATCATTTGCATCGTTGTCTTACATAACGTTATGATTGATATTTTAATTAGATGCAGCTTAATAGAAGAAGAATTATATCAGTTTAAACATCTGGAAGTTCTGTTATATACATTACTTTCTTTTAAAATAATATTTTTGTGCAATGTTATGTGTATATGCGTTCAAACAGCTAATAGGTGTGAAAATGAAATTGACTACCATCTTAGTGCTAAAAATTAGATTGGAAATATTGTATTTTTAAACATTTAATATGAATGAGATGCAACATCAGCAAAATCATATTTGGTTTAAAGGGAAAAAAACTTGAAAATAAAGCACATAAATGCCATTAAGTATATGTTTTAGGAATCATGTAAATAGTATACCTATTTTTATTCATACCTAAATTGTTTCAAAAAGCTTAAATGATTCTTTAAAATCTGTGTCACTACCATGTATTTGCTTCTTTTTATCATTTAAATGACATTAAATGACATATACAAGACATTTTCTTTCACCGTCAACAGCTCAATGAATGAATAAAAAGCATGCAGTAATATAGTCAGATCCATCACACATTGTAAAAGCCATCAAATATATGCATTTATAAACAGTTATATTTAAAACAATAAGGCACAAAATATACCTTACAAACTCTAAAAAATGTAAGATATTCCAAGCAGATGTCCAAATCAAGAAGTGAAATCTTAAAGATACCTTCATCGGTGTCATATGAAACAAAACTGAAGTTTGTGGAAATCGTGATGATTTCTGTCTCTGATTTAGCACCCACCTTAGCTATCCTTGTGGTTATAATATTTTAGTATCTACAGCGTGTCCGCTTTGGGAAAAGAGTATTATTTATGTTGGTAATGTATATAACAAAAATATAAAGATCAATACTTTAATCATTGTGTTGCCTGGTTCTACACGTTTGTGAAGCAATGAAACAGGACAGCATTTCTTCTAAATTACCATTATAATACTTTAGAAACAGACACATGTCTGTTAAAAAGTTGGAAAAGCTTCCCTGCATTGTTAGTATTGATTAGACTTCGATAATCAGGACCTTGAGCAAACAACTTTCTAGAACAGGACTTGATTGATCATATATTCCAGAATGTTTGCAGCATTTGATTTTTAGCTATAAATCTTATCAGCATACGTGATAGAATTTCCTTTAATGTTTGTTTTATTCAGCAGGACACTATTTATTTTTTACACTCACAATAATTTATCATAACAACCATCATTCAGCCTTTAAAACTAACTAATTAATACCCATAAAACATGTACCAACTTGTTAAACAATGCTATAGTTATGGTATATTGATAGTTCATGTCATAGAAGCAAAACCCATACTTATGCTACTTTCAAAGATTACTTTCATATAGTATTATGCTATGCTGTATCATACTTACATATAGTGCAATTGGCAATAGAGACAATGTTATCACTATCTGAGATGTATCATGATACTTTTACAAATCGAAAGACATACACATTTCTTATGCAGACGATTGATAAAAAAGAGCGACAGACAAAGGACCTCGGACAGTCTTAATGAAGGATTGCCCATAAAAATGACCAGAGAAAAGTTTCAAAGAAAATGATATTTTTTCTATGAAAAATATAGTGGGTTCAATCCTCGACTTATCCACAAAAGCCGTTTTCTCATTGGACAAGTACCAATTGAAAAATATGGGCTGAAAACTCTGTTTTTGCTATTCAACATAATGAAAATAGAAAAAGTTTTACTGAAGTGCTTTCCCCCCCGTGACCAAACTAATCCTTTTGCATACAGTTGTAGTTTTACATTTTACACATCATATAAAAACGGCATGAATGGTCACGGGGGGGGGGAACGATGTCAAAATGCTCAAAAACACTTTATTATAAAACCTTATTAGAAACTTATTTTGTAAAAGACCTGTAGGTAAATGGCATGTATCAGGGCTATAGTTATGAGTGCTTACAAAGTAATTAATTGTCTCATTTCTCGGCCAAAACATATGTTGTGGGTACTCAAAAGAACCGTCGCAATGAGACGGTTCTTTTAAGCACCAACTTATAGATTAAATCTGATGTGTAAGAAAAATATTAACAATTTTACGCTCCACATCTGTGTTTATCTAGACTATGATTTATACAGTATGCAGATATGATACACCTCAGTGCACAAATCAACTGGATGAACTTGAAACATTACAGGTAATAGTCAAAAGTCATTGACAGCACACTTCTTTAGATGAAACAATGTAATCTCTCAACCCGAATTTTATGCAAACGCATCACTTTCGTCTCAAGTTTTATGCTGCCCACATAATATTTACATGTATTTAGGTGAACACTCGACAAATCTTTGACTTTCTGTGAAATAAAATTTGATCACAAAAAATACCCCCACCCCCTAAACCCTAAATTCCTGGCATAATTATGCAATATTTTCAAAATATTTTTATTTTGCTAGGTGCTATAAATGTAAGGGTGTGATTTAAGCACACAACTATAGTTGTCAGTTATGCATTATCCTAGCCACAGGCTGTCAAAATTTGGGCAGATTGAATAGGAAACTGTCCGAGGTCCTTAAACATGCATACATACTATTTGTTAATTTATGCATATTTTCTTAGCAGAACATGTAAATCTAATTTTTATGTAAGTAATGATACTAACTAGTGTGCCTTCTCTATTGTCCATTTATTATTATTTTATTAGCACAGTAGATAATTTAATGTATGCTTACAACTCATCTATTATTTAATGCACATAAAAGGAATCAACTGACAGGATGCCTGCAACAGTTTGTTTAAATTGGGGTCCAATGACTGCTATGGTATTTGATAGAACATAACATCAGCTATATTAGCACTAATTTCTAAAACTAAGTTCAGTCTTATGACTGCTATTTCTACTCTAAGATATTGCTATTCCTATCAACATTCTGATTAACGTAAATAATCTTACAAGCAATAATTTTAATGTGTACTAGTTAAATTTGGCTTAAGCATTTTCTCTCTGTTGAAACTTTATAAAGTAAATTTGGTGTCGTAATTTACAACTGAAGAAATCAAGATTTCTTGGATATGATCACTACCTTGCCATGTAAAACCCATCCTTAGGGGTGATTTCCCCAATTTCAACGACAATAATTCATTTTGAATAACCCATTCAGTTTTAAAGTTTGCATTGCTTTGACAAATGATAAGTAGTGTTAAGTTAAAAGGATAATCAGTTTCATTAATCAAACAATGAAAGCCATGTTAAAAATGAGCTGAAATTAAAGTTCATGGCTAGAATAAATTTAAAAGTCACCTTCTGAGTTCTGATATATGCATAAATAGATGTGACTTAAACAATTTGCATAACAGAGCCACTCTCTTAAAGAATAAATGATAACAAACACTTATGTTTCCTTAAATTGAATGTAACGTACACAGCATTTTATTTTATATTTTCATAAAGGAGTGATGCTGTCTAGATTGCCAGCAAATGTCTTCTTTCTATAAGTGAACATGACTAGGAATTGTCACAATCACAGATTCCTGACTGACCCGATGCACCTTTAGGAAGAGAAACGGAACACAGCTATCTACAATATAATTAAAGTGAAGCAACCAGCTCTCTTCCTTGTCAAGATGATTGCTGAACTAGAAACAAATTAGAATACAAGGCCCGATACAAAACTCCAACAACCAATAGGAACAACTACAAACAAAGTTTCCAACATCCACACATCATTTCAGAAATTCTAAGATATTTTATCATAAATGAATCTGATTTGATAGAACTGATATGTTATTTACTATTGAGTGTGAACAGGTTCGACACAAAGCTTTGGCTGCTTCTGAATAGCTTATTAGATTGTTTTGTTCAATTAAAAGAAAAAAAAGCAAATATACAAATTTGTTTTAGTTTTTTAGGTTCAGTTGAAAACAGAAACGGTTGAGACAAATATATAATCATGGTATAGAATTCGTTTATTTATAATCATATACGTTAATTTAGCAAATTTGACTGAACAAGCTTAAGCGAATGTATCCAAGTTGAGATATTGCATCAGACTTATCATTCTATAAGTTTATAAATTGCATAACATAACATAGATAATTGGAAAACAATGTGTTTTGTTTTTAAGTCAAGAAGCATACCATTTCTTAAAGGAAAAAAAATACAATCATATACACAGTCTCCTTATTAGTACTGATTACTTCTTTTGGAACAAATGCTCTTTTTATGCCTATCAAACACAGCCCCTCCCCTTTTTTAATGAAATAAACTTTCCAGTGATGTATAATTTAAGCTATTAAGCTATATGTGTTTGTCTTCAACTTTGTTTTATACGTTACATATTGAAAATCGAACAACAACATGATATTTTACCTCAGAAATGTTGTTAAGTATTACTCTAAAGTCGGTGATATCAAAACAATTAAAATAAGGTGTTTAAAAGCTAACAGAAAAAAATACATGCTTATTTTCAAACTGAAGAGGTTCTAAACTTATATAAAGTTTTGTCTATGGTCATCTAATTAAACAGCTTATAACTAACAAAGTATTTATGTTAGAACGTATCTGTTAGCAGTTTTGAAATTGTCAATTAAGGCTCTTTTAAATACATGTTATCCTGAAGTTAAACGCATATTGATAATTTTGTCAAATGAAACTTTCGAACAAAATATCAATAAGTTTAAGGGTATAGTTGAAAATGTAACGTAAATGACATTATAATGGACCCAAACAACTTTTAAAAACATCAATTTGTGTAGAGAATAGCATGTTCTTACAAATTGCATAATTTTGTGTTCATTTAAACATTTCAACTTCTACCTAAATAGACTTAATTACATATTTTTGTTTTTAAGAAAATGAGGGGTAACGTATTTAATACACTGTTAGGGGTATGTTTGCAAGACTTAAATTGAGTGCAATATCTGGTTTCATACTGCCTATACTATGTACTAAAGGATAAAACAAGTGAAACCAAAAATGGAAACTAAATTCTAAAACTATTTGCAGATGTGCAGTGTATAGACTACCTGTGGTGTGCTGATTCTTATTTCCTAATTCATGGGATGAATTGGACAATATATTCAGCATTAAAATATTGTGAAATGTTGAAGTTTCTCTTTTGCTACCATTTCTTCATATACTTATTACAAAAATTGTCATTATGATGAACATTTGTTATTCTATGTATCATTTGTACTGTAATTTTTCTTTTTTTTTTTTTTATTTTTTTTTTTATTTTTTTTTTTTTTTGATTGATTTATTTATTTTTGTAAAAATTGTATATCATTGTAACATATATTTGTATCATATATGAGGGCCTCATGGAAGATTAGTACCATTGTTTGCTAAATGTTGTTACCCTCGTTAAATAAAGACTTTACTTACTTACTTACTTACTTACTAAAATTCTGCTAAAAAGGGGGCATACCTAAATGCTTATTTTTGACATTTTTGAACACTGGCTCCTCTACTATTTATAACATTTCTGAATTCTCAAAACTTAAGGTTTAATGAGGGATTATTAATATTACTGAGATAGGGTTTCTTCCTATGAAACTGGACTGTCACATGTATACATTTCATAGCAATACAACATAAAGCTAGTAAATAAATAGCAGAAGCATGCTAGCAGAAACAATGACAATTTCACATAATATATATACAACAAGATATTATAAATAGGGAATTTACCTTTAACCTATTGTACACCATTCATGACATTAGTCATGTGCTCTCTCATCCATTGATGTAAAATTGTAAGCTTAAATTGCAAACCGTGAATATGAACCTTGCTCAGTGCAGTCCTAAGGGAGCAGTCTGATCAGGGTTCATAGCGTTTGCTTACATGATCAAAAGTAGTCTGAAGGGTATCTGAATACATACCAGTTACCAGTAGATCCCATACACTTAACATTGGACAATAAACTATTAGTTCATTCTAAATGAAGAACTCGGGACACTTCAGCCCTCAATTTTATAGCATTAGAGTCCCATGCATAACCACTATCACTGTTGTCTAACGCCTCTGAATGTGCTCTGAATGGTAATGTAGGCCCCAAAAGGAAGGATGATTAGACTGAGTTTCAAAATGGTGGATGTAACAACATCACTTGATGACAGCAAGTAATATTTTAACCACTTATTTTTTACCCTCAGCAGTAATTGCAGTTAGCAACATTAAACTTAAATGTTTCTTACGTAGATTTGGGATTTCCCAGTCAGATCTGCTCATCATATGATTCACAGCCCTTCATAATTTGCGTGCTCATTTGGACATAAATTTGTTGAACATGAACGTAAAAGTAGATGTAGAGTTGTATAACATATTTTCCAAAATATGGAAGTTTAGATACTGGTAACTTTTCACTGATGCTGAGTATCACTGATGCTGATTGCTGAGTATACAAAATGTAGCAGACATAAAAAGCAGACAATATTTTCAGTACAAAAATATATTGGCAACATAAAAGTTAAACTTGCCTATTCTTACATTCTAATGCACTTGCAAATGCAAAGCCACGTCTGATTGGATAATGTCATAAATTTGCGACAGTTATCCTGCGATATACTGTCGGAAACCAGACGTCATTACGTAACGTCGCTTTTCATAAGTTGACAAGTGAATATATGCAGCTGGCAAGCGGTTTTATGCAGCTGGGAGCCGCTGCACGTGTAGGCGCAACAAAGTACATTTTCACTGTCTTTTTGAAGGGAAAATGTTAATAGTGCATTAGAATGGGGATAACCATTTTCAAAATTTTCATTTGGGGAGGTATATCGTCGATATACGTTCGGAATCACGTTTTACGGCTCCGCTTACGCGTCGCCGTAAAACTAAATTTCCGACCAAATATCCGACGATATACCTCCCCAAATGAAAATTTTGAATAACTTATCAACTAATTGAATCTCTTTAAAGCAAAATGCTGTTGAAGGTCATCTCATTTCTGTCAGCTCCATGTTTTCACAAACAAAAGCAAACTGATAATTTTAGGCCAAAACACTAACATGCAAACAAAGAAAAACCCCGTTTTAAGAAATATCTAAGTTAAAGTGTGATTACAACAATGTTCAAACAGTGTGTGAATTCTATCAGATGGAACATGGATTTTTGTTCATTGGACAATGGATTTATACAGCTTTGTGCCTGTGAGTTTATGCATGCACACTTAGCTTATTATTATATATATTGCATTGGATAAAATATATATGAAATACCATGCTTAACAGATTTATATTGATCGATGGAAGTATACTCAAAAATACTGAATTTGTGTAATAATATACTGATGGACTTTAAAAACGCAACACTTGGATAGCAGCTTTAATTTATGTCTCAAATTATAGAAGGCAAAACGATCATTTTGGTAGTTACATAATAATGTTAAAGAGTGTTCATTTGTTAGTAACACATGAAAAAAGTGTCCAATTAAGATGAATTTAACCAATAGAAAGTGTTAACTTTTTGAGATAGGGTTCAATTGCTTCATGTGACAAAATGTTATCAGTTTTGTTTGTTTGATTCTTTACGTCCCCATCAACAATCTTTCAGTTATGTAGGGATGGGTCTTCCTAGGTTGAACCAGTACTAAGCTAGGATTAATGTGTCTTGCTCAAGGACACAACGCAGTGACGCCAGGGAACCCTCGGTCTCGAGTCAAGCACTCTACCACTGAGCCACCGCGCTCCTGTAAATGTTATCAGTTAAAGATTCCCTACTTCTTAGAATTAAGAAACAGGAGCAGTATCAAATTTGTGTCATGGACCTCCTTAGTCATCGAGGAATCACTCTCAATTTGTTTGGCAGGTCTGCAATACAGCCTGTTTGCTTATTGGGCGTTTATCTGTTTGTAACCTTAAAATCTCCTCTACTTAAGAAATGTTTCACTGACCTAAATTTATATGAAGCAGTAAAGTCATCAAGTTTAGTTGTACAATTAAAACTAAAGTGTTTGCTGATGAAACCAACTCATGATGACATCATCGTAGCAAAGGAAGTTTTCAGTCAGCTATCTTTTGGAAGATATAAAGGGAAGTTAATGTTGCATAATTAAAGTCTGTATAAACAATTAAGGAATGTATGCACATGTCTGGGTGTGTGCCTGTATAAGATTTAAACATTTGCAGCAATTTAATTGCAGAATGCTTTTCCATACACATCAAGCAAGAAAGACATAAAATACGTTACAACAGCTAATATAGAAAACTAGCACAAAATCAGATACAATCTTCATGTACATTGTAATTGAAGGCACAGCATACATCGCCCGTTGTTTTTAAGATATTTTTTTCAATATTTTGTTTACGCTAATATCTCAGCATTGTTTAGTATCATTATTGGGCAAGAAAACAGTGCAGACCCTGGTCAGACTGGTATAGAGTAGTCTGGTAAGGATCTACACTATTTCCTTTTGCCAAAGCCTTTTTCATCAAGCATCAAATAACTTTGAAATTTTTATAATTTTAAAACAATCACACTGTCACCATGTAGTAGTTTTTAACTTTGTCCAGCCCTTTAGCTAAGAGTGCATACCAAAATTATACTTTTCTTATTTCTCAACCAAAACATATGTTGTGGGTACTCAAAAGAACCGTCTCAATGAGACGGTTCTTTTGAGCACCCATAAAATATGCTAAAATTGATGGGAAAGAAAATATTCACAATTTTACGCTCAAAAATTTTAATTATCTAAACCTATGTTTGTGTACTTACATCAGTCACTGTGGACAGAGTGGATGAAGGTAATGAAGACTGGCTGTAACCGCTGTCTGTTCGCTTATGTTCTGGAGTTGCGCCCCTTGATCCTCCACTGGCCAGACCACTGTCATCTTGGCTGGTGGAACTTTCGGAGATTGTCTGTGGGGATGTTCTGTGGCTAGTCAACTTATCTGAAAAATCACATAAGAAAATAATGACATTAATGTTGGTATGTCATACAGTACAGAGATGGGATACATAATGAGTCTAACAACATTATACAACCAGCATCTCAGTGGCTCAGTGGTAGAGTGCTTGACTCGAGACTGAGAGACTGCGGGTTCGAGCCTCACCGGCGTCACAGTGTTGTGGTCCTTGAGCTAGACACATTTATCCTAGCTTAGTATTGGTTAAAAAACCCAGGAAGATTAGTCCCTGTTTAACTAAAAGATTGTTGATGGGACGTAAAGAATCAAATCAAACAAACAAAGCAAAACAACCAGCATCTCTGCAGCAGGTGCCATGTGAATTTTAAGATTAAGGCCTCAATCACTGAAATATGAATACAAATTTGAAAACTTAGCACATAGACTTACAGAATCCAAATATAATAAAGTAGACTTCTAGATAGAAATTATGCTAAGGTGACTGTTGACAGATGGAAACACATATATACATGTACTGGTAAATTTTGACCTGAGATGGATCAAATATTTGATGAGTTTATGCAGTAGCACATGATATGTTACTCAAATTGTAACACTCACTCACAGAGTTATTATGAAAGCAACTATCTATGTTATTACGGTATGCGCTATCAATGTTGAACTGAAAACAGGTAAGATATTTAAACCATTATTCCATTTCTGGTGCTACATGCATAGACTCTTCTAACCGTTGGTCTATCTAAGGTCAAAATTGACCTTTACATCACTAGTGAGACAAAAATTAAAGACACATAAATGACAATGACAACCAAATGAATATTTTATTATTATTCAATAAATGCAACGTTTAAATGGTATGTAAATTGCAGATATTCAATGTGGTTGTTTCCCAGAAAATGCATAGATTTGTTCAGTTAGCTTTATTATACAATTTTACTACAAAATGTAGTGTATATACAAATATTCCCTCTTGTAGGCAGACGAGAGGGAATATTTGTATATTCACGAGTATTGTACAATAAAATGCTTGTATCATGACCAATAAAACAATCACCTTTTAATTTATTCGTCAGATATTCATATCAATTATAAGCTCCACCATTGACAGGGTCTTGTGGAAATTATTGAACAGCTTCGATCAAAGGAAAGGCGGCAAAGTCATGATACACATTTAAACAAAGATCAATAAATTTAGACTGTAATAAAATATAGATGAAAGGATTTGATCCATGAATTAATCAAAAAAGAACATTCCACCAAAATTGTCCTCTATTTTGTAGTGGTTTTCAATGAAATAGTTTTTAATGTAATGTCATGGAACTGTTTATCTATATACCCTTGAAAATAAATTCTTATACTATGCATGCAAATCTAAGAGAACACCTGGAAATTAAAATAAAGCAGAAAGCAGCCAGAAAATCAAAGCCCACTTTATAAGATATATGTTCACCAAGTCACCCAAAACAAAAGCTGTTATTAACTATGGAATTTATCTTATAATTTACCATAAGATAGTGATGGTTATCACATTCACAGGTAGACTGGCTCCAGTCCTTGAAACAATTTTTCATCAATGTGTCATATCATATATCATGTTTTTAAGGACTGGAGCCATTCTAAATAACAGGTAACAGCAGCTAAGGCTCAGAATGATGAAGCTAGCGCAAAATTTTATTAATTAATTGCAGTCTCACCAAAGCTTCATCTTCTTGCACACTCTAAGGAAGGATGTAGATGAAGTATTATGAGAGAAATGGCACCTTTAGCCCCACCAGGATCAGATGTCTTAAATTTGTCATCTACTTGATTTTTTTTTTCAGAATCAACTCTTTTATGAATATCATCATAGTGCCACAGTTTGGGCCCAGATAATGTCAAGGTCCAATATTAAGCTATTTGTTTTGGAGATGACATACTCTTATTTTAAACATTGTAGATCCAGATCAGCCCAGGCTTCATTAGAAGCCAGCGAATCAGAACTTAAACACTGTATTTCATCCGCACATTCAATGAATCTTTTTAACCAAATTGTTGCAATTGACTGGAAACCCCTAAACATGTACTTCTGCAAACAGTGAAGACCCAGATGAAATGTGACAGAACGCAGCATTTGATCAGAGTCTACATCTTTTTCTTAAGACAAATCCATCTTCAGGGAAAGAAATGCACAGGTGTTTTTTTTTTTAATTTAACTTGTGACCCAACAATATAATCGAATTAGCGATTAACAGAATCTTATTATTTAACTTACTTAAAGAAATGGTGCATTGGTCTAAAAGGGGTTAATTATGGACTGGCTGCAAAAAGAACCTTTATAAGAGCATGCACTAATAAAATTAATATATTCTGTAAAGTCTCCAATCTTAATATGTCCTTATTAGCTAATTGTTAAACTATTAAATATAATGCAATTATAATTCTTCCCGATATACCTACATGTATGCACATCATGCATAAAATGAGTAAGCTGTATCAAGCAGAAATCAAAAGAACAAACATAAATATTTTTAAGCAAAATTTAATGATCTAATATGAGAACATCATTTGTTGAGTAAATCTCAAACATTATGAAAATTCATAATCACTCAAAGCTAGATTATTAGTGGCATAACCTAACAGATTGGTTGTGACATAGCAACTACTGTCGTGCCAACCAAGAGTGACAGTGACGTAATACTTTGTTTAGAATTGCTAAGTAAAACACACACGTGTACACTACACTTGAGCGAACGCGAATCAATAGATCACTTGTGTATTAATCCTATCCTGAGGATAGGATTAATACACAAGTGGTCTATCGATTATAATTCCTGATAACTTTGTAAACATATCATGAAGTCACTGTCACTCTTGGCTGGCACGACAGTATGTCATGATGTATGATATTTCCTCCAACAAATAATTCCTCTCAAAGATGCATGCAGTCAGTGCTAGAGATAATTAGATCCATATATCTGAAGAAAATTACCATAGGTTGTGAGATAAACAATTTTTTTGCGAAAAATTTAGAATATTTTCTTATCCATCAGTTTTAACATTTGTTTTGGTGCTCAAAAGAACTGTCTCACTGAGATGGATCTTTTGAGTACCCACACCATACGTTTTGGTTGAAAAATAATATAATTAATTTTCTATTATGCACTCTTCATCTAGAGGCATGTAACACTATTACAGTGTAACTACTGATTGTTTTATAGTTTGGCATGATTCTGAAAATGACAAATTTACCCATTACGGGTGCATTTTGTGAATACTGATCAGATTTGGTGAGTATCAGTATAAAACTGGTGTACTGTCTTCATCTACAATGTTTTGGTCACCTTTGCTTGACATGTCATCCTTTGATTTTAAATACCATATTCAACCTTATGTGTGCATGCTTCAAGTTCTTTTTGAGTTGTGAATGCTATACAGTAAAACCTGTGTAAAACGGCCACTCTCAAAAGTATCGCTTAATGCAGGTCCGAAGTATTAATTGCAGAATGCTCCATGGGAGCATTCTAAAATACTTTTGACATTCATTAAGCTACCTTTTGTCATCAAGATCTTTGATTTGTCTATTTTTGAGTGGCCGTTTTACACAGGTTTTACTGTATATCAACTTTGGATTCCAGCCTGAGCCAAGTGGTGCAATTTCATAAATCTAATGAATTCATTGTGTGGATGAAAAAATTGTAGTCCCATATCAGCTGGCTTCTGATGAAACCAGAATATCTGAGTCTATACCGTTTTAAAAAAATGGTATATTTTGACAAAGCGGCACACATTGCATAAGGCCAAATATGGTAGTTTAGCGAATACTTGAAAAAAATGCCTTTTTTAGAGAGAAAAATATTCATTGATCATACTGATATCCTGTAATTCTCTACAACATGATACAGATTTTGGAAATATTTATCTAGAGCACTGTACAGTATTAAAAGGAACTGTGAGTACAAATAAGGATAGAGTGCAGGAACCAAACCCCAGAGCCAGAGTTATGTGCAACTAGCAAACATAGCAATCACCTTCCACCTTAGTTATTCAACTCCTTAAATATAATATTGGAAGTGTTTATACCTGATTTAGATGAATCCATCAGAGCAAAAGGGATATCAACAGACAAATCAGGACTGCTAGGCACAGAGGATGAAGACACTTTTGATTCTAATTGCAATGGTGCAGTTGGAACCTTGAAGTCTTGGGGTTCATGTGGAAAAACAGAATCTTCTTTTTTCTTGTTAATCAACTCAAAATGAATCTCATGTCCAGATTTAGAGTCAATAGTTGTGATATCATTTAATTGTTTAATTTCTTCACTACTGCTTAAACTGTCAGTTTTGTAAGAGCCATTAATATTCGTAGTTGCTCCAGTTGGATCAGATAGTCTTGTTTTGATTATGTATGTTCCTGCTCTTTCTAAATCAGCTGACTCAGTTTTCATAGCAGGATCACTTAGTTTCATACCCCTACGTAACTTAGAAAGTCTTACTAAAGGTCTATGACTGGTTTCCTTTTCATCCATTTCATGTTCCACAGAACTGAATTTGTCCGTACTTGAAATGCTTACATCTGAAGAAACTATTTCTGATTCCTCTATGAACACATTCTCTGGTAATTTTTCATCATATTCCATGTGCACATTTTCACCTATACTGACACAACGGTCATAATCATCAGGTACATAGTATTCATCATCATCTGCTATACTGTAACACTTTGCAACAGTTTCATGAACAATGGAGTTTGATGGAGGAATATTTAGGTCATCTCCAGAGCTTTGACACCTTGCCAAACTCTCAGGAGTTCTTATATCTTGTCCACTATTGTCAATTTCATAATTATTTGTTGAAGCCTTGTCAGTACTCACATTTTCTTCTACATTCTCAATAAGGTTAAGGTCTGCTAAGCTGCGACAAACACTAACGTTATCATTTATGCTTTGTCTATGTGGACTTTCCTTTGTTCCAATACTTTCATCTTCTGTATTCAAAGATTTTCCTAATTCTTGTTTATCACCAATCATATTTGGAATTTGTTTATCTGGTCTCTTCTTCTCTATAATATTTTTAGCAATTTCCAGTTCACAAATTTCATCTTTTTGAAATAAATCTGAACTAAGGTCATTATCTTTGCTGTTGGTGGAATAATTTCTCACATTTTCTTTGGTTACTTCAATAAAATCAATTATTTTTGCTTTTGAGTCTGAGTCAGTTCTACCTCTTTTTGATCTTGTTTCCACTTTAGACCAGTCTATGTCCATAGATTTGTTTGTTTTGTCGGAATAAGATTTTGTGATTTCTAACTCTACGTCTGAATAATTATTGTTTGAAATAACAGCTTCTGAAGTTGAATCAATCTGTTCTGTTTTATCATCTAAATGTAAATTACTTACATCTGATACTATAATTGGCGTGGAAGTTTGTGTTTTTCTATCTGATTCATTCTGACTGTTATTCTGTATGTTATCTGACCCCTCATCTATATCTAACAAGTCAGCTTCATGTTTTTCAATGGCATTCCAGCGTTCCTGCAGTTTCTTAAATTTAGACTGAATTTTCATATCATATCCTTCATATTTGTCATGTCCAGAACATTTTAAACTTTTGCTATTACCTTTTATCTCCTTTAGATTGTCTTCCATTGCTTTTATTTTATCTGATAATTTTAACTTCTTTTCGGAATTAGTAATAGTCCTGACCTCAGTATCCGCAGGAAACCCAACTTGCTTAGAGCTAGATTTACTTGGAACATTCTCTAGTTCTGCTGATGATGACTTTGATTTGATTTTGTTGTCTTCAAGTTGTTCAGAGCTTTCAGATAATTCTTCTTCCTCTTCAATGACACTCAATATGTCAGAATCTTCACTTTCTGACTCAATGTTTTGTTTTAATGCTACATGACGATTAATCACAGGTAAAGGAGACCCTGGTGATGTTCCCTCTCTTTTATCTTCTTCCTCAGAATCTTTGCCAACATTCAACTGCATTCCGAGAAATTCAACTTCTCTTTCAGAATCTAACACAATATCTTCAAAATTCAGTGATGCTAATTTACTTTCTTTTAAATGTTGCTCCAAAGCAGCTTGCAGTTCTGATTCTAATTCCACTTTTTGTATATGTGGGTCAATTAATTCTCCTTGATTTGAAATGAGCAGATCTAATGACTTTTGAGGGGCTAACTTTGCTTTTTTGCTCATTACTTCTGTTTGACCTGGTACCATTCTTAGCTGAACATCTGACTGTTTTGCTTTTATTGGACTATATGCAACATCAGTACATGTTTCATCTTCTCGCTGCTTTGATTTATATAGGAAAGATCTATCCTCTTTAGAAAGATTAGTTTCTGTCTTCACTGTCATCATCTGCTCAGTAATATCTGGAATGGAATCAGCTGAACTTGCAATCTTTAAAGCTTCATTAAATTCACTATCAATGTCAGCTAAGTCTTGGTCTGATCCAAATAAATGTTTCTGCTTTTCTATCAATAAATCAAGGGAATTGGTAGCTTTCAACTTTTGCTTCTCTGCTCTACCAGTGACAACTCTCTTCTCCACTATTTCTTCATCTGGAGCACTTTCATCATCAGATTCAACATCAAGGTTGTCATCAGTTGATAGAGCATCTAAGTTATCATCTGATTCCATGTAGGTAAGAGTGTAGGTTCCAGCTCTAGTTTCAAATGTATCAGGTGGTAATGGGGATATTGGTGTCATGTGGAAGCTGGCTTCAGAGTCAGCCTCAGATCCTCTCGGAGCCCGTTTCATTATTTCAACTTGCAAATGTGGTCTTGCCATAGTATCAATCAATCCCTCAACTGAGTCTGTATCACTTTCAGCATTATCTTTCACATCTGCATCATCAACAAATACTTGAATGTCAGGTGTTTTAGAAACACTCTTTCTATTGTCCATGGAGTATTCATCAAACCATGACAGTTCAGCTGCAGATCTAGGCTCACTGCCAGTGGAAAAGCGGGCACCCTCTGACTCACTAAGATTATTAGAGGTAATATTCAATCTGGTCAGAACAGTTTTACCTCTATTTACGATAAGTTTCTGGTCATTAAAGCCATCCTCCTTTATTTCATTATCTACCTTTCCTGATTGTACACTGATAGCTTTTGCTTTTTGTTTCTTAACACATTGTATAGGCTCTTCAAAAATGGGTTCTATTTCAGAAATGACAATTTGGGACTTCTCAATATCATTTATATCAGCAGTGTCTTTACCCCCTGAGCCCCCTCTACTCTGGGATTTCCTCTGCTCTCTATCAACACCTTCATATGAACCAGCTACCAAAATAAAGAAACCAATTAAAAACAGTGTAAATGAAGACAACCATATTTGCTTTGGTGAGCACATGCCCCAGTGCACTTTGAATTTCACTTGAACCATATAGTCAGTATATTAAGTACACAGATTTAAGAACAGGCTAAGCACTGATGGTCTAATTAGAACTCTTTGGCATGCTTTGTAATTTTGCATCCTTTTTGTCATCTGATGATTTTATTTTTCAAAATCACATTATGTTCAGGAATACTGATTGAGCCGGATTGGACCTGTTGTTTAGTTAGGCTCAATCCAGGCTCAAAGGTTATCAACAGATGAACTGGCAGGCAACAAGTTCAAGAAATTACGTTTCAGAATGAACTAACTGCAGTAAAAATGTATAAATTTCCGTTGGTGCACACACAGCACGCTTATAAAGGCAAATATGGTATTAAGTTTGAAACAAATGTGCTATTCAAATACAAATGGAATCTTAAGAGTGCAATCAAAGAAGGACAACAACCAAATATGTGTATTTAGTACTTTTTGTATGTTGGTTTCTACAATGACATCCTTCTCCAACAGACAAAAAACTTCCTACAGCTGTAAGATAACATGATTCATGATTTGTTGCAGGCATGAATGCCAGGCCTTCGGTTAATAATAGTGTGTACCAAAAATTAATTTCCTTATATCTCAACCAAAACTTAAGTTGTGGGTACTCAAAAGAACCGTCTCAATGAGACGGTTCTTTTGAGCACACAAAACGTATGTTAAAACTGATGGGTAAGAAAATTAATTTACAATTTTTCGCTCAAAATTTTTGATTATCTAAACATGTGATTTGCTAAATTTATATACAATGTATACAGGTTCTGGGTGGCCTCAGCTGATGGTGATTCTGTTTTTGTTGATTCATTGTTTACTAATGCTCCCATCGGGGTTTCTGTTTCAGGTTCTAGTTTTGTGATGTACAGACTAAACCTGTGTAAAAACTATGTAAAACCGCCACTCTCAAAAAGACCGAAAATTGGTTTTTGAAGACCAATTATCGCTTAATGCAGGTCTGAAGTATTGCAGAATGCTCCAAGGGTTAGCCTAAAGTGTGTGATTGTAGTATTTCCTGATCATACTCACTTGCTTTTTTGGTTAAGGAGGACTGGTATTGTTTTAAAAAAAATCAAATTTTACAGCTAGTTGCCATTTGGATAAACAGACCACAGAACAAAGAATACTAAATTAAAAATGTTATCCCTTTCAACCAGGATACTAGAAGTACAAGGAATAAACACTAAATATTTTTTTTTTAAATATTAATAGTTTGCTAAACAGTTTAGCCTGATTACTGCAAAGAAAAGAATTTGGAAAGGAATCTGAGGCCTCCCAATAAGAGTGCATAATTGAAAATTATGTTTCTTATTTCTCAACCAAAATGTATGTTGTGGGTACTCAGAAGAACTGTATCAATGAGACGGTTCTTTTGAGCAACCAGAACATATGTTTAGTCTGATGGTAACAGAAATAATCACAATTTTAAGCTCAAACACAGGCCTCCAGATAAGAGTGTGTAACTGAAAATTATTTTTCTTATTTCTCAATCAAAACATATGTTGTGGGTACTTAAATCACTGTCTCAATGAAACGGTTCTTTTGAGCATCCAAAACATATGTTTAGATTGCTGGGTAAGAAAATAATTACAATTTTTACGCTCAAATATTTTGCTTAACTGGATCTATGAAACTTTTCTGCTTATCTGGACCTATGTTCAGAATGTATTTAAATAACCATGAGCCACATCATGAGAAACCCTGTTCATGGAGTTATGCCAACATCAAAGTTGCAGATCAGCCCACACATTCACAGTCTGATCATCAAAATTGCTTTTGTTTACTTAATTAAAATGATACTTTAAAAGCTGTGCATGTATGCTATATATCAATTTCTTTTTTCAATTTTATCTTCTTCCATAGCTTATCACAGGCCACTTTGTTTACTTGGACCAATATCCAAACAGGTTTTCTTGTCAAATGGCCAATTATGATTCCATAGAAATCATAGAAAGTACAGAAAATTTTGTTTTCATAGAGAGTTAAGTAGAATTCAAAGGATAAGTGACTGTAGAAAAGAATACTGTACATTGGACTTTGAGCTAACACTAGTAGACCGTATGGGCCCTCGACACAAGATAACCTGTCTTCGGTGGTTTGCAAAAAACAAAGGCACAGACCAGCCTGCAGTCTGATCAGCGCCTTTCTTATTCCCTTATTGGAAAGTATCAATCATACCTAGACTTGCTACAAGGGAAATTTCAATTTTCTAGGTAGTCTCAGTAGCTGAGCTGAGGCTGGTTTGGGTATGATCTAGTCAGAAACCCCAAAGACAGGTTTTCTCACGTCAAGGCCCATTTAATGAAGATAAAACTTACGTCTCTTTGGCGAGTTGGAAATCTTCGTAAGTGGCAACATATTGCCTGCTTTTCTGGACACTCTCTGGAATCTAACTTTAGAAATTTCTTCGACATCAAAGTCATCGCTACTACCTTCTTTTACTTGAGACTCAGTACCACTAAACTCCCCACCTTCATGGTGGCTTAACTTAGATACCGAGTCTGTATCCGAAAACTCAGGTATACTAGAGTCAATACTCCGTCTTAGAGTTGGTGACGGATTTGAAGACGGTAGACTATCCATTGAGAATGAATAAGGGGAGCCTGCTCTCTGTCCCTTTATTCCATGATCAACCTCAACTATATCAGGATGGAATTCTTGATCATAATCACCTACATTGTCACTAACACCTGTCACTTCTATGTCTATTCCAGCTTTATTTAACTCTTTCTGCTTGGCTATACTTTCTCTTTCTATAGACTCCACAGAGCCCTGTAGATGAGCTTGTTGATCAGTTTGTCTAGCTCTAGACGGTAAATGTTCATGACTCCTAGCCTGTCTTATATTTTGATTTGAACCACTTTTGTCTCTTGAGGAATCTAAGCTTTCATGACTTCTTCTAGTATCATGGTATACATTATTTTTATTTTGGGGACCTAGATTTTCTGTGCTATGCCTATTTACAGGAATTGGACGTCTTGCAGATTGGGCATCATTTTTCATTGCAAAAGCCCTATCACTTTGAGATTCAGAGTTTTTGTCTAGAGATTCATGACTCCTACTTGCATATGGATCACCGAGTTTGTTTGTGTTTAATTCAGTATGAGATAAAACTTTTCGTTTACCACCCAATTCTTTACTAACACCTGGGTCACTGAGATTAACATCTACAGATTTTGATTGTGACACCTTACTCACTTCACTGGCCTGAATTCTGAGTTCCCTCGCGACAGTTTGATCTGGCATTATTTTCTTTCTTTCTCTTTTCTTAGGTTGTGTATCACTTGCTTCTACTTCTGTTCTATAAGTCTTTGGCCTATTACTTTGATGAGCAACTTTTGGTCTGACAACCCTATCTCTACCATGGACAACATTACTAACTACGTCTTGCTGGTTACTTTCTATAGATTTTTGTTTACTTTTCTGAACAACAGTTTGTTTAACAACCCTATCTGATTCAACTGTTTCATTCAATGCTTCATCTACAGCTTCTAATCGTGACTTTGGAGATTCAACTCTCCGTGGTGATTCGGTTTTATCAAGTTCCGATTCTGTCACTGATGGTGCCTCCACATCGGATGATGAACTTGAATCACTATCAGTCTCGCTGTATTTTCTTGTAGAAATTCTTCTGACTTGTAGCTCCTTTGCTGTTTCTTCAGGTTTTCTTGATCTTAACACCCCGAAGAGCTGTGAAAGTTTATGCTGGTCAGCTTCTTTAGGGTACTCGACTCGCTGTTTCTCTTGGTCCGGGCTGTTGAGAACACCATTATGGGCAGACTTACTGGAGCGATTGTTGTTGGAACTGCTTCTGTCGGGCTCCCCAATATCAATGGATGTAGCTCCTGAAATAGACAATTTACATGGGTGAAAGGTCAAATTTTCCAAAATCCTGAACTTTTTAAAATAAAATCTTAATACTTGCAGTATGCCTACAAATATCAACAATTTCAAGTTTAAATGATTAATTGTGTTCAGATAATCTGGAAACTTAATAAATTAGAAAAGCTATTATAATCTGCCGAATTCAGCATTTTCAGGCTGACTTTCTCTGAAAAGTCAGCCTCTAAATTCTTAATTCAGGATTAATCCTGAAAACTTTCAGCCATGAATTTAGAAGTACAGTGGAGTCCCTTTATAACATGCCTTGTTATAACATAAATTTGGATAAACTCTGGTGTTGTGGCTCACAATTTTTTTCAGCATGGAATTTTACAAAGGAATTGTAGGAAATGGAATTTTACAAAGAAATTGTTACTGGAAATGACCATGACATGGTCATATTCCTATAATTTCTTTGTAAAATTGTCCCTTTATGTTATAACATGGTTAACTTATAACACGGTCCATGCCTGTGGACCCCAAATATAGCAATTATAAAGGGATTGCACAGTCACAGTCCATTCCTGCTGTAACCCCAACTACAGCATTATAAGGGGTTTGCACTACATAAGTAATTTGTTATAAGAGAACCTGGCCCTTCCTATTTATTCTTTCAATATAAATCCTGACAACATAAATTTTTGCTGAATACATAAAAATACAAGCTGAAACAATAGGGCCTGCTCACAAGATTTCGGTGCTTGAAGTCATACTTCAAAATTGTGCATCCATATCTATCTAGTGTGGCTGGAGGCTGCTAATTGTTGGTCACTGGTCAGAGCCTTTGTCTACTTTCATACTTAAAGTATGCTATCAGTGAAGGCTCTGACAAGACTGTGCAGATGCGCAGGCTCATCCGAGCATTGGATGCTCGCCGATGGGAAAAGTACCAAAATATCGTGTGCTGGATCAATATATTATTGGAGGTGATAAGGTCAGCTTTTTTAGATGTCCAATCACTGTGTGAGTGACAGCTTCTGTTACTAGATTATAAACCAAGAGAAATAAGAAAAGAAAATACTCAATATTAAATATATGCCTCTTGTAAGACGACAGCCTTGACAAGCCTAAATCAACATGTACATAGGTTTAGATAAACAAAATTTTTGAATGTGAAATTGTAAATATTTTCTTACCCACCCGTTTTAACATATGTTTTGGGTGCTCAAAAGAACCGTCTCATTATAAGTATTTACTCATTGAGACGGTTCTTTTGAGTACCCACAACATATGTTTTGGTTGAGAAATAAGAAAAATGATTTTTTGTTACGCACTTTTAACTAAAGGCCTGATGCCTCTATGAATTGCAGCCTCGAAAGGCCTAAATCAACATGTATAATGTGTTTTCTGGTTACAGCTAACCCAGAATTCTAAGCTACAAAATATTGCAACAACATTTCTCCCAGGTTGGCAAATTTAAACACACATGACTTGAAAAGGACCAATTTGTATACTGTAATTTTTTTATGAGTATTTTAAAAATGAAAAATGTTGACAAGTTTTTTTTTTTTTACAAATTATAACTTGTGGTAAAAGTGGAAGCTGTTGTGTACATACAACATAATATAATTTGGTGAATAAATTAGAAAAGAAGTAGTAAATGAAGAAGTTTAACGTGCATGATATGCTTTAAGTAAAGACCTTATAAATCCAATTCAATTAGTTATTTTCGAAAGCCAAGGGTACTTAGTCTGCTTCATTCTACATAGAAGGAAGTGGCTAGTAATTACCCTTGCCTTCAGAGGATGACAATAATGTTATCTAATTGGGCTTTCATTTTCTGAAGTCCGATTTATTTGACTGTGCGCCTTATATTGGTAGCCTCCAATCAGTTCTTACTCATACAATGCTGCTCAATGGGTGGATCATTCTTTCTACAAAGCCCTGGCAAAGAATCATGTTGCAGCTCACATATAAACAGGCCTCGAAAAATCCACTCGTCTGCTCATATTTACGAGTGCCTCAGGCTGCAGGGCAAGTGAAACTTTGGATGATTTCCGATGTAAATTAACATTTTTTCCATATATGCCAATAATTTTTGTGATGCAGGGCAAGTGTCTATTTTAAGATATTTCAAGGCCTGATAAACATAAAAAAACAACATTTTTTTTGCTACAAAACCTTGCAGTTATAGCACTGTCCTTTCACATCACAGACACTGCCTCGAGTTGTTTCTTGATTTACACTATAGCAATCCCATATCTCTACTCAATTCTTTCATCAAGCAAATATGACAGCTAAACCAATATACAAGATAGTATTGTCATGTTTGAGAAAAGGGTAATTGTATTATGGTCCAAGACATGAGATTATTATTTGGTACATAACTGAGTTTTTACTTATCGCATTATGCATAAAAGTCATCAATAAACGCCCATACTGACATAACCAGCGGGCTAGAGGTCTAAATTTGTCTGAATCTTCATCTACATCCATACCTTGTGTATATGAGCAGCAAAGGCTTTGGCGAGTCTGCCCACTTGCGCAAGCTCGCCTGAGCCTTTGTTGCTCAATGTGATAATTAAGCACCATTGCATCTCATGTGCTGGCTCATATAAAGATTATAATTCAATTTCATAGATTTTGAAGGTGAAAATGGTTTGGTTTGTTGGTTTGATTATTTACGTCCCAGTCAACAGCTTTTCAGCCATGTAGGGACGTGTCTTCCTGGGTTGAACCAGTACTAAGCAGCGGATAAAGTGTCCTGCTCAAGGACACAACGCAGAGACTAGCCAGTGAGGCTCGAACCAGCAACCTTTCTTTTCCCAGTCTAACGCTTTAACAACTGAGCCACTGTTTTCTCCAAGTCCAACTAAACTAGGAAACAATCAAAATTACAAGATATGAACATGAATATCAATTTAGTTGGAGACTGAGAGGATCATAGGAGCCTCTAAGATGCTATCAATTATTTCGCTATGGAGGATATGCTTACACAGAGAAATTTGGATTAACTTGTCCAAAACATTCCTGATTTCTCTCTTAACCCTTTTCTTCATGAATATTCATGGTAAGCTCCACCCACTATGTATAATTGACATTAATTGTATAAATAAACTTTCATGTTGGTACATAGAACAAAGAAGTTACTTGTCAGATCGGCTGGTGTAGGATCAGTTTTGTCATATTTCCATAAGCAAACAGAGTAGACCCTGATCAGGCAGCTCTTACAAGAGCTGCCTGATCTGGGTCTGCTCTTTTTGCAAAAGTGTCAAAATGCGTCTCTATGAGGTAAAGGGTTAACCCTTTACCTGTCATTCACAACTTTTGTTATCTGCTCTCTCAACTGCTTATGTACATTGATAGCCTATCTTGCAAACAATATGGACTCTGATCAGACTGCTTCCTCAATAAGAACAGTCTGATCTGGGTTCATAGTGTTGGTCGCCATCAGGTAAAAGTATTCTGGACACTGCGTAACACAACAACAGGTTAAAGATTAGAATATGTATGCTTTGAACAACTCATTGGAGCAATTCAAATGTTATTATTGTTGTTTTCAAGTGTTTAACATTCAATCAACAGCTTAGACACCATATGGGGACTCAGTGAGTGACACATCTTCAAGTTTCACCAAACTCTGCCAGCTTTCAGGGGAATGGGGGTGTTGTTTTGTTTTGCATTACTTTATCCTTTCTAGTTCTGCAATTATCCCACTGGGGAAGAGAGAGCTGGTTGCTATACTTATGTTGTGTTCTGAATGTCATGTCACTGTTATTGTTTTTGGACTCTTCCTCATGGTGCCGTGGTTTGGTCTGTAGTGTAAAATTGTGGCATTTCCTGTTCATACTCACTTACTTTTGGATTACTGGACAAGTGTTTAAATCCACTAGGCCATGACCACTCTTGCAATTCCCATTAGTATACATATGATGAATAGGCTAATTGTTTGGGATGTAACAATACATAGGACTATCAATGTTTCTGAAACAGTACTATAACCTGGGCAATAGCAAGTCGTTGGTTCGTTTACAAAACCTCGTACGTGCACTTTAGTAAATTTTACAGGAGAGACAAAAAAGTTTCTCGATTGTTTGATTTTTGTTTTATTCTTGTGAGATTCAGACTGAAAGCATATTCTAAGTTCATTTACTGGGTGCAAGTAATACATTGACAGAGTTTTATGTTTATAGCATATTGTGATACTTTTTAAAAAATATACGAGATTTAGTAATCGGATATTGCAGATACGACATTTTGCCAATTTTGGAAACTCAATAAAGACAAGTTGCGTTTTAACTAAATAGATAAAAAGGTAACCAAAGGTAGTTATGTTCCTGTTGAGACGTGTAAGCTGCATTTGGTGTATCCAGGTTACCTGTGCTGACATTTTGATTTATAGGGATAAAATCTCGTATATAACAACATCCACAAAAATTCGAGTTTACAAATTCTCGTATCTGCAGCATTTTTGTAAATAATCTGATTGAAGGCAAGAAACAAATTCGCATGACAAATTTAAGCATTAATTCGTGAGAAAATATTCATAGACACCCTTTGAAACCGTCACAGTAATAAACCAGATAAAGCTTACCTGCGTTTTTGTCTTATCAGATTTACGTATACCAGATTTTAGAACTGGTAATTTTGACTAATTGAGGTACCAGATTTTGGAACGTCACAAAACAACAAATTTTCATTGGCTGTTGCATACAAGGTTTTGTGACCTGGTGCGCTGTACTGTCGTTATTGGCGCCATGTTAAAAACAGGGTTTGGTAAAAATGTGCACATACGAGGTTTTGTAAACGAACCAACAAAGTGACCCTATGCAATAGTAAGTATTGAAAGGGAAAGTGCTGCAAAATTCAACACTATAATTGCTATCAGTATTTATTAAATATCACAATTAAAATAGCTTCAGATACTGTGTGACCAGTTTTCAGGGCAGATATAGGTTCATACAATACATGTAGGTAAGAATTTCCAAATTGTATTAATTATTTTCACAGTGCCATTACCCAGATGGAATGCCACACACGGTCACATCTCATCTGGGTCTTCAACAGTCAAAAAACAGTTTAGACAAAAGCATTTCGGGGAATCAGCTGTGACCATTTTTACTGGACTTTCATCAGCTTGTCAATACAAAAGCTAGCTAGTGAGGCTTAACTAATTGCATCATAGCGACATCAATTATAATACTCTCAGGACTCCTATGGAATTAGATTTACTGCTCAAAGGGAATCTTCTTTATTCCAAGCATATGGAAATTTCGAATACCGTATTTTATCATTTGTAAGATGGGAGTTTTCTCCCAAATTATAAATATCCGGCTAGTGCAATTAATTACCCTTTTTTATCATATGACGTCGCGTCTGGGAGTGAAATAACGCCATGCAATAAAATCTGTAAACCACTAGTGGTTTATAGATTTACGGGAAATGTTATGACGTCCATAACAATGTTGCGTAAATGACAAAATTACAATGTTTTTACGCTTAATGTCATATGATAAATAGAATCTAACATTCATGCTCTTGTATTATTGAATTTATTAAACTCGTTGCGAAAAAGAGATAAAATGCTCGGCAAGCCTCGCATTTTATCTCTTTTCCCCAACTCTTTTAATAAAGTCAATAAAAATTGAGCACTCATGTAAGATCCTCTATGAAAATTAAAGTTGCATCCCAGTGGTATTCCACTGAAAATCCAGTGAAATTGAGCTTTTTCACCAGAAAACCAGTGGACTTTGTTGGTATTCCAGTGGAACAAAAGATTATATTTCCATTAGAAGTGGAATCACAATGGATTTCCACTGGCATTGCCACTAGAGTTTTTCACTGGGGTGATCCACATTTTTTTTCTAAAACATTCCCCAAAAATATGGATCCTTCTTATAAGAGGGTTCCAGATTTATGGGATTAATCGTTTGCAAGAGAAACCCTGTCTTATTGGCAAGTAAATACAATCTTATAAGACAGATCCAGCTTTTTGGGATTGTTTTGAAGAGAAAACCCAGTCTTATGCAAGTAAATATGGTCTTATAGGACAGATCCAGATTTTTGGGATTGTTTTGGAAGAGAAAACCTGGTCTTATTGGCAAGTAAATATGGTCTTATAAAATGGATCCTGATCTTTGGGATTGTTTTGGATCTTATTGGCATGTAAATATGGTCTTATAAGATGGACCCAAACTTTGTGGATTGTTTAGGGCGAGTAAATCCATCATAATGGCAAGTAAATATTGTAGTATTATCTTATAAGACCTATCCAGATTTTGGGGATTATTTACAAATTATAAGCAAGTAAACCCCTCTTATTGGCAATTAAATATGGCATTGTTATCTTATAAGATGGATCCAGATTTTGGGGATTGTTTAGGGAGAGTAAATATGGTATTGTTATATATTTCATTTGTATTAACCCAGAAATGTTGAGACACAATTTAGATTGATTTGTAAGGAGACTTTCTTTAATGTTATTACTCAATACTGACTGACTGACAGTCTAGGCTCTAAGGCTAATGCAGGTCATGTCTAACAGTGTCTGGAACAAACCAAGGTTCAATTTCCTACATTTACAACCATGCAACTACCAAGTTAGCAATATCTTCCAATGAAATGTCTCAAATAAGCTGTCAGAGGCATAAAATAGGCAGTCTAATAATATTGTCATCCAGGTACAAGACAAACTATATAAAAACTTGTTCATTTCTACATGCTTGTTTCAGTGGAACAATGAAAGTAGTTGAAAATTTGTCAAGAAAAGCTTATGGTGACACACTTAATTATTGGAAAGACATATTGTAGATACACATTGGAATTGCCTCTATGAGGCAATTCCAATGTGTACCAACAATATAATGTTACTGAAAATAAGGAAACTATAGTTTTAAGTTAACATTTAAACCTAGTACCATTGTCTTTGTCTATTTTAAACATCTTGTCAATGTCTTTGTCTATTTTAAACATCTCAAACTGCCAACCTGTCACTACACCACAAATTGTTTAAATTTTCATGACAGCTATATCTCCAAATTTGATTTCATGAACTACCTTTTTGCTAACTTGGTAGTTGCGTGGTTGTACATGTTCATAAGAAATGCAATCATTTCTCGATGCAAAACATTTCAAAGTTGTTGTTCTTTATCTAAGCTGTATCTTGGGACTGAAGCAACCAATGTTGTTCTTTGCTTATTTATTGTTGTTCTGTGATGTTATTTCAATGTGCCATCAGAATGTATCACATTCAGTCTTTTGCAGACTGACTGTTCCGTAATACTCCACGATGCAAAACATTTCAAAGCTTTTTATCTAAGCTGCATCTTGGGATTGGATCAACCAATGTTGTTCTTTGTTTATTTATTGTTGTTTCTGTGAAATTTTTTCAATTTAACATCACAATGTTAATTGCATACTGTGTTTTGCAGACTGACTGTTCCGCAATACTCCATGATGCAAAACATTTCAAAGCTTTTGATCTTCTGACTGCATCTTGGGATTCAATCTACCAATGATGTTCTTTATTTATTTATTGTTGTTTCTGTGAAATTTTTTCAATGTAACATCACAATGTTGATTACATACTGTGTTTTGCAGACTGACTGTTCTGCAATACTCCATGATGCAAAACATTTCAAAGCTTTTGATCTTTTAAAGCTGCATCTTGCGATTGGATCAACCAACTATGGTCTTTGTTTATTTATTGTTGTTTCTGTGAAGTCAGTATTTCATTGTGCCATCACAATATTAATTACATACTGTGTTTTGCAGACTGACTGTTCCAATACTCCATGATACATGTACTTCGAAAATTTTACTTTATCTGAGTGTAAAATATTAACATTACGTACATAGAGGATCTTACATGAGTGTTCATGTTTTTATTGAATTTATTAAACAAGTTGGGGAAAAGAGATAAAATGCGAGGCTTGTCGAGCATTTTATTTCTTTTTCACAACTCGTTTAATAAATTAAATAACACAAGAGCACAAATGTTAGATTCTATTTATCATATGACATTTAGAACATTTGAAATCTCATTTCTGGCGAAAAAACATTATAATTTTGTCATTATGTATGCAACGTTGTTATGGACGTCATAACGCTTCCCGTAAATCTGTAAACCACTAGTGGTTTATCAATTTTATTGCATGGCGTTATTTCACTTTCAGATGTGATGTCATATGATAAATACAAAAATGTAATTGTACATTAGAAGTGAAATTATGATTTTTAGCATGTTTCGGATGATCGAGGGAAAGCTGATAAAGCCTTTTTTAATGCCTATACACTATAAGACTTAGCCCCTTACCCCATATGCTATATTTAGAACATTGCATCATTTTCTATAAATAAATCAAAATTTTCAAAAAAATTCTAATAAAAAATTCGTACATTTCAATAGTTTTGAAAATATTATGGAAAATGGAACATTTGCTCTTCAGGAGCAAAGTCCAAAGGCGCTGTGTGGAGTAAAGATTAAAACAGTGAGGATTCCGACTAGCCGGTCTAATCTAATCTGGATCTACTGCATGTCTTACAGTTCAGTAAAAGAGAGACTTAATTCTTAGAGTACCTGAACAAGTGTTTATGAAAAATAAGAAATTTAGCAATCTGTTTTCCCTTCTTTTCTAGCACCATTATTCCATAATGATAAAACCTTTTTAATGCAATGTTCCTCACGACACAATCTGGAATTAAAACTATAAAGTTAATTTAACACAAAAGATATTAACTTGAATGATTTTTAGTTTCACCTTCAAGTTCAATAACAAGGAAAATTTACTGTCTTCTGCTAATGGAGTTACATTAGGTGGCAGAAAACAAAATGTAATTCATTGTTTTACTAACCTCTGGAGGCCTGGGTATAGTACACTATTCAACCGAACATTCCCACCCGTGACAAACATTTTTAGCCTGGGCTTTTGCACAGCATTTAGCCACGTCTGTAAGGAATTAATTCAATATCTCCTCAAGATCCTCTAGAAATTTTATAGAAGTTCTATAATGTTTCGTAGGGAGTGACCATGTGGGGATCCAAATGGGGGGGGGGGGGGGGGGGGGGAACCCCCTGAAAAATCACAAAAATAGGGTTTCTTTGCAATACTGGTCCAGATCCCCTGAAAAATCAAAAAGCTACCAAGCCAGCATCTGCCCGCCAGCAAAACGCCATTTAAATTGAAACGCCATTTAAATGGCGTTTCGCTGGTTGACTGGCTGATGATGGCCCGCTTTTAGTGCTATTTGGATCGTCTTTCCCCGTATCAAAAAAAAAAAATGTTGGACCCCCTCTAGCAAAACTTTCTGGATCCGCGCATGGTGACCAAGACGGTCCCTAAGGCCTGAAGGCAGGAGGCCCCTATAATGTCAAAATCAAGCCTCATTATGATGTTATGAGTACCCTAGATGTAAAATTGTACATTCAATCTGTTTTCTTTCATTTAAAGATTAAGGTTAAAAATATGCACATGTATAGGTAAACTTTTGATCTTGGATTTACCAAAGGTTGGAGGATGCATGTTTGTTTGTTTTGTTTGATTTGATTCTTTACATCCCATCAACAATCTTTCAGTTAAAAAGGGACGGGTCTTCCTGGGTTGAACCAGTACTAAGCTAGGATAAATGTTCTTGCTCAAGGACACAACGCAGTGACGCCGGTGAGGCTCAAACCTGCGGCCCTTCGGTCTCGAGTCAAGCACTCTACCACTGAGCCACTGCGCTCCCTTGGAGGATGCATGTGATAAAGAAACCTGGATAAAATAAGGGTTATAATTAATCCTACCAGTTTTCAGTTAAACCTCCACAGTATGAACAGTAGGTATTTCAGACAGGTTTATAAAATGACATTACAATCTTAAAGCCCCGTTCTCACTGTCCCATTTTAAGGTGCCGGTTCATCTCGGTTTGATGATCCGGGATGAACCGTGATGAACCGTGTCACAACCGTGGCGGCACCGTGGACAACCTTGGAGATCCGGGATGAACCGTGTTGAACCGTGCTGAACCGGCTCATGTCCCCGGTTGTTTAAAACAACCGGGACTCACCGGGAGTAACCGGGAAGGCTGTCAAATACCGTGATAAACCGGGAAGACGCCGGGAGCAACCGTGTCTCCACCGGGACGGCATAGGGGCGATACCGGCGCAATCGGGAACGTCCGTGTCTCCACCGTGATAAACCGTGTGGTTCCACTGCCTATGCATATGTAATAAAATGCAAAATAAAAATGAAAAGTCACTCCTGTTGCCTCTAAAATGAAAGTGGATTCATCTAAATGATAAGGATGGGAAAGTCCATTCTTCACAAGTTGGTTAAATTATCAGCAGTATAAATGTGCTCATTTACAAAGCTTATGAATAAATGCACGTATAGTTACTGAAGAGTCAAGCATATATGAGCCACGACATGAGATTTCCAACAATGTGGTAGTTGCCATTAGCAAAGCCTCAGATCAGCCTGCGCCTAGATGCAGTCTGATCAGAGCCTTTTCTAGACGCTTGATTATTCTATGACTGTTAAGCTACTGACCGAACAACTTTAAAGCTTAATTGGAGATTGCGCAGGCTTGTCTGAGTCTACACTTCTCAAAATATCACACTGTTGGAAATCGCATGCCCTGCTCAAAGCGTTTATTTATTTTTACGAAAAAGCAAGACAATTTGGGCCTAGAATTACAATGTATCCTTAAAGTTAAGGAGTACAAGTTTAAGTTAATTATTGAATTTCCAGGATGCAAAAAATAACGTTTCCAAAGTGATTAAAACCAAAATAGTTTCATTTTTTCTGTAGATCACAATGATATCTTTGACCATGAGTAGTGCATCGGTCTTGGCAATTTATTAAGCATTTAATGTACATGTTGAAGTATCAATACTTAAATTAAGTCTTCCTTAACTTTAAGGAGGCATTGTAATTCTGGGCCCAGATCAACAACATTTAAACCTCGTCGTAAGAAAACAGGTCTGCTTCTGCTTATTTGTCAGCAAATGAGCTGCGAGGTTACTAGGCATTTGCTTTCGCTACACAGATCATGATTCCTCTAGTAACTTGTATATGGCTGTGCAGTCCAATTTGTGTCATAACTGTTATGCGATAGAGACAGAAGAAAACTGATGTTACTCCACGTTTTTATCCTGGTTTTATAGTGTAGAGTAGCACCGGGACGCAACCGTGGCCCTACCGGCATGTAATCGTGGCGCAACCGGCAGTTACCGGGACATCACCGTAAACACAACCTGAGTAACACCGGGGTATACCGGCACGAACCGTGGCTCCACCGTGCTGCACCGTAAGTGCTCCGTGGTGAACCCGGGATCAATTGGCGTCTTGTTTCTCGAGAACCGGGGCTATACCGGGGTAACGTCGGCAAGGTGAGAACGCAATTTATTTTTTTATGAAATGTGTCCCGGTGCATCACGGTATACCGGCTGTCCTGCATCGGGATGAACCGTGGCTACATCGGCACAGTGAGAATGGGGCTTTAGTTAGAATTTTTCACATGCTGAAGAATAAATAAACTCTTTGATCCATCTGAGGTCAAAATTTACCTATAATATTGAATCTTGTGATCATCTATATATCACAAACAACAAACTCTATGAGCCGTGACATGTGATTTCCAACAATGTGGTAGTATGAGTGTAGACTCAGACAAGCCTGTGCAGCCTCCCTTTAAGCTTAGAAACTCCAAACGGTGTTCAGTCAGTAGCTCAACACTCATTGAATACACGTATGCGCAGGCTGATCTGAGGCTTTGCTGGTCGCACATACCACATTGTTGGAAATCTCATGTCATGGCTCATATAAACAACAACACATAATCAATAACGCAATATACCAATAGCACAATATCTACACCACATTGGTGCCGGGCCGCGTAGCGCAGTCGGTAACATGTCTGGCTACAGATGTGTGTCTGACTGCAGCTCCAGGGGTCGCGAGTTAGATCCCGGTCCGGTCCCATACTTTCGTGGAGATTGATCATGAAATGATTTCTAGGGTCATTCTCCTCCCTTCCGCTGATTCATTCAAGAAGGGTTGCTGTCAGTTACAAGCGAAAGTATGTGCACGAATTACTGGTTAACCGTTTGTTCAAGCCTGCCCAGGAAAAAGTGTGGTTAGGTGAACTGACCGTCCCGCAATGACCATAGCTGTTGACTTGGGACGTAAAGCAACAAAACCAACCAACCAACCAAACACCACATTGGTAGCACAATCTTGTGATAATTCTATAACAAACAACAAATTATATTAACAACAACACATAATCAATAGCACATATCTATACCAATACAGGCCTTTAGTTAAGAGTGCGTAACAAAAAATTAATTTTCTTATTTCTCAACCACAACATTTGTTGTGGGTACTCAAAAGAACCGTCTCAATGAGATGGTTCTTTTGAGCACCCTAAACATATGTTTAAAATGATGGGTAAGAAAATATTTACAATTTTACACTCAAAATTTTTGTTTCTCAATAGCACAATATCTATACCAATAGCACAAAATCTACAACACACTGGTATCACAATATCTAGCCGAACCTGAAACCTGTGATGCTGCAGCGGCAGCCTCGGCAATGAAGCAACGGAATCTCTCCAGCATACTGCCCCTATTTAGTTAAGAGTGTGTAACAAAAAAATTTTTTTTTTCATTTATCAGCCAAAATATATGTTGTGAATACTCAAAAGAACCGTCTCTTTTGAGCACCCAAAACATATGTTTGAACCGATGGGTAAGAAAATATTTACCATTTTATGGTCAAATTTTTTGTTTATCAATAGCACAATATCTATACCAATAGCACAATATCTACAACACATTGGTATCACAATATCTATACCAATACAGGCCTTTAGTTAAGAGTGCGTAACGAAAAAATAATTTTCTTATTTCTCAATCAAAACATATGTTGTGGGTACCCAAAAGAACCGTCTCAATGAGACGGTTCTTTTGAGCAACCTAAACATATATTTAAAGTGATGGGTAAGAAAATAATAACAATTTTACGCTCAAAATTTTTGTTTAACATATTAATAGCACAATATCTATATGAATAGCACAATATGTACAACACATTTGTAGCACAATATCTAGGCGAACCTGAAACCTGTGATGCTGCAGCTGCAGCCTCGGCAATGAAGCTACGGAATCTCTCCAGCATACTGCCCCCTATCGGCCCCTGTAGAAGCTCCTCGTCCAGGCTGTTAAGAGCCACTTCCTATATGAGGTCCTGAGAGCCGCTTTAAGTGATAAATAAATAGTTATAATTTCGAAGCAGCAATATATTATTAAAGATCGAGAATCCTAGCTTTTTAACCAAAGTTTGAACAGCCTATTATTTAATTTCGAAAATTATTTTTTAGTTTAGAAAACACCAGGTTTTACTGATTGACAGAACAAATCGACCTTTGGTCAACATAACCTATTCTTGGCATACGTTATGTCAAAAAAAACCTATTCCAGGCATATGTTTTGCTGATAAATAAATCACTGTGCTGACCACTTCATATGGTTCAACATAACCTACTCCTTGAATACATTTTGTCAACAAAACCTATTTCTGGTATACGTTTTGTCAATCAGTAAAACCATGGTCTTTTCCGACAAAAAATAATTTCCAAAATTAATTAACCCTTAAAGCACCAATCACAACTGCAGCAGAAGACAAATTATGGATACCTTTCCTAATTTTTGAAAGAAATAAGGAATGATATTTCATGAGAATTGTCTGCCAGCAGACGATTCTCATGAAATATCATGCCTTAAATGTTATTTTTGAAAAAGCAGCGAAATTTGAATTTGTCGTCTGCTGTAAATTATAGGTGGCACTTTATCAGTTAAGCGATTCTGGATCCAGTTTTGCTGAGATGCATGGCTATTCATGAGATCTGGATCTACACGGTTTTCAAACAGGATATTTTAGGATTTGGCATGCATGGTAAAGACTTAAGGGCATGTCATGCACATCTAACTGATTTGGCTCACTGGAGCTAAAATGGAGCACAAAATTTTCTGTTTCTGAGATCTTTAATAGCAGCTAGGGAGCGCAGTGGCTCAGTGGTTGAGTGCTTGACTCAAGACGTAGGGGCCGCGTGTTCGAGCCTCACCGGCGTCACTACGCTGCGCTCATTGAGCAAGACACATTTATCCTAGCTTAGTACTGGTCCAACCCAGGAAGACCCGTCCCTGTGTAACTGAAAGATTGTTGATGGGACGTAAAGAATCAAATCAAACAAAACAAAATTAATAGCAGCTTATCTGAACATATTGATGATGATTCTGAGCACTTTCCTCCTAAACCCAGAACTATTGCTTTGAAAAAACCTGTAGATACAGACCTCAGCTGGAATCTATTCAGAATCCAATGAATCCATCGTAAGAACTTGAATCAGTGACATCGCTTTACCCTTAAAGCGCCAAGAAAAAAATGTATCTGAAAATGTCGTCTGCTAAAGTCGTCTGCTGCAAATAATTGCCTAACATTACTGACAAATTAAGTATAGAAGCAAACAATGTGGACCCAGAACAGACTGCTCCTATAGGAGCAGTCTGATCTGGGTCCACACTGTTTGCCATAGAGGCTTCTTAAACATTTCAGCAGACGAGAAAAGCAGACAACTTTTGTTGCGATTGGCGAATTAAGGGTTAAAACAGAAATGGACATGGCATATCAATTTCTTCAGCAGGAGAAAGATTTTACCTTTCTTTCTGCTTCATAAAACTCAAGATGTTATTAATTTAGTAATAGGAGTTATTATTAATATAGCCCATGGAGAAATTATCAGAGCTTCATTCAATTATTACTAAATGGATGCAATCTACTTGAACCATCAGCAAAAACAAAGAAAACTAGATCACCCAGTCGATAGCACACCATTGCAAAACTTCTGCTATAAAAATTCTGCATTTAAGAGTTAGGAAAGATTTCAATTTTCCCACAATAAGCCTAGAATGGGCACAAATGAAATTAAATGCTAATCAGATCCAGTTATCTGAGGCCTGACTGATCTGATTAATGAAAATATCCTTAATTGAACGTTTGCTAGGTAAGACGTTATTTTCAGATAAAACTTGGCAATATTTTCGTATCTCTTTGCACACTGCATACTATCCTGTACGAAAATTCTAACCAAAATCCACCCGAATTACAGGTGGATTACAGGCGAAACTGACATGGAATTTTAATTTTCCAGCTGGAATTGACAAGGAGATGGAATACTTGCAAAAATCCAGGTGGGATTACCGAAATATTCCAAGTGGATTTTTCTGATTCCAGCTGGAAACTTACAAGCACATGGCCTTGCATATTACGACTTTCACTTCATGACCCCCTGCAAAATAGAGTTCTTAACTCGAGAGAAGTTCAAGAACAGTTCTTGAAATTAGCAAGAATTCTTGAACTGTTCAATAAGATTTGTACTTAAACTGTTCAAGAACATAAATTAGGAACAATTCAAAAACTTTGTTTAAGAATTCCTGATGTTCTTGGATTTTTCATAAACTGTTCTTGAACATTTCAATGACTTTTCTTGAATGCTGTGTTGACTTTGGTGTTCTTGAACTGTTCTTAAATGTGTTCTTGATTTTTCAATGACTTTTCATGAACATAATATTTTCTTGAACTGTTCTTAAATTTGTTCTTGACTCTTTCAAAGACTTCTTGAACATGATGTGCTCTTTAACTGTTCTTTCATTTGTTCTTGATTACTTCAAAGACTTTTCTTTGCTTGAACATAATATGTTCTTGAACTGTTCTTACATTTGTTCTTGATTATTTCAGACTTTTCTTGGATATTATGTGTTCTTGAACTGCTCTTACATTTGTCCTTGATTATTTCAAAGACTTCTCTTGAACATAATGTGTTCTTGAACTGTTCTTACATTTGTTCTTGGTTATTTTGGAGACAGTCCATGAACATTATTAAATATGTTCTTGAACTGTTCCTAAATGTGTTCATGATTATTTCAAAGATTTATCTTGAATACAATGTGTCGATCTAACTTAATTTATTGCATGTAAGTTGTGATACCTAAACATGATATCTAAACTGAAACATTTGACCCAAACAATGGACATCATTCACTCTGTGAATTTGGCACTTAGTAATTTGGCATAGCATTTAGTAATAATTTTAGGATTTTTTTTTTTTATAATATGAAACTTATTTTTCTACCATTTTAATAACTGATGGTGTGGTGCAGTGGATTAAACTGATGGAAAATCTGTGAAGTTAAGCAACAAGATCATGGTTAGTAGTTGGATGGGTGACCCAATGGTTTGTATGTATTCCAGCTGGATTATTTTTTTCCAGGTGGAATTTTTCAAAGGTAATTTTCAGGTGGAACTTTGCTGTAAATCCATTTAGATTTTTTGGCAAAATTTCCACCTGGAAAAAAATTCCAGGCGGAAAAATTTGCATATTTCACCTCATTTTGTTACTTTATATAGCTTTCCACCTGTATTCCATCTCATGTGAAGGAGAAAAAAATCCACCAGTATTTTTTTTAAGATTCCATGTGTTTAAATTCACCTGGATTCCAGCTGGACCTTTTCGTACAGAATTTCTAGTTTTTGTTGGAAATTTTGCATGAACCAGGTTCCAGGGTTCATACGGGGAAGTTTGAGCAGAATTCAAGGACTTTTCAAGGAGTTCTAAAGACTATTTTACAGTTTTCAAGGACTCAAAGTTTAGGAAAAATACTGATCGAAGTGTTAAAATTCTTCTTCAAAAATGCTAGACTGAGATAATGGAGAAATTAGTACTAGAAAATGAGTATGAAATTGTTGTGCCTTTATTTGGTGCAGCATTTGCTGCACCAAATAAAGGCACAACAATTTTATATTGATTTGGATCTCTATCAATAGTGTGAAGCTCTACATAAAATAGAAGAATTCAATGACTTTTCAAGGCTTTTGAGTGATTTTCCAGTACTTAATTTCCAAGGCAGATTTAATTTTCAAGGACTTTTCAAGAAAGCCCTCTAAATTTAAGTACTTTTCAAGCCTGTGCGAACCCTGGATTCGCCTAATATACTCTACAGTATCTGATAGCGAAGAACGAAGGCGCTGATCAGACTGCGCATGTGAGCAGGCTGGTCTGCACCTTTGTTGTTCGCATGCAATAAAGTCAGGTTCTCTCGCGTTGAGGCCCATATTCTTCCCAACAACCTTCTCAGCTAAGCCCTGTATAATACATCAGCAGCCCCGATGGGAACATCGATATTTCCTATTTTAGATCAAAATGTCTACAAGAAAAGTACACCTAATATGTTTTATCCAAATATTTTCTCTAATTTTCCATCTACTTGTCTCCATTTTGAAGCAAATAAAATTAACTTAAATAAACATCATGCATCAATTATTTTTCTGTCCAGCATCCAGACAGCCCAATTAGACCTTACTTCTTCCTAATAGATTGTAGCTTAAGATCAGACAATGTTACCAGTGCAAAACCTTACCATATTGTTCTTATTTCTCAATACACACTTTTGTTGTTCATGGTGTTTACTGGAAGCATCTCACGGAGCCGAGCCAAATGAGTACCCACAACTTGTATTCATTAAGAGAAAGAAATTCTGACTGGATTTTCCATTTCTCTAGGACCCTGCATCACTAACAATCCCAGAAGATTGTTGAGTTAATAAGAAAAAATCTCCATTCGTTTTATGGCTTTAATGAGCCAGTTAACCCAAGAAGATAAAACACATTTTTGAAATGAATAAACAGCCCATTAAACATTGAACAATGGTTATTTCATCAAAATGGACTTACAAGAACTAGCTTATCAGCCACAGTAACTCGAGTAAGTAATTTTGTTGAGGAAAATGAGTTTCTTTTTTTACATCGTCAAGGCTCAGCATCAAGGCTCCCCATCCCTGTGCATTCAGTCACTCATTGCCCAACATGTCAAATAAGTCAATCACAATGCACTCAGAATGTTCAAAGCATTGAATAGGCCTAAATGTTTTACGTTTTGCTTTATATCACATTGAAGGCCGACTTAAATTGCTGAAATTTCAATGTTGATACTTTTCCTGACTGTCAACAATTCAACTTTCGTTTTTGAAGGAATACAGTCACGCGATAAAATTGTCCAGTGTGGGTTATCTTGCATTAGTAACCAACCGTGTGTGGCTTATCTCGTACTAGTAATGCTTATCTCACATGGGTAGGGATGTGGGACAGATTTTTACGACAGCGAGCTAACATAGGGATCACTCGATCTTGTATGCATTGGTATGTGAGAAAGAAATATCTCACATGGGCAAAAATAACAGTAATCCCGATCTGGTGCGAGAGAACTATTTGTCTGAAAGGCTAACACACATAAGAGTCAATTAGGAATGCTCTATCTTATCCAATTCAATTTTGAATAAGTAAAACTAAGCCGGTTGAGGTTTAATGCCCAGTCTCAGAAATTGTGATAAAATACATGGTGAAACATCAATAATACCAAAGTGTGACAAGTACTGACTTCAGAACTGGATTAAGCTATAATTTAGCAGTCTAGCAACCTCCAAATGTTCCTTAAATTAACTGTTTAGAGGTCATGTTAATGCTTTCTTTCTGCTACTGTCTCAAGCCCACTCTGAAACAATTTGTTTCTCAGAATTTATAGCGCCAGTGACCTTAAATTATTACATATAACGGGCAACTCTGACATTTATATAGCTACAGATTCTTCTCATGAAACTGATTGTTAATTTTATTATTTGACCTGCATTTTTCAACACCAAGCTAAACACTGTAACCAAGTCACTGTGAGTGCCAAAACCACTTGATCAAAAGATCAGGAAGTATATTTATTAATTTGATTTGGCATTTAACATTACTTTCAATTATACCACCCTTACCGACTTTAGCACGAAGTAGCTCATGATATGCAAGGTCTACACTGATGTAAGAGGTATAAAATGTGGACAAGTCATGGTATAACTATTACTTATACTGCAACTGACTGTCACGCAACTAGCGGTTTAGCACAGAGGTAGTTCATGAACTAGAATTTGGAGCTATAGCTGTCATGCAAATATAAACAATTTGCAGTAGAGTGACAGGAATTTTAATACTGATTGGCAAGAAAAAGTTTAATGACTGACGGATGACGCACAATAGCTCATAAAAGCAAAACAAGTTTAAAACCACCTTCTCTTGTGACAGAAATGAACCATACAGAATTTTCTCTTGTGACAGAAAACTTTCCATAATGCACTCTCTCTGCACTGCACCTCTTGTGACAGAAAGCAAGTCATACTGCACTCCCTCTGAACTCCCTCTTGTGACAGAAAACAAGTCATACTGCACTCCCTCTGAACTCCCTCTTGTGACAGAAAACAAGTCATACTGCACATCCCTCTGAACTCCCTCTTGTGACAGAAAACAAGTCATACTGCACATCCTCTGAACTCCCTCTTGTGACAGAAAACAAGTCATACTGCACTCCCTCTGAACTCCCTCTTGTGACAGAAAACAAGTCATACTGCACTCCCTCTGAACTCCCTCTTGTGACAAAAAACAAGTCATACTGCACTCCCTCTGAACTCCCACTTGTGACAGAAAACAAAACAAATTATATATCACTTCCTCTTATAACAGAAAACAAGTGGTACTTCTTTTGTGACAGAAAACAAGCCATGCATCATCTCTCGACAGAAACACCCAATAGATCACTCCCTCTTGTGACAGAAAACAAGGGATACAGCAGCTTTTCTTGTGACAAGAGACTAATGATTCAATTTACCCTGCTAAATATGATCAATTAGAAAATAGCTCCAGGAATCGTACAACAATACAGCATCAATACCGCACCACCCTGGCATATCTAACAAAGGGAGCCCAATAAGGCAATGGATTCTCCTGTACACCAATCCAGAGTAAGCCTGAGAAAGTCTTATGTATGGTTGTCTACAAATCTTTGAAAAGACTCATTTTGCAGTCTGATCTAGGGATATGGTGGATACATATTATGCTGTAAATTTTCTCCCCTTAATTGCCAATAATATTGCTATATCCAGCCATGTTCAAACAGAAGTGTTCATCAAATGAAAAGGAGTAAAATCAATGACCGGCATCAACTCATTAAAAAAGGTTACCTTGCAAAAAATTACTCCATATAATCCTAAAAAATTGGTATGTTCTAGAACATTTGTATAGTAAGTCTCGGTGCACTGGGATTTTTTGTTACTTCATTTATTATGGTATTTAATGGAATTCCAATAAATCCCATAAGTTAGAACAATTGGTATTTTCTGTCACTATTCTCAAATAATTCTGCTTGAAATATAAATCGGATCTTATGTTATTTTCTGGGATTCCATTCAATCCCAGAAAGTCCCAGTAGATACTTTAAGTGGGATTTATTAAGATTTTGTTGGACTTTAATCATTTCAACACATCCTGATTATATATATTTCCTCCATGATCGATTATTGGGATTAAATGAAATATTTTGCTACTTCCAGTAGACACCTTGGTTCCATTTAATACCAAATCATCTCGACCTAAATTTGCATGGGACCATTATATTTTGAACTGAGTCTGACCTTGAAATATGATATAACCATGTTAAACTGGTTCTCAAATTTTCGTAACTCAAGCTGGATTCTTTAATGTAGCAGGAAACCTGAAAAAGTTTCAAATTAAACACATGGTTTGCAAGGCTGTAACCATTTGATAAATTCTGTGTTAAGTTTGTATATATACTGCACAAACTGCACATTCAATATAAATCCTACAACAGACAATGTGGAGAACATTTTTCTATGCTTATAGATTATACTCGCATGAGATTTTTCATCATATAATTTATTTTCTCATAAACAAGAGAGCTGGTATTGGTACTGATACTATTTGGTATTTTATGGTACTTTCCGATTTTGATATCCTATGGTACTATTGGTATTTTATGGTACTTTAAAATTTTAGAATTGGCACTAATTGGTACTTTATGGTTTTTTCAGATTTCAGCATTGGTAATATTTGGTAATTTAATAATGGAACTTTCAGATTTCGGTATTAGTACTCTTTGGTATTTTACGGTACTTCCAGATATTGGTATTGGTACTATATGTTGTTTTATGGTACTTTCTGATTTGGTATTCAATTGTACTATTTGGTATTTTATAGTACTTTCAGATTTTGGTATTGGTATTATTTGGTATTTTATGGTACTTTCGGATTTTGGTATTGTTACTACATGTATTTGGTATTCAATGGTACTTTCAGATTTCGGTATTGGTACTTTTTGGTATTTTATGGAACTTGCAGATTTTGGTGTTGGTACTATTTGGTATTTTATGGTATTTTCCTGTGAAAAATGCATATAAGCTACAGAAAAGAAATGGAATTATCTGTTACTATTTAGAACTTTCTCAATTGCTGAATTTGGATTAATTAAGATTAAGCGGGACATTCTCAGATGGGACTTTATGGGATTAGATGTTATTTTCAGTGCCAAAAAAGCCCTTTTTGCCATTTGTTTGTTTGTTTGATTTGATTCTTTATGTCCCATCAACAATCTTTCAGTTAAACAGGGACGGGTCTTCTTGAGTTGAACCAGTACTAAGCTAGGATTAATGTGTCTTGCTCAAGGACCACAACGCAGTGACACCGGTGAGGCTCGAACCCGCGGCCCCTCGGTCTGGAGTCAAGCACTCTACCACTGAGCCATTGAACTCCCCTATATGCCATATAACATTCCGTTTATTCCCAAATAATTCCAGTGTTGGGATTTATTGGGATAAAGTGGTTATTCCAAATAATACCATTAAAATGAGTTCCAGAAAGTTCTAGAACATTCCAATAAATCCCATTTGATTTTTGCAAGGGTTGGGCACCACTAAAACCCTTATCATGCTACAACTAATTGTAAATATTTTGAAAGCAGTGTAGATGTAATTCAACTGGCTTCTTGATCAGAATCCACACTGTTTACAACTCAGGAAAAGTGTAGAACATGTATATAAAAAATGTCCAGCATGTATAAAATGGGTTAATGTAGGCCAGCACGCTGTGCAGGTCGCATTCTATTTTATATATGAATAGGTTCACATGCAATGTCAAGCCTTTTCGACACTTTGATGGCTTTCATGAAAGATACACAGCATATAAAAAGTTAAATATAAGTCTTGCCTCGAACTTTGATAGCTCACCTCTATGCAGACTGTTGGCTTTTTCTATTACTCTGATAATCATTCACTGTATCCCACTTAATTACTTGACAATTTCTGTCTGCAACACCAAATATCCTGAAAAGGACTTATAAGCAGTTTTAATTAATATTTCTTGCTGCAGGATTAATGTTGTCATGGATGGCTGCTTTTTGTATAAGGTCAGATTTTTGAAATTAGATAAGCATTTGGAACATGGATTATTTTATTCCTACTATCAGAATTTTGCTCTAATCATCATCAATCATCTCTGTGACCTTATTGATTTTAACCCTTAAAGCGCCAATCACGACTGCAGCAGACGACAAATTTTGTGACATATTCCCCAATTTTCGACAAAAATAAGGTATGATATTACATGAGAATCGTCTGCCAGCAGACGATTCTCATGAAATATCATGCCTTAATGGTTATTTTTGAAAAAGTGACAAAATTTGAAATTGTCGTCTGCTGCAAATTTTAGGTGGCGCTTTAATGGTTAATCCTCTCCTGGGTGTGGGGCTTGTCTGATTTGTCTTCCTCAAAGATGCCCTCACCATTCAGAGGGGGTTTGAGGGTCCATTGAACCCATAACAAGCATAGATTCATGGGCTGCATAAAAGAATGGATATTGATCAAAAACAGGGTTCATTATACAGGCAAGTTAATGTAAAATTCAAGGACTTCTAAAAGACTTTCCTACTGTTTTCAAGGGACTGAAAACTTATGAACAATACTGATTTACACTTTAAAATTCTACGATATTTGTTTTAGAAAATTACTATAAAATTGTGGTGTCTTTAGTTGATGCAGCATATGCAGCACAATTTTATACTGATTTAGATCTCCAAAGACAGTGCTAAATCCTCCTAGCTGTAAATGGTAAAATTCAAGGACTTTTCAATGGCATTTGAAAACACAGTTTCAAGCGATTTTTGATTCACGTTTTTAGATTGTTGAGAGAGTTTTCAATTGCTGCGTATCCTGTGTGTTTCTATGAATGGAAATACACAGGTCAATCAGATCGAGATAGTAATGGTATTGTTTCGATAAGGCCTGGTACTGTCTGCCACAGAAAAAATCATCTTTCTTAATAATGTCTGAGTGTTTGACCCCTATGGTAAATAATTTCTTCAAAGCTTTAACCCTTTACGTGTCGAGACTGTGATGATATTTTATCTCACCTGATGATTTTTTTCTTTTTATTTCATCTCGCATGCTGATTTTAAAAATAATATTAAAAAATGAAACTTTTTCCAAAAATTTGCTAAGGAATACCATCAGAGTGTGACATCGTCTGGATCTAGCTAGATTCATCAGGCCTGACAAAACGTTGGGCCTGACCTGGGTTCAAACTGTTTTGCAAATAACACTAGCAGGCAATGAGTTAATGTCTGAGTGGTACACCCCCATGGAAATATAATTCAATGGTTTTGATTAAAAATGTTTCCCAGTAAAATACAAGACAAGAAGTTATGGAAAACAGCATTTTTCAGGTTTCTCCGTGTAAACAATTGTTGTGGTACTAAACCCTTAGTAATCTGATGGAAAACAGCATTTTTCAGGTTTCTCCGTGTAAACAATTGTTGTGGTGCTAAACCCTTAGTAATCTGATGGACTGTCCCATACATATTGATACAATAAGCATGAGAAGGCCCATTGAGACGTACATTAAGGGGTCACAGGTAGAATTTTAGGTTTTACGTCCCAGTCAACAGCTATGGTCATGTCGAGAAGATCAGTTCACCTAACCATACTTTTTCCTGGGCAAGTTTGCCAAGCAGTTAGTCGTCATGCAGTACTTCATGCACATACTTTAGTTTGTAACTGATAACAAGACTTCTTGAATCAGGGGAAGGAGGAGAATAACCATAGAAATTATTTCATGTTCAATCTCCATGAAAGTATGGGACCAGACCCGGATAGAACTCGAGACCCCTGGATCTGCAGACGGACTTGCTACTGACTGCGCTACGTTGAGTTGAAGACAGATGTCTAACAGGCAAGAGACACCAGGGTGTATGCTCTTCATAAAGCACTGTAACAATAGGAAGACAATACAGTAAAACCTGTGTAAAACGGCCACTCACAATAAGACCAAAGATTGGTTTTCAAGACTAATTATTGCTTAATGCAGGTCAAAAATATAGCAGAATGGAGCATTCTGCAAAGGTTTTACTGTACAGTACTATAAAATGAACTTTAATTAACTCTTTCCTTTCCTTGATTATAAGCGGCAACTTTTGTCGTCTTGAAATTTCATGTGAAGCATCTACTGGCAGATGACGCACATGAAACATCATGTCATATTGTCTTTTTATTCTAAAAGTACAAATTTAAAAATGCTGTCTGCTGCAATTACTCGGTGGAGTTTTAGGGGTTTTGTATAGATGGCTAGACTTTCCTAACAAAATATGGCATCTCAGACACTCTGAGAGAAAGCAGAGCAGTCTATATGACAGAATTAGCATTCTGCAATATTTGCTGTTCTATTAAGGAAATCAATTCTGACTCCTCCCTACAACTACACAATATAGTATTCTCATATTCACTGGGGATAAGCGGCAAAACTACCATGAGAAACAGCAAACAGAACAGTGAGCTGAAAATAGCAATTTCCGTTGAAAAGTGAAAACTCAGGGTAAAACTCTTTGAATGTACTTGACAGTGACTGAGAAATCCAGTCAGGGTTGCCACCATTATGGACTCCTGGGCTTTGTCCATGGCTTGAACACCACTAACCTGACCTAGGTTTGGTCTATATAAATAAGATTCTTCAGGGGTTTCCTGCTATATGTTATGGATAAATATTTCTTTCCTAAAACTCTTTGAATGTTGGGATTGCTCAGTGGTAGAGTGCTTGACTGGAGACAGAGGGGCCACGGGTTCAAGCCTCACCAACGTCACTGCGTTGTGTCCTTGAGCAAGACACATTAATCGTAGCTTAGTACTGGTTCAACCCAGGAAGACCTGTCCTTACATAACTGAAAGATTGTTGATGGGACGTAAAGAATCAAATCTTTCAAACAAACAAATCAATCCAGATGGAAGAATTCAATAGTACACAAAGGGCTAAAATGTTACAGCAATAAGAGACAGATAAACTACTAGCAGGTGCCTTCAACTGTCATACTGTTATGGTGTCTTATATAAAACAGCCATAATTCTGGGACAAAATGCTATAATGGAACATAAAAGGCAGCAGCAGTTTACAGTACCATAAAATTCAGATGGATCAGACGTTTTATTGTACATCATGAATATGTTACCATCACCACACAATAACGTCTATAATGAGCGGTCAAAGTTTTAGACTTAGCAAATAGACTTATAAAGTCTGATGTAATGTTAATCTTTACTCAATACATATTGATATCTTTTAACTACATGATATGACTGTTTTCAGTCATGTTGGATGTTTCTGAGGCAAGTACTAAGCAGGGGATAAAATGTTTTGCTCAAGAACACAACACAGTGCCTCCAGTGAGTCTCAAACCAGCAACCCCTCAATCTTAATTCCAGCACTCTAAACTGCATTTAGGCACTGGGTGGGCTCATCATTTCTATCGATGCACCAGTGACTGATGTAAAATTGAGTCAGTGAGTGAATTAAATTTTGTTTGTTTGATTTGATTCTTTACGTCCCATCAACAATCTTTCAGTTAAACAGGGACGGGTCTTCCTGGGTTGAAACAGTACTAAGCTAAAATAATGTGTCTTGCTCAAGGACCATAAGGCAGTGACGCCGGTGAGGCTCGAACCATGGCCCCTCAGTCTCGAGTCAAGCACTCTACCATTGAGCCACTGCGCTCCCGTGAATTAAATTGAGTTTAATTAATAATGCCACCAACAGCTTAAAGTCTCATCCGACAGACTGGAGGAGCCTGGCATCGAACTTGGGAACCCTGGGAACAAGTAAGTGGTTACTACAATTTGTTTGTTTGATTTTATTCTTTACGTCCCATCGTTATATAGGGACGGGTCTTCCTGGGTCGAACCAGTACTAAGCTAGGATAAATGTGTCTTGCTCAAGGACCAAAACACAGTGACGCCGGTGAGGCTCGAACCCGCGGCCCCTCGGTCTTGAGTCAAGGCACTCTACCACTGAGCCACAGCGTGCTCCCTACTACAAGGCAAGTGGTTTATCCACTAGTATGTATAAAACTGAAGTACTGTACACCTTGAAGTTACCTGAAAGCCATGATTGACTGCTCCAGGACTGGTGCTCTACATTCAAGCCATACCAGAATTCTAACTGCCATTGCACTACCCATGAATAGTACTATTGCTCCATAGCTAACTTTTTTGAGCATGTTCGTAAATCGTAACATTCCCTGCCCTTGCTAATTTTGTCTCCAACTGCCTGCTAATGTAGATACTTTTAAAGACATATGCGGCTAATTCCCATGTGCAATGACCATTCCTGCGTCGAAAAACAGGTAAAGTTGTCTGGGGACCTGTCTTTCTACCATTTACGAATTCGGATGAACACAGTTTTCAGATACTCTTATACAATATCGATGTTACAACATTTTCTTGACAAAATAAAGTAATAAAAGTGTGTCAGAAATGATTGACCTTTTATCAGAAGCGATTATCTCAGGACAAAAGACAGATAAATGTAGATAGGCGAAATCAAACAATGTACACAATTAACCCTGGTTACAAAAACAAAAGTGGCAGAGGCTCGGATTGTCTCTTCTATTTGTATGGTTATTTCTAGCCGTGCACCATTTGACCTCGTGGCCTAGCTATGAAACCAGAGGACCTGGGTCGATTCCCGGGTGCACACCTGTTTTGAGTTGTTTTTTTTCTTTTTTCACTGATTAATAAGTCAGTGATTGCCGTAAACGGTGGTGCAAATGTTCTAATTTTGTTTGTGTTGATGCTTTACATCCCACAACACACGACACAACACAGTGCCTCCAATGTGTCTGGAATTAGCAACCATTTGATCCCAAGTCTAACAATCCACCAACTGATTTTGATCTGATTATTTTACATCCCAGTCAATAATTTTTCAGTAATTTTTTCAGTAATGTCGGGACGGAGCATACTAAGCCAAGATTAATGTGTCTTGCTCAAGGACACAACGCAGTGACGCCGGTGAGGCTTGAACCCGCAACCCCTCGGCCTCAAGTCAAGCATTCTACTACTGAGCCACTGCGCTCCTCATAATGTGCTTTTCTAGCCTCAAACTACCTTTAGATGCTGATGCTTTTTTGTTTGTTTGATCTGATTCTTTACATCCCATCAACAATCTTTCAGTGATGTAGGGACAGGTCTTCCTGGGTTGAACCAGTGCTAAGCTAGGATTAATGTGTCTTGCTCAAGGACACAATGCAGTGATGCCAGTGAGGCTCGAACCCGCGCCCCCTCTGTCTTGAGTCAAGCACTCTACCACTGAGCCACTGCGCTCCCTACCTTTAGATGTCCTACCAGGTTTGAATAGCATGAGCCAAAAATGTCATTAAAGCATCAAAGGAGTAATTAGGAGGAATTTAAAGCAGTGTAGATTGATCAGGATCAGCACTGTTCTTAAAAGAAAGGAGTTCCATATTCAGCAAGATAAGGGCCTATACTCACCTCAGAAACCCTTTAAAGTACCATGCAGTACCTTAAATAACGGAAGTCACTGAACCATAACAAACAATATACTGTATTTATTCGACAAAATCTGAGATTATCCAATTGTCACACATACATACAGTCCTTTCAAAACTTTTGAATTTTTCATAAGCGATCTACAAGCATGAACTGCACAAAATATGCAACAGCTTTCGCTAATCTGCATGAATAAGCAAGATGAGATGTAGAGGTAGCATGATTAATAAATCCATGGGTAACAACAATTGTATGAGAAGCAGGAAATACAATTGATCAATAGAAGAAATTGCCGTGATCTGGATGAGAGAGCCTAGTGGATTGGCTAATAGGTCTGATCAATAATTGGTCTGCTTTACTGGAACTCATAGACACGGAGCCATTCAATGTTGCATGACCAGTTGCAGTAAAGCCATCTACAGATAACCTGATTATTGATGTCATAATAATCATCCACCGGGGAAAGATGGCAGGAAACGACATCATGTGGGCTCACATTGGAATTGCCTTGCCTCTATGGGGCAATTCCAATGTGCACCCACATGGCAAGTTTAGATAAAGAAACCCAAATGGCAGGTTTAGATAAAGAAACCCACATGGCAGGTTAAGACAAAGAAATAATGAAAATTATGATGAATATTATTGGCATTAACTTGGTTCTTGACTCTGCAGTCAGAATTATGAAGAAATTGACACCTGACAATTCTCAATAGATAACAATAGAAGCTTGCATGCATGCATGCCTGAGTGTGTGCATGCATGTGAGCTAGCGAAGCCATTTTAGAAATGGCAGTGATGTACTCTTTGACCGTTAAATCGATGTCTTCTGCTGAGTGCTGACAATCTTTGCAAACAGTTTGGACCCAGATCAGGTCTGACAAAATGTTGGGCCTGATCTGGATCAAAACTATTTGATGGCATTCCTAAAAAACATTGAAAAATTTAATTTTGAAAATATTCTGTAGACAGCAAAAAACATAAAAAAAACTAGACTGCAGTCAGTGGTACACCATCACAACTACCCGCTTTTTTTTTCCTTTTACCTTGACCTTGGGGCCAGGGTCATATAAAACACTGCCCTGAGTACCCTCTACATCATGTGTTCTATGCACCTGCAAAGTTTGTTGCAGTGACCAAAGGTTTAGGAGATGTATTTACAAGAAAATACATAATTTGACTTTCACACACAATGTTGCCCAGTACCATCTACATCATGGGACATATGCACCTGCAAAGTTTGAAGTGGCTACATCCGACTGTTTTTGAGATGCATTTACAAGAAAATATATTATTTGTTGCCCAGTACCCTCTACATCATGTGACCTATTCACCTGCAAAGTTTGAAATTGCTACTTCTAACGGTTTGGAAGAAGATGCATTTACAAGAAAATACATTATTTGACCTTGGGGATAAGGTCAAACAAAATGTTGCCCAGTAACCTCTACATCATGTGATCTGTGCACCTTTAAAGTTCAAAGTTGCTGCGTCCAACGGTTAAGGAGGTGATGCATTTACAAGAAAATGCTTTATTTGACCTATGACCTTGACTTTCGGGTCAAGGTCACATGAAATGTTGCCCAGTACCCTCTACATCATGTGACCTATATACCTGCAAAGTTTGAAGTTGCTACGCCCAATGGTTTAGGAGGTGATGCATTTACAAAAAACATGACCGACGAACACATGCACACATGGACGGACGGGTGGACAGACCGACTTTGGTACGAAATTAATATTACAATGTATCCTTTTTTTCTAAAGAAAAAAGCGGGTAACATTACAGAGCATACAAGGAGTTTTAAGGGAAGTCTATTGGTCCCGATATGAATAGTAAATACCATACTACAGTTAACAAAGCAGAAAAAGGTTGCAGAAAAATTATGGTAATGTAGGTAAAATCCTAAGAAAACTGGCTTATGAGCTCAGCAAATAGGCATCAAATATGGTAAAATATCCCATTTTCACCAAACAATCAGACATCTAATTTCTTAATCATACTAAAACCATTAAACTGATTTGATTATTGAGCAAATCACCTAAATGCTACTGATGACGTAGTCCAGTGAAAACATCAACAAAATTGAGCAAAACCTGAGCGTCCGATTTCAGAGTGGGAGGTTGTGGGTTTGAATCCAGGTCGCACCATATAAAGTACTAGCAGCTCCAGGACTTAAGTTAAGAGTGCGTAACAGATAAATATCTTTCTTATTTTTCAACCAAAACATATGTTGTGGGTACTCAAAAGAAATGTCTCATGAGATGGTTCTTTTGAGCACCAAAAACATATGCTAAAAATCATGGTTAAGAAAATATTTACAATTTTATGCTGAATTTTTTTGTTTATCTAAACCTGTAAGCTCCCTTGCTGATGCTCTCATAATAGGGGTTGTGCTAGGCCGGTAATTACCTGCATATTGACTTTTTTTAAGACCGATGGAATTTTCCATAAAGTTAGATACAGTCAAGACAGGATGGTCCATTGTATTGAGCCGCAGCATGCAACATTTCATCTGGGTCTTCCCTGCTTGCCGAAGTAGCCATTTAGAGGTTCCTAAGGTCCTCAAAGGGTTAAAAGTACATTGTTATGTTGCAGTTGTCTGTTTCAAATGAGCAACCTAAAGTAAACATATACTCCATGCAGCAAACAGTGTGAAGCCAGATCAAACTATCACATGATACTGTGTCTGACCATGGCCTGCGCATTAACATTTATCCATTCGTGTCTGATGGAATCTTCTATCCATCCATCTTACTACAATAAAATCTGTCTAAAAACCTGCCTTCTGGGGTTTGCAGACAACAAAGGCACAGGCCAGCCTGTACATCTACTCAGTCTGATCAGCACCTTTGTTATCTGCTTATTGGAAATTTACACATAAATAGACTTGTTACGAGCGAAATTCAATTTTCTATCTGGTCTCTGTCGCTGAACAGGATGGTTTGAATCTCACTTTGTCGGTAACCCTGAAGACAGGTTTTCTCACGTCGCGGTCCATATATCACACTGGTCAATGTAAAAGCACCGGTGGTTGCTACAACGGACTGGTGGTGGCTTATTTCGGCACTGGTGGTGGCGTAAAATGGCGGAAAAGGTAAACAAAATCTATACCTGTTGACTTTATGATTTATTTATTAGCTTGCATTTATTTTATTTGTGATGACACCAGGCGCACAGACCGTCGGTAAGATTACAGTTTATGGCGCTGCCAAGCAATTGGTGATTTAATTCTTGGTTTGAACGGCAAATCCAACAAAGTTCTGGAGTCTTGCCGTGACAGGTGCTTTTTTCTAGTGTAACTGCCTAAATTGAGTGAAATCTGCATGTCTAAGCGCAGCTGTTGTCATATTCCCATGAAATAACATCCAAAAAACGATTACTACTTTGGGTTTTTTTCTTGGTAAACTAGCAAATGTTTTATTGAGGAATTTTTATTACAACGCACTGGGAGCATTTTTTGACGCATTGATACAACGCACTGATGGTTGCACAGAATTCCTGTGGTTGCTGGTGCAGACTCACCACATCATTCGCTGTTCACATAAACGTTGCAAAAATTGCCATTTCAACCAGCACGTGATATTTCGATACTGTATAGAAGGCTCAGGCGAGCCTGTGCAAACGTACATACTCCCAAGAGTCTTTGCTGCCAGCACAAGAGATCTTGATATTTATTACATTGTCCAATGACTGCCTGCGCAAATTTGCAGACTCACCAGAGTATTCTCTGCTGGCGTGAATAGCACACAAATCGCCATTTAAGGCAGCACAAGACATTTTGTACAGTGACGGAGGCTAAGGTAAGCCTGTGCAAATGTGCAGACTCGCCAGATCCTTCGCTGCTCGCACAAAATGGCATTCAATCGCCATTTGAGTCACCACATGAGAATTTTACACTGTTACGAAGGCTCAGACTAGACCAAGCAAATGTGGCCAAAGTCATCGCTGTTCGCATGAATGACACCCAAAAATAGTGAGTATCACAATCACAAACTGCAAACAAACCCATGGCACTGAGAGGAATAGCCACACAACAATCACTAGACACCAGGAAGACAAACTAAGCAAAGCAGCCAGCTCTCTCTCTTCCCCATCAAGATGATTGTAAAACAAGAATGGACATAAAGTAACAAAATACAGAACAATTACAGAATCTTGTAATGGGAGTAACAATCAACAACGAATCAACAACAACAGAATCACCACCTTAGAACATACAGCAGCCTATTCCTCTGGGGTGCTAAAATTGCATTTTACTAGTACCAAATCTTCGCCCTAGAATCTGCTGTTGTTGAAGCACAAAACTTTTAAGCTCGTATGGAGGCTTATTAACTATTGTAATGTATCATAACGGACAAACAATCTCATTAAATTAAAAGTTTTGGGGCCAATCTGAAAAATAGGCGGAAACACTCTCAAAGTGCGAACAGGGCTAGCTCTGGAGCATCTCTGGTGAGGCTACGCATTTGCAGAGTCACGCTGGAGCCTTCATCAATGTACAAAAACCACAAAATCTATGCCTGTTGACTATATGATTTCTTTATAAGCTTGCTTTTATTTTACTTTTGATGACCCAATGCGCACAAACCGTCAGAAACATTGCAGTTTATGGCTCTGCCATGCAATTGGCGTTTTAATTCATGGTTTGACCGATAAATCCGACACAGTTGTGGAGTTTGACAGTGACAGGTGCTTTTTCTATTTCAGGAAATTCTGCATGTCTAAGCACAGCTGCAGCTATGCTATCATAGTCCCATGAAATAACATCCAAAAACGATTACTACTCTCTATTTTTTCTATGCAGAGAAGGCTCTGGCGAGTCTGTACATTTGCATAGGCTCACCTGAGTCTTCATCCTGGTACTGAAATATCATGTGCTGGCTCAAATAACGATTTATGTACCGTTTATAAGAACAGTGAATGCTGTGGTGAGGCTGCACCAGCAACCACAGGAATTCTGTGCAACCATCAGTGCGTTGTATCAATGCGTCAAAAAATGCTCCCAGTGCGTTGTAATAAAAATTCCTCAATAAAACATTTGCTAGTTTACCAAGAAAAAAACCCTAAGTAGTAATCGTTTTTTGGATGTTATTTCATGGGAATATGACAACAGCTGCGCTTAGACGTGCAGATTTCACTCAATTTAGGCAGTTACACTAGAAAAAAACACCTGTCACGACAAAAATCTAGAACTTTGTTGGATTTGCAGTCCAAACCATGAATTAAATCACCATTTGCTTGGCAGAGCCATAAACTGCAATGTTAGCGGTGGTCTGTGCGCCAGGTGTCATCACAAATAAAATAAATGCAAGTTTATAAATAAATAATAAAGTCAACAGGTATAGATTTTTTTACCTTTTACGCCACCACCGGTGCTGTAAAATGCAACCACCAGCTCGTTGTAGCAACCACCGGTGCTTTTACATTGACCAGTGTGTATATAGCGTTCAGATTTTGGGTAAATTTACTATACAACCAAAGTCTCAATAAATAAGGAAATTTTCTTTGTAAATCACACACAGCACTTTTTGTTTTCATTATATCTTAACACAAATGATTTTGTTGACAAAAAGGGTTTCATTTAGAATTTAGACTATAAAGTTATTAACACTATTACATAACTGGAAAATTGTATTGTCAATTATATTGACATTACAGCTTTACTCTTTGCCCAGGTCACTATTAGAATACAGACATATGGGCCTCGACGCGACAAAACCTGTCTTCGGGATTTCCGACAAACCGAGACTCAAACCAGTCTCCTCAGATACAGAGATTAGCTAGACAATTGAAATTTCGCTCGTAGCAAGTTTAGATATGAAACTTTCTAAAAGGTGAATAACAAAGGCACTGATCAGTCTGCGCAGATGCACAGGCTGGTCTGCGCCTGTGTTGTTCGCAAACCACCAAAGACAGGTTTTGTCGCGTCGAGGCCCATATTGTATCAGTCCTAGTTTTTACCGTGTAGTACTTTACATACAGTTATTTCTTAATTTGTGGGCGCTTTACTATTTATTTTTCTTTGATGCACCTGTACTGTGTAACCATAGCACTGTTCAAAAAGCTCTAAACACTTATAAAATAACTTTATCACCTGAGCATGGGCGAATGCTGAACAATGCGATATAAAATTAAGTACCAAACTCTCATGTGATGGCAGGGGTGTGGAAAGAGTAAAATTTTCTACTTGTCCAGCGTCAAGTAAAAAGTCAAAATGTACTTGTCCATAGAAAACTTTACTTGTCCGAAAGAACAAATTAGCTTATACCTTACAGTGCTTAAACAATTTATTCTTTCGAAACCTAATATATATCAACTCTTGTAAACAGTTTGGATCCTGATCAGCTGGCTTCTCTTGTAAACAGTGTAGTTCCAGATCAGCTGGCTTCTGGAGAAGCCAGCTGATCAGGATTCACACTGTTTTCAATGCAAGATGTGAGCTTGTAATAATTCATCAAAATATGAAATACAGAATTGTATTAACTTAATACATTTATACTTGTCCAAGGACAAGTAAATAGAAATTTTCAACTTGCCCTGAATGAAATGTACCAGGTGGGACAAGTCGGGCATGGTATATCCACAGCCCTGTCTGATGGCACATAGGCTGGATGTTCAGATATTCAGGCAAAGCATTATCTTTCAGCAAAAACAAACATCCACTTCTTTTAACTATTTATATGCTGGGTTTTTTTTTTTTTTTTTTTTTTTGTCGTCTAAATTAAGCTTGGGAATGGGTAGGCTTGTCTAAGTATTGGATGCTCACCGATATGATAAGTACAAAAATCTCTTGTGCCGGCTCATTTATTTCGGACCAAATATGCACAACATCTATATGAAGTTACCATTTAGGATTTTTTTTAATATTCTAACTTGATCAATTGAATACAAGCAGTTTTCTATGTTTCAAATTAAATGGATATAACTTACCTAACATATTCATCGCAATTAATCCCTCTCGGTAAAATACTCCCCTATCAATTCTTTATCAGAAAAAACAGCTTATATTATACTAAAAATGTTTCTAAACATTTAGATCATTTATTTATCATATGACGTCGCCTCTGGGAGTGAAATAACGCCATGCAATAAAATCTGTAAACCACTAGTGGTTTATCTATTTATGGGAAACATAATGACGTCCATAACAACGTTGCGTACATAATAACAAAATTATAATGTTTTTACGGCAGAAATGAGATTTCAAAGTAATCTTAATGTAATATGATAAATAGAATCTAACATTCGTGCTCTTGTTTTATTGAATTTATTAAACTCGTTGCGAAAAAGAGATACTCGTTTAATAAATTCAATAAAACATGAGCACTCATGTAAGATCCTCTATGTATAATCTATCCAAATTTTCTCAAGAGCAACAAAAAATTGCAATATGCCCCTGCCGTTTATTACAACAAAATGAAGCATTTGTAAACTTTGTAGGACAGTATATGGTTGATCAAGGTCATGATTTCTCTCAAGGTCGAGATCTCAATCAAACTAATGTGAAAAAAGATACGCCTCATGATCATATTCATAATATACATTAAAGTTTATATAATGCCCCAAAGAGCCCATTTTCCATCTGATGTCATTTGGCTAACTGGCAAATTTCTGCATTTCTTTGAATTTGAGATCAATATACCGCCAAACAGTTAATGATGTGAGGTTAACCCTTGACATGCTGAATATTTTCATGTACTACACTCCTCCCCAATTTCATTCTTGTCAACCTGCAGCATTACATTTATAAGCACATGTTTTCAATCAGAGTGGAAAACACTGTGGATCCTGATCAGCTGGCTTCATCAGAAGCCAGCTGATCTGGATCTACAGTGTTTTCAAAAAGGGATAAATCCACGTTCAGCAGGACAAGGGTTAACATTTCTCTGTCTGAACAGATTCCCCTATCTATATTAGAATCTAAGAACATACAATATATGCAACATTGTGAGAAAAAGGATGATGCATTGAATATGCTGGCATAAAAACCCAAATCAGCCTGCATCATCATGCAGGCTGATCAGAGGTTTTGTTGCTAACCAATTTTAAAATTCTTCAAACTTAAATCACTTCATGGGGGCCTGGAAGAATCATGGTAGGTGGTCAGGCTGCATTTTATGCGCAGGTTGATCTGTATTTCTTGTTATCCACAATATACAGAAAGGCCCTATTGGAAGACGCAGGACTCATACATATTTTATCCATGGTATTATGAAATGGCTGGACAATAATACTATTTTATGACAATGCCTTCAGGACTCCAGCAAGCATCATGATTTACAATCCAGGAAAGGGCCATTAGAGGCTTTGCTCTATTTGCTGGTCTGATACCAGTCTATCAGGATTCCCACAGAAATTCACATCTCCTGTTTTAGTGACATCTTCACCACGCTGAACATAAATGCAGAAGGCAGCCCTAGTAATGTATTTAAATAGGCATGCTTGTAGACCATGCATGCATTTTAAAATAATTAAAACTTTAAACCATCAGTAGCCAGAAAACTAGTCTGACAGCTAGTTTCCTGGCTACTGGTGGTTTTGTCAAATTATTTCAAAATTCTATGATTTTCCCATGATTATTCAGGTTTTATCAAACCATGCATGGAACTTTTTTAGGTGATTTTCCAGGTTTTCCATGATTTCCAGAGCTTGTGAGAACCCTGAGTCTAAGCAAAAATTTTGATTGGCCTGCACTTTCTTGCAACCTGATCAGGACCTATGTCGTTGCTTAATTCTTATCATGCTGGATATTTTATAGGGGTGACTATTATGGCCAAATCTGACTATTGTGATAGTATTGACATTTAAGGAAGTACCATTGCGATACTATTACTATTATGGACTACCATTGCAATACTTTTGTGATACTATTGTCTGAAATGAAGGAGAAAATTAAGAAAACAGCAGGACTTTTCTGCACGTACGGGTACCAATTTTCGTATGGAAACATAAAAATTTCAGAATATTGTCAAAGTCCACTTATCTTGGTGAAATGCATGGGATGCAACAACATATACATCCTATTGCCATTTAACTTCCTTTTTGTGCCTAACCAAGCAATTTTAGAGTGAAAATCCCTATGTCTCAAACTATTGAAACTATTGCGATAGTTAAAAGACTAATGCCGATACTATTGGCATTGCCACTTTCCTATCGATGCAGTAACATTGCCTAGGTTACTATTGCAATATATCGATAGTCCCATGTATTGATACATCCCTAATATTTTATATACTACACTCCTCCCCACCAATTTTTATCTAATTAAGGACCTTGATCAGCTGGTTACTTGGAAGCCGGATGAACTGGATCTACACTGTTTTCCACTATGGGCTAAAGCAAGTTTTAACATTAAACGGTTAGGTGCAGAATTAAATTAATTTTGAAGAAATTTCACTGAACAAATACTATACAAGCTGACTATAAAACATTGTCTGCTTCGGCCCTGGGAATAATTAGTTAAGGGAAGATATCTAGTATACTTATTGGGCAGGGAGCGCAGTGGCTCAGTGGAAGAGTGCTTGACTCAAGACCCAGGGGTTGCTGGTTCAAGCCTCACTGGTGTCACTGTGTTGTGTCTTTGAGCAAGACACATTAATCCTTGCTTCGTACTGGTTCAACTCAGGAAGACCTGTCTCGACATAACTGAAAAATTGTTGACTGCAACGAAAAGAATCAAATGAAACAAATACTTTTTGAGCATTTATTACAGCAAATACAGCATGCCTTAAAAAGTAATGATTCCTTATCAAACAAATAAACTCATTTTGAGAAGAGAAACAAAATAACAGAATAAGGTTAAATTAACTTCTAAATGAATCTACTCTTAGAGTACAACACAATAAACCTTTTAGGAGAAAACAAGTCAATCAATCAACAAATTTTGATTCCCAATCCCACGCTAGGAGGTTGATAATGTCCAGATTTGCTGAGACTATTACATGAAATGTACTTTACAGAAAATGAGAATGGAGCAAAGATGATAGGCAGTACTGACAGGAATTACAGGATTTGTACAGAAATTTGATAGCAAATAGCCAGTATTAGCAGCAGCTATCCTAACTTTTTCTATAAAAACAGTGAATGCATTGATCAGACTGCACATAAGTGCAGTCTGATCAGAGTCTTTGCTAATTGCATATGAACAGGACATCTTTTCCTGCTTGTCAGAAGTAAAGGAAAAGCAGCTTTTGACATATTTCTGGGGTAATGCGACTTAAACCCGACCTTGGTTTCGCCTATGAGTAGACTCTTCAGGTGTTTCCTATTTCCATGTGGACTCTATGGCTAAGAATCCAGGAATACTGAGAAAGCAGAACTGCATGCTTTATATAGTATTCTATTCCAAGCGCCACCCTTACATTCCTTTAGATGTTAGCAATGGATGAAGTAAGAAAATCACGACAAGGACTAAAGGAACGAAAGGTGAAACTAGACAAGGGTGGGTGGGAGGGCAACGGAAAGCCTTCTGAACAAAGGTTGTCGTGCAGTAATGTATGCTCCCTTAAAGGCAGCCCCAACACTGCAACATCTGAGCTGCAACTGAGTGAGTGGGCGGAGCTAACGGTGGAAGATAAGGATCCCGCTTAGAATAGTATTCTATTCCAAGCGCCACCCTTACATTCCTTTAGATGTTAGCAATGGATGAAGTAAGAAAATCTGTCAAGTACCCTCAACGTCACTGCAAAACCATTAGTATTGTTGGCTCTCCCCTGCTATGGCTAGGTAAACCTGGTCCATTCCAATACTTACTTCACTACTTGTTGTAAGCTAATTAAGTACCTTTTACGACCTGTTACCTGCGTCCTTTCAGATTGGTTAACTGAACGGTAGGTAAGCGGTCTATGGAACTCTGTTAAAAGCACGTTGCCACTAATGTAGGCTGATAGTGTACCCCCTATCACCTTTAAAAACGTTTTGTTGACGACCTGCACTTTCCAGTTTATTGGTTCAATGAACGAAATTCAGGCCCTAACTGACCTTCGATTTGTTGGCATATGTTTGCTCAGTTGAGTTATACGCCGAGGGTCGTAAACCCTACACACTCAAATACCGCACGAACATGCAAAAAAGTAATACGACCAGCCGAAATGCCCATATAATCAAGCATGTCTGGTAGGCACCCTGCTTGGCAGATTCTTCCTTCGTGTGTATTTACGTACATGCCATCCAGATTAAAGCCATTAATTGCTGATAAAGAGGTGTGACTGACTGGACAGGTAGCCTAATGTCGACAGACACATTAACGGTCAATGTAAAATATGCTATGGTAAGCTTGGCTACTGTACGAGTGCACACAGCGAATAGCCCCAGGCTGATGCTTCTCAGTGTGGAAAGTGCCAATCGTGTGGGTAGCACAATGCGAAGGTTCCCTCTTTCATTTTAACTTCTCAACTCCCGAAAGTTGTACATGTTTTATTCCGCTATTTGTTAATACAAGCATTAAACTTTACTAACTGCACAACTAATCAACAAGGCACGGCCGCCACTCTCGCTCTCTCATGCCAAACACCAGTCTGTCGAACAATTTCGCAATTTTTAGTGCAAACTTTTTAACTTGGTGGGGCACTCATTAAACATACTGATACTGATATTGGTTTGCCGAGGATATTCTACTTGACAGTAATACCAGAAAACTGGTAATTGTTTAAACACAAATTTTCGATTCACTTTACGTGCCAGGGAACGCTATTTAGGTATGTTGAAGGTGGACATCAAGGCCATCGAATAGCATTTCCGTTTTTCTTAAGTTTTATGTTGGTCAGACAATAAATAAATACCATCTTCTTGAATTTAAGGTCCATCTCCTTAATAGGAAACGGGTCTCTCTTCTTCGTAACACAGAATTGATTTTTGTGCAATGAAAGGTGGCTGTGCAAGTCGCCACGCATAACAAGAAACCTTGTTTGATGCTGTACTGATACGCTGGTTCGAATTACAAAACTAACCTAGACGATCGCATTGAAATAAAGATATTCCTTGAGCATGCCCAGAGAAATACTTGATTTATCTGTGATGATGTAAAAGCACTTCTCTCACATGATTTTCGCGTGGGTCGGTTTAAAACGTCAATCCGCTTATCAACTAACAATGACCTTCCTGAAAACACAAAACTAAAACAATGCCTTGACTGCAACTCAAGCATGAACAAGCTCTGATCAGCTTCCTGAAAACACAAAACAAAAACGATGCCTTGACTGCAACTCAAGCATGAACAAGCTCTGATCAGCTCCTCTCATCCGATTCTCTGCAGGTTTTATGATACATCATTTTTGCCCACGTGAAAGATAACTACATTTGTTCGACCTGGCATGCTGGAGTAAATCAAACAATCTCCCACGGCCTTCCACTGACACGACGCGCATATTTTATAAAACGGATCAAGTCTCCCACTAAATAAGCGAAAGAACCTCTGTACATGTACGATAACCATAACACATCTGATATATAGATATGCCAATTCCTCCTGGGAAAATTGAAATTCGAAGCTATCAAAGTCCAGGGCAGACCACATTTGTCTCTAAGCGGGATGCCACAAAATCCCGTATTATGTTTGTACATATATACGTGAGTTCTCATGAACACTTATATAGCATCTTAACTGAGAAAACCTAATCACTGCAAACCAACGCATATTTTCAGAGCTAAGGCCTCTTTTACTATAATGGGGAAAGCTAATTGCTTCTGAAACCAAAATCTGAAAATGACCTATCGCCGTCCGTAGATTTGTAAAAAGCCGCCCATATATAATCAGAGCTATCAGAAGTGACTTGCAGTGAAACATGGCATTCTGACAGACAGGGTAAAGGTTATGCTAGGTATCCAAGAACTTCGAAATCTCCACCTCGACACTCAGGGATGATAAGCTCATTATTTCTTATCGCGCATAAAATTGCCTTATCTCAGTGGTGTATAATTAAGATGCGCAAATTAAATCGCCAATATCATGCTTGTTGAGTAAAGATTCGACTACTCCTCTTAGAATCGCCTCATAATCGTTCTCAGTTTTACTTTACGCTTATCAGTTAAACATAAATTGCATTCTTCTGTGTCAACCCACATTGCTAGAAAAAATCATCACTGAAGTAGGGACGAAAACAGTCTTCGTAAGATTATAAAAAGGTTCCAAACCCACAAAAAAACTTACTGCCCAAGGTATCGCGAACTGAGAATGGCTAAAGGGACTGTTCAAATGCTATGGAGCCTTTCCTCGATATTTTCCCAACAAACGATCATCTATGTACAACAGCGAAGACACTGACTGTTTCCTTAAATACGACATATCATGTAAATTGAAATTGTGATACACTTACAACATTATCATCCCATTGAATACGCAATTGATCTACTGCTTTCCGCAATAATGGCGTTGTTACATCCCAAGAAATCAACTCACTTCGACACGTTAAACAATCCTTGGAATATCCGTCAATGAACCAAGCGTGAAAGGTGTGTCTTTAAACACAATGTACATACACCAGTTATAAGCGTAGACCCGTTTTATAGGTTCAATCCCAAAAACGACATTGGATGTGTCTGCTTCACCCACTTTGCTCACGCATAAAATGGCTCTTGACTTAAGTCAATGGAAACTGAAAAATAAAAGGGCTAAATACGACACTGCAGGACGTCTAATATGTCAAAAGAGGTTCGTAAAAAAAAACATGCTACCATTGTTAATATTCATATACGCTCTCCATTTTATGTTATGTATTTTTATTTGTAAAATTATAATAGCCCGTTACAACTTTACAGAACATCGAACATCCATCTCTACGTGTGCCCTAGAGCGACTGATGCTGAGGTGCGGCGAGGCTGGTACAGGCCTGTCAATGGCTGAAGAAAATGTTCTATATTCAGCAACGCTCGACATGTCCAATGGAGTAACAATCATCGTGACACATAGCTGGTGGCCTAAATGCAAAAAGCGCTGACCTCAGACATGCTAACTTCAACGCTGCCTTACCAATATGCTGGTCAATTACAAATACGTTTCCCCCTTACTATGACATTTCTTTTCACCTCGAAATTTCTTTGGCCACCAGGAAATTGGGCGTTTGTCCGCAAGAATATCAAATATTATTAGAAACGCTGGTTCTTCCTGACAGCACAAAAATAAACTGGCCCCAGGCCCTTTCTTTCTTTTTTCCCTCATAGAATATGAAGGCACGAAAACTGAAAAAAGCTGTAACTATATTATAGGCTCGCTGGTTAACTTGTTATGCCTTTTGGTAAAAAATGGGCTTGGGTTGAGCTCCGCTTATGAACAACCATGCATAATAGACGAAAAACATAACAAAGCAAAAGCTATAATGACAGGGGCCAGTCCGGTGGAGTACCTATCAACTGACTAACTATGCGTAGGGGGAAGGAGGGAAACGCAAATGTCTAGATACGAAACATGGCCAAATTTATATAGCATCAAAACACTATCGGGCAATTAAAATGCTATGATAATGAAATGCGATTTTTTCCAATAAGGACTCACTTCATTAAGAACCTGATCCAGGATAATTAAGTGCTAATACACACGTTAAATGGAACCAATAAAACATGTCAATTTAACAACCTTCGATGCTATTAAATAAGCGGATCTAATCTGAATGGTGATATCCAGCATTTCGGTACTTTACCAGCGGAGTGATCTGCTTTCAACTAACAAATTTGGCCAATTATACCATTAATTACATTAGCCAGCTGTATGTTTGGTAGCTAATCTGAGTTGATAATCAGGACATTAAAATTCCGAGTACTTCACTGTAAAATCAACACAATTTATCCCAACATTGATGACAGCTAAAACTATACCTGCTCTAACCATGCTCAGTGCGACTGCATTGACCAGTAGAATCACTCCAACCTAATAGTTAAGACTGATCAACCTTCTCATGAACCAACCGAGGAATAGGAATCGAAGGTGCAAGCCTGCGTCAAAATTGGTGGCCACTTGACCGCCCAGTCGCCACCTTCTTAGCGCCGACCCCAATTTTAGCCTGCAGCTTACGTATCACGCATCATTGTATTTTCCAGATTCTCAGACGGCCCCCGCCAACACGAACTCACAACAACAGCAACTTGAACGATACGCAATACCTACACGAATGTGATAATCAATGATTAAATGTCAAAATGATATGTTATAACTCTTTTTTAAACACTACATAGGCGACGGTCACGAACACACTAATTATAATCCAATCGCTGAAAGACAACGTTACCGATAGCCACACGCTGGTTGCAGAAGGCAATCATAACGTTGGCAAACTCCAAAATGATCTGTCCCCTATCCTGTAGACTGAAACGCTGTTTGAATGAATAGTCTATTACATTTTGGAAAAAATAAAACTTCCACAAAAATTTCCGAATTTAAAGTTTAGAGAAACCTCCAAGACACGCCGCGACGTACGTCACAATTTTACCGTTTAAAATATGAAAGAAATACCTGGCGCGCGTGTGTGGGCCTGTGTGTGTGCTCGGTGTTCAATGTAATGAATGAAATAACAGAACATGTTCAGCCATGCTTGTACCACAATAGTTATGGCCCTAAATTTATTCAATTTGCCATTACCGTCACGCCCCTAAGCGCTCTGTTTCTCAATACACAGGCCGTCGTTTTACTTTATATCTCAAGGGCTCGCAATACGCGCAATTCAGCCGCTTTTAACAACTATATCAACATACATGCATATGATTCCATTGCAGTATTTAACCTCTAACGCCTCCATATAGCGATAGCCTAAAATCTACAAGGACATACCCGCGTTTTAGCAACCTAACAGCAACCAACAGGGCTAAACATACGTCACCTATACCACAAACTTTCATCTTCAATGCTCAACCCCACCACTAGACTGGCAATCGTCCAAACAGTAGAAATAATTGTTTTTTTTTTCCCGAAATCAACACCTCATACTAAGAAAAAAAATATCCTCTTTAATAGCACTTTAACTCTTTCAAACTATTTGCATACAATTCTCACCAGATTCTTTGAATAATTCAGTAAGATAGGTATTTGAGAGAACATTAGTTAGTTGTTTCCATGAAAATATAAAACCTAATTGAATGGACTGAACAAGTCTACCCCGCCACCATCGTACCATCTTTACTGTCCGTTTGCAAGGGCTTTACTTCTTAACTACACCACAATTTGAGAACCATACACCCAAAACCAGTCCATGCACAAGCCCGCAAGCTTCTGGCGTTCAGATGTGCTTTGATTCATTAAAAAATAATCAAAATACTAGCATTTTTTAACAACACACCAAAGCGACTTTAATTATCTAATACCCGCGTCTATTATATGTTTCCCTCTTCCACTGACACCAAATTTAGAGAATCATGCACCCAAAACGAGGTCATGCACAAGCCCTCAAGCTGTGATTTGGTCTCATTAAAATAATCAAAATACTGACATGTTTCCACAACATACCAAGAGGAAATTTATTAACTCATTACCACTTCTTTTATATATGTGTCCCTCTTCAAGGGATCTAACCATCAACTTACACCAAAATTTGGGAACAATGTACCCCAAACCAGCTAATGCACAAGCCTCCTGGAAGCTTCTGGCATTCAACTGTGATTTGATACTGTTAAAAAAATCAAAATACTTCTATTTTTAACAACATCCCTGGACGACTTTTATTAATTCATGCCACTTCGATTATTAACTTACAACAACTTTTGAGAACCATGCACCCAAAATCAGCGCACGCATAGCCCCAAAAGCTTTTGTGTTGGGCTGTGCTGCGATAAGGTTTACTGAGATTTTTATACAACACATCCAGACGACTTTATAAACTCATAACGACTTCTCTTATATATGTCCCTTTTCAAGGGCTTTAACCCTAAACTTACACCAAATTTTGAGAACCATGCACCCAAAAGCAGCGCACACTCAAGCCTTCAAGCTTCTGGCGTTCAGCTGTGCTTAGATACAGTCAGTAATAATAAAAATACTGAGACTCTTTAACAATAATCTAGACAATTTTATTAACTCATAACCACTTCTAGTATATGTATTAAGCTTAATATTTTAGCTTACACCAAATTTTGAGAACCAAGCACCCCCAAAACAGCACACGCACAATCCCTCAAGCTTCTGGCGTTCAGCTGACAGTAATACTCAAAATATTGAGATTCTTTAACAATACGTCTAGACATTTTACTAACTCATAACAACTTCTATTATATGTGTCCCTTTTCAATGGCTTAAACTCTTGACTTACACCAAATTTTGAGAACCCGCACCCAAAACCACGCAGGCACAAGCTTCAAGCTTCTGGTATTCATCTGTGCTTAGATACGGTCATAATAATCAAACTATTGAGATTCTTTAACAACACATCTAAACGATTGTACATGTATTAACTCATAACCACTTTTATTATGTGTCCCTCTTGAAGGGCTTAAACTCTTATTTTACACCCAAATTTTGAGAACCATGCACCCAAAACAGCACCCGCTCAGGCTGTGCTTCGATAAGGACAGTAATAATCAAAATACTGAGATTATTTAACAACACATCTAGGCAACTTTTATTAACACATAACCACTTCTATTATAAGCTCTTAACTTACACCAAATTTTGAGAACCATGCACCCAAAACCAGCGCACGTTCAAGCCCTCGAGCTTCTGGCGTTATGCTGTGCTTCCATCAATTAGAAACAAGCAATATACTGACATTTAACAACACATCTATACGACTTTTATCACCTCATAACCACTTCTATTATACGCGTCCCTCTTCAAGGGCTTTAGCCCTTAACATACACCAAATTATGAGAACCATGCACCTCAAAACCAGTGCAAGCCCTCAAGATTCTGTCGTTAGGCTGCCCTTCAATACGATTTGGAGTAATCAAAATGCTAAGATTTATTTCCATTTTACGGTCTTTTTGCCCTGAAACCTCGTTGGTTTAAACCATTACCACCGTTTAAATCGATACCTCTACACTTTCTTTTAAAGACACGCCAATCAAACAAAACGCCAATCAAACAAAACAAACCTTTTCCACTTTTCTCAGTATCTCTCACACAAAACCAGATTCCTTTTTACGCTCTTTCTTAATCATGCAGCGCTAGTCCGCGCATGCCACAACTTATAGTATCAATAACCCGTATCGCAACATAGTTAGGTACCCCGTATACTCCAAGCATGCATAACGAGGCTTTAATTTTGAAAATATTGACATATTTTTGTAAGGCTTACTGCATTTTTATCGAATCGCTTGATTCACAATAAACCTAGTCGGCCAAAATCAGGTACACAATTCGGCCTACTGCCGAAATTATATGACTACTAGGCCTATACTTATTATGAATAATGTTGCGAATACGGTATAAAAAACACTTAACAACTCCACAGTCGCATGTACCATCAATAAACTCAAAAATACATAGAATTGCGTATTAAAATTAAGTTAAGTCCACAACATCCTTCCAATAAACTGGCAATAGACACAAGCTCAGGCACAACACGCCTTGCCTGACGCGTATATAAAAGACAAATAAGCAAAAACAAACCACTTACTTCGGGCGCCTCTGCCTTTGGGACCTTCGTTAAACTTTAAGTATAGCGTCCTTTCCATCTTACCGCTTTAATGTGACATTATCTCCCTGATTCGTTTCTCCAATGGCAAACTGAGCCAACAATAGGTTTCGCTCTGTCAAACGCTTTACCGAACATACCAGAAACTTCCGCTTCTCAAAAGCCTCCCGAGACAGTCTCTTCACTCTTGCTGTCTATGAAATAATTTAATTCACACGTAAGAGGACTCTTTCACTTTCACCAACACTCAAATACATGCATAACGACTCCTGATCACATATTAACTCCATCTTTTAAACACTCTCGAAAGGTACGTCCTGTTGCTGCAACATCTGAGCTGCAACTGAGTGAGTGGGCGGAGCCCCGAAAGCGGATCTAGGCTCTGTGCCTAGGTGGCTTTATTCCGGTATTTTGCTAGGTGTCTTCCGTAAACGGCTCTCGGAAATTACGCTTAGAACAGGCTCCTGGGATAATATATTACATCAGCCATTGGCTTAGCTATGAAGGGGACCCTCCTGATTACCCTAAATACTTAGAAAACCTTCTCTTCATTTATACCATATATGGGCCTCCTCGCGAGGAAAGCCTCTCTTCAGGGTTTCCGAGCAGGACATGCTCAAACCAGCCTGCTCAGCTACAGAGACTAGCTAGAATTTTTAAATTTTACATGAAGCCAGTTTAATTATCATACTTTGCACAGAGCTAATAACAAAGGCACTGATCAAACTACACAATTCCACAGACTGATCTGCCCCTTTGTTGTTCGCATTTTTCTTCCGACATGGCCCATGCATCCTTAAATTTCGAACAGTCCCTCTTATGTAGCTTAATAAAATGTGTAAAAGACAGCGACAGAATGGCACAGTGTAAACCCTGATCAGACAGCTCCTACAGAACCGGTCTGATCTGGGTTTAAAATGTTTCCTCAAGGCTATCTTTCGGAATACATAGGGAAAATAGGGTATATTTATTTCCACGGAGGGTTACTTTATTATATTAATGTTATATGTAATAGCTTTGTTAACCTGAATCAATATGTGTAATTTCTTATTGATTCCAATATTTCTAAGAAACTATTCCTGTTTTGGTTCCACTCACTGAATGGCTTGCTTGTGGCGTTTTGCTTGATTTGTTGCTTTAAGGCTCAGACAACTTTTTTGTTTCTGCTCAACATCCCTTTCGACAATTTGTCAGTCATATCACTATCAGTGTTTCTGTCAAACTGCTCCTCAGCAGACTTCTCCAATGTAGTTTAATAGTACTTAAGAGTATATGGGCCTCCCCGCGAGAAAACCTATCTTCGGGGGTTTGCACACAACAAAGATGCAGACCAGCCTGCGCATCTGCGCAGTCTGGTCAGCCCCTTTGTTATTCTTTAATGGGAAACGTATCATATTATCTAAACTTGCTACAAGCAAATTTTCAAGTTTCTAGCTAGTCTCTATAGCTGAGGAGACTGGTTTGAGTCTCGCTCTGTTAGAAAAAACTCAAAGACAGATTTTGTCGTGGCCCACTTATACTTTCCTCGTTAACTAGACTAAGAGAATAATCTCGACAAAAATAGGCAGCCGAACAGTGGCTCAAACTCACAACCACTCTACTCATGTGTCTTTTGTTTTGTTTTGTTTGATCTGATTCTTTACGTCCCAGTCAACAATCTTTCAGTTGCGTTGGGATGGGTCTTCCTGGGTTGAACCAGTACTAAGTTGGGATAAATGTGTCTTGCTCAAGGACCACAATGTAGTGACGCCAGTGAGGCTCGAGCCCGCGGCCCCTTGGTCTCGAGTCAAGCACTCTTCCACTGAACCACTGCACTCCCTATAAGGTTTTGGTACTTATCACATTGTCAAGCAGCTCAGGATCAGGCCAGCCAGCGCAAAAGCACAAACTCAGCAAACACAACTCAGAAACACAATAAACACTTATCCAACCAACAATTTTTTGTCCTGAAAATTTCACCTGTTTTGGGGTGTGCTTTTTTACTTCTGTTGCATTCATGAATATTCAAGTGCACTTCATACTAGTTTTTTCATGAAAGCAAATAATATGAACCCTGATCAGACTTCTCCCAGAGCAGTCTGATCTAGGTCCAATTTGTTTGCAATATAGGCTACTGTAACCTAAGAACATAAGCAGATGACAAAAGTCGTGACTGGTTGGCTAAGGGTTAATTTGATGACTAGATGAAGAATCAAGCAAACGATTTAGACCTCAAACACCTCAGGCCTGGATAAGACAGGATGAGTACTAGTATTTATAGGAAGCTTTTGCCCAAATTGGATACATGCAAAAATCTCATGTGCTGGCCCATTTGCCTTTATGTCTCTGTCTGACAACATTTAATATTCAACCCTTTCTTTCATGAATACTCATGATAGGCTCCACCCACTATGAATAATTATATAAATAAACTTTCATGTTGGTAGAACAAAGAAATCACTTGTCAGGTCCACTAGTGTAGGATCAGATATATCATATTTCCATAAGCAAACAGCATAAACCCTGATCAGGCAGCTCTTACAAGAGCTGCCTGATCTGGGTCTGCTCTGTTTGCAAAAGTCTTAAAAGGCGTCTCTATGAGGTAAACGGTTGATATATCGGTGTGTGCTGAGAGTCTGAACGCAAAAGGTCGGAAATATGCGTCAGATGTGATAATCCCTATAGCAAAATAATTTTTAATAAGAGATCTATTAAGTTGATCAATAGATAGGAGTATAAAAGTAGTACCCTAGGGGTAAAACTTTTGAGTTCACAAAACAGGCCAAGTGGTCACTAAGGACAAATTCTATCACCTAGATACAGGTAAAATGACAAAGTGGACAATAAAGATAATCTTGTCCAAAAATGACAATTATCAGTTAATCCGCTAATGTCTTTCACCCCTCATATCTGCTTAGGATTTTAAGACATTTTTTTTTCTTACCTTTTCAGTGTAAGTCCATGACTTCATGCCATTGGCTAATGATGTGCAGACAATACCCCTGGACAAACTCTGACCTCTAAATAAGAGGTTACAGTAAAACCTGTCTTAAGCGGCCATCAAAAATAGACAAAACAAAGATATTAATGACAAATGGTAGCTAAATGAAGGTCGAAAGTATTGCAGAATGCTATACTTTTGACCTGCTTTAAGTGATAATCTGTCTTGAAAACCAATTTTAGTCTTCTTTTTGAGTGACCGCTTAAGACAGGTTTTACTGTAATTTAATTTGTTTTCATCTTACCAAATGAAATATATGTTGTAGGCTCAAAATAACCATCTCAATTAGACAGTTCCTTTGGAGATGGCTACTGATGTTGAAATAACCACAATTATCACCAGATAAGGGATTATTTCAAATAAGCTGCAATATTTCTCATCCAAAGCATATGTTGTGGGTACTCAAAAGAAACGTCTCACTGAGACGGTTCTTTTGAGCACCAATAACATATGCTTAAACAGATGGATAAGAAATTAATCACATTTTAAGGCAGAAAAAGTTTGCTTGTCTCGACTTATGATCTTACCTGTAAATAACTGTAATGAGGTTGATGATGGTGTGTAAATGTCAGAGCCCGACGCCCACTTTCTCAATGGGTTCTGTTCAAATGCCGCCCATTCACCTGTCAACCATTTTAGCTGCCTGTAACATTAAATAGGAAAATGTATGCTCATAGGTTTTTGGTACTTATCACATGACATCATGTCTTGGAGTGAAATAACAGCATGCAATAAAATCCATAAACCACTAGTGGTTTACAGATTAGTGAGTAAGGTAATGATGTCCATTATAACATTGTGTAAAAGATGGCAAAATCTTGAAGTTTTCACGCCAAAAATGTGATTTTTAAGTAATTTCAATGTCATGTGATAAATAAAATCTTACATTCGTGCTCCGGTATTATTGAATTTATTAAACTTGTTGCAAAAAAAAGATAAAATGCTTGGCAAGCCTCGCATTATATTTCTTTTTTATCTAAACTCATTTAATAAATTCAATAAAACATGAGCACCCATGTAAGATACTCTATTTATTGCATCAGTGTTAGGCACAAAATGGCAATCTAGACATATTCAAGGAGTTGGAAAAATTGGTGCTATAATAAGTTTCATTTCTAAACGCTTGTCCTACTTATCAATTATACAGTAAAACCTGTCTTAAGAGGTCACTAAAAAGGAAGACCAATATTGGTTATTAAGACCAATTATCGCCTAATGCAGGTCAAAAGTATTGCAGAATGCTCCAATGGGAGCATTCTGCAATACTTTCGACCTTCATTAAGCTACGATTTGTCAGTAAGATCTTATTTTGTCTATTTTTGAGTGACAGCTTAAGACAGGTTTTACTGTATATCCATTTTTGAAAACACTGTAGATCCAGATCAGCTGGCTTCAATCAAAGCCACCTGATCAGGATCTACACTGTTTTCCATTCAGTCAGCGAATCCATGCCAATTAATGAAATCAATGAACCAAACTGAATGCATATCTTCGTTTCCTTTATTAAGTTCAGTTAAGAAGCTGATGAGGGACGGATCTTGTTCATGAGAGGAACAAATCTTGTTCATGAGAGGGACAGATCTTGCTCATGAGAGGGAACAATCTTGTTCATGAGAGGGGCAGATCTTGTTCATGACAGGGACAGATCTTGTCCATGAGAGGGAACAATCTTGTTCATGAGAGGGGCAGATTTTGTTCATGACAGGGACAGATCTTGTACATGAGAGGGACAGATCTTGTTCATGAGAAGGACAGGTCTTCTTTATAAGAGGTACAGATCTTGTTCATGAGAGGGACAGATCTTGTTCATGAGAGGGACAGATCTTGCTCGTGAGAGGGACAGATCTTGCTCATGAGAGGGACAGATCTTTTTCATGAGAGGGACAGATCTTGCTCATGAGAGGGACAGATCTTGTTCATGAGAGGTTCAGATCTTGTTCATGAGAGGGACAGATCTGGTTCATGAGAGGGACAGATCTGGTTCATGAGAGGGACAGATCTAGTTCATGAGAGGGACAGATCTGGTTCATGAGAGGGGCATATCTTGTTCATGAGAGGGACAGATCTTGTTCATGAGAGGGACAGATCTTGTTAATGAGAGGGACATATCTTGTTCATGAGAGGGACAGATCTTGTTTATGAGAGGGACAGATCTGGTTCATGAGAGGGACAGATCTGGTTCATGAGAGGGACAGATCTGGTTCATGAGAGGTACAGATATTGCTCATGAGAGGGACAGATCTTGTTCATGAGAGGGACAGATCTTGTTCATGAGAGGGACAGATCTTGCTCATGAGAGGGACAGATCTTGTTCATGAGAGGGACAGATCTTGTTCATGAGAGGGACAGATCTTGTTCATGAGAGGGACAGATCTTGCTCATGAGAGGGACAGATCTTGTTCATGAGAGGGACAGATCTTGCTCATGAGAGGGACAGATCTTGCTCATGAGAGGGACAGATCTTGTTCATGAGAGGGACAGATCTGGTTCATGAGAGGGACAGATCTGGTTCATGAGAGGGACAGATCTGGTTCATGAGGAGACAGATCTGGTTCATGAGAGGGACAGATCTGGTTCATGAGAGGGACAGATCTTGTTCATGAGAGGGACAGATCTTGTTCATGAGAGGGACAGATCTTGTTCATGAGAGGGACAGATCTTGTTCATGAGAGGGACAGATCTGGTTCATGAGAGGGACAGATCTGGTTCATGAGAGGGACAGATCTGGTTCATGAGAGGGACAGATCTGGTTCATGAGGGACAGATCTTGTTCATGAGAGGGACAGATCTTGCTCATGAGAGGGACAGATCTTGTTCATGAGAGGGACAGATCTTGCTCATGAGAGGGACAGATCTGATTCATGAGCTCTTAGTTAAGTAGATAAATACACGTATACTGAAGAGGACAAGGATTTACCACGTACCTCATGAAAAATGGAACTCTGTGCAATGCTTCTTTATTGTTTGTTTGTTTGATATGATTCTTTATGTCCCATCAACAATCTTTCAGTTATAAAGGGGCAGGTCTTCCTGGATTGAAACCAGTACTAAGCTAGGATTAATGTTCTTGCTCAAGGACACAACACAGTGATGCCTGTGAGGCTTGAACCCGCGGCCCCTCCATCTCGAGTCAAGAACGCTACCAATGAGGCACTGCGCTCCCCACAATGCTTCTTTAAATACATGAAATATGTTGGTAATAGTATGGTAGTCTTGAAATCTGTTTAGGCTGATCAGTGTCTTTGCTATGAGCTCAAGGCCTTCCAGCAGCTTCATTTAGACATTAAACATTCTGATTAGACTGGGTGGTAGCCCACCCTGATCTTGGTCCTGCCTGGGGTGCACAGGTGTTGTCATGTGCTGGGATTGAGATAATCCTCAATACAAAATACGAGTATGTCTGCCATAGTATTCTCCCTTAAATCAATTCTCAAGTTTGCCTTAGAAAAGTTTAAATGCGGTTCTCTCTGCACTTATACTACATCTTTGATTTATATCATCTAACTTAACACTTTATATACCGATGGATTCTTCCATTTGGCTGGTACATTATACCTGTCAAGGGGTCACATGTTAGAATTTCCAAATTTAGATGCATTGAAGTTCCTGAATCATAAATGGTACAAATCCTGATGAAATGCTGCAGATTTCTGCTTTCCAAATGGGTCTTCACCGTTTGCTAAAGTACACATTTAAAGGTTTCCAGTATCCAGTATACAGGGAAATATCTCAACCAGTTTATGCGCTATTGTTTACCCCGAATGCTATCAACTTTTGATATCCAGCTAGTCCAGTAGTAAAATTGTATTAGAATTATGGATTCACCTTGTGGCCAAATAACAGGTGAAGATCCTGATCAGGTGGCTTCATCAGAAGCCAGCAGATCAGTATCTACAATGTTTTCAAGAGACAGTATATAATTTTGAAAAGGCTGTCTGAGCAGTGTGCTAATTCATTGGAATCATGAATGAAAGCTAAAAACAACACAAAATTGTGAACTTTAGAACTTTAGCCCTTAAAACTTGCAGTATGCAAATAAAATATTAAAAATTTTATCATAAAAACTGCTAAATTTCCTTAGATAATCAAATCATAAGACACAGAAGCCATTACAATCCGACTAATTCAGTATTTTAGGCTGACTTTCTAAGGAAAGTCAGCCTCACAATCCTGAATTACGAAATAATCCCGAAAACTTTCACCCATGAATGTGGAATACAGTAATTTTTGTTTCTAAATCAGGATTAAAATGTCTAGCAATCATGGATCAGTTGGGTAATGCCAAATAAAAAAAATACTTGTTTTTAGGGTACCTTGACCCTACCTAAATTTACTGGTAAAGTCTAGAATTCTTTTCAGGTTTTCTGGGAAAAAATATATATAGTTTTATGCATTTTGAAAGGCGAAATGCCTTTCAAAATGTATGAAATTATTTTTTTCCAGAAAAAAAAAAAATAGTTAAAAAATAAATATGTGTGCCTACCCTCCTACCCTACCTAAAATTTTCAAACCCATTTCCCAAAACACACCAATTTTTTTTTATTTGGCCTAAGGGGAAACCTAATATTTTAGTATTGGTCTTTTTTACCTTTGTTTATAGCACAACCTGCAGAGCCAAGATTTGTTGAACATCACCTCCTGACACAGGTTACAGACCTTGAACCGACATGCTGGACAGATATCTCCCCGGTTGAAGATAAAACCAAACTGAGCACGGCATCTAATACACATCTTTGTTTGGTCATCTCCCGCACGTAAAATACCCATCATCTTGATAGTCTTGATTTCATATTTTAGTTGGCTGAAAATATGACAAAAGGGTTTAGTGGGTCACCAGTTGGAACAAAATGTTTTAGTTGGTGGAAATAGCTCATATAGTATAGGCAGAATGGTTTGGATGGCAGAAAATAACATGAACAAACGGGTTTAGAAGGTGGAAATAGCACATATAGCACAAACAAAATGGTTTAGAGGGCAGAAATTAACATGAATGAAAGGTTTTGTTGATGGAACAAAATGGTTTAGTTGGTGGTCCAAATGGTTTAGTTGGTGGAAAAAACACAAGCAAAATGGTTTAGTTAGCTGGAATATGACAAGCAAATTGGTTTAGTTGGCTGCAAAAACAACAATAGCAGCAAAACATGAACAAAATTGTAAGGTTGGCTGAATAAACATGAACAGAATGATTTTGTTGGCTGAAAGAGCAGCAAAAATGAACAAAATATTTTTTGACTCAAGCGACCTATACATGAACAAAGTGTTTTAATTGGCTAAAAAGCAAATTTTTGTATTGACTAAATGGCTGAAAAGGCAAACATGAACAAAATGGTTTAGTTGACTGAAAGAAGCAAACATTTACAGAATAGCTTCATATAATAAACACCCATAACCACATCATTTTGACCATTCTGAATGCACTAGGAGTATACAAACATAACATATTGGCCCAGTCACTGTAAATTATTTCTTACCAACTCTTTGCATGCTAGGTAATTTTTTATGCTTTTATTGCCATCTGCAGAATTTTTTAAAATTAACTTTTTCAAAAACCTCTTTAAAGAACACTATCAGAGTGCCAAGAAGTTCGGGTCAAAACTGTTTGCAAATTTATCAACGGACGACAAAAGTCACTGCTATCAAGTAGAACAGGTGAAATTAAACCATCTTCATTATAATATATTGATTTATTGTCACAGATAACAGCTGAATTATTGAGAGCTATTTATCAAGTCTTTTCATCATATACAATGTTCCTTTAAAGAAAGAATGGAGCCCCACGTACAAAATGGTACTTATCAGTAGCACACATTCTTAACCCTTTGTATATGGAAAATCCCTAAACGGGTACTTTTACAAACAGTGAAGACCCAGATGAAATGCCGCACAATGCGGCATTTCATCAGGATCTGCTTATATGGTTAGCCCTTATTTTTGTCCTGAAAATGTCTGATTTTTACATCTACTACATATATGTTCAAAGGCACTTCAGACAAGATAGCACCATAGAAGCAAACACTATGAACCCTGATCAGACTGCTCCCTTGGGAGCAGTCTGATCTGGGTACATGCTGGTCACTTTATAGGCTATCTAAGAAGATATGCAGAAAAGAGAGCAGACGTCAAAAGTCGTGACTGGCAGTAAAAAGTTTTAGTATCATTTTCATGTAAGCAGGTCCAAATGAACTTATTAAAACTCATCAATGGTTGGGTAAGAACACAAAGAGATGGCTTTAGTTACTCAAAATTTTGAATTTGTTGTATATATATTGTAGTTAAATAGTGAATACAATGTTGTGTACACAGAATTAAAAACTTGTTTTTGTGCAAGGGAAAATTTGCCACACTATTAGAAGCACCAACTTTAATTAAAATTCTTTGGCATAATTTGATCATGTACATGTACTTTAATTGTCATAAAGAGACAAAACCAAACTGACTTGGCTTGGTTCCCCCCCCCCCCCCCCCACCCCCAACCCACTCTAGAGCAATTTGAATATAAAAGTTTCTTGTGTCTCATTAAGACTTTTGAGTGACCACAACATATATTTTGGTTGAGAAATAGAAATTGGAGGTTCTTAGCTTAAAAGGAGGCTGCAGAGGCTCGTCCGAGTCTACACATGTCAAAATGCCACATTGTTGGAAATCTCATGCATTGGCTCAAATTATGTCATGCCCTCTTATCTGGAGGCCTGAAGCTAGAAACCTTTTTTTGCAAAGCACCTGCACCCCTTACCGTATGATACAAAAATTGTGACCCAATCACATACAAGCAAAAAGTAGGAGTTGCAGGTGTTTCATACGGTATAAGCAAGATATGGAAACAAAAGTTACAAAAGCCCCCCTCAAAAGTCACGACTACTTTAAAAGCTTGTCTGCAGGCCTCCAGATAAGTGTGCGTACTGGAAAATTATTTTTCTTACTTCAACCAAAACATATGTTGTGGGTACGCAAAAGAACTGTCTCAATGAGACTGTTCTTTTGAGCACCCACAACAAATGTTTAAATTGATGGGTATGCAATAAAATGGAATTTTAGGTGCACAAACTAGTCTTATCTGGACCTATGAGTCTGTGGCAAGGATGAGGAAATCCCCTTACCTTATCTTCTGTTCTTGTCCGAGCCTCAACTTGTCATCCCGTTTCAGAACACTGAGTATCTTATTCTTCTCTTTCTGAGAGAGATTCTCCACCACCTCAATACAGTCTACTGCCAAGTTTTCATCCATGGCTGCACAGTCTGTTCTATCCCGTAGCTGATCTGTCTGTATTATTCTGTATCCCTAACTTTTCATCCACCAAGACATTATTAGCTTATTTCTTAAAGATTCCATCATGATCTCTGGAACTTCACATTGCCGCTAAAAGAGAGAATTCAGATAAATATTTCCTGTTTCTCCTAGTAAGGGCCCTGAGTGATGCAATTTTATTATCAATTAATATGTATTCACTGAGTGGATGGCAACATTGCTTTGAAAAAATACTATACCCGGTAATAAGTGTTCATACAAACTTCGGACATAAAAAATCATGGTAAAACCATTGTATTTCCACAATACTGCAAAATTTTCCATGATACATTCTACCATACAAAATTCATAAATGCTAGACCATGAAGTGACAAAAGAAAACATCCAAAATGGCGTAATAGAAAAAAATTCATGCTCAAATGTATATTCACACCCAAGATTGTTCATAGTCTGTGCAATAGTTGAAAATGTAATGAACCCGATTTACAGTTCTGATTTTTTACTATTTCCAGTAGCAAAACTTATTTTTAGTGTTTTAAGAACATGTAGACCTGTTCAAGCATAATGTTCAAATTTTCCATGTTTATTCTATATTCCATGATATTTCCATTGAGAATATCCAAATTCCAAAAAATCAAGATTCCATCACTTTTCCGGACAAAAACGGTTTCCCATGACTTTTCCAGACCTGTGCTAACCCTGGTATAGAAATTTGAAAAAGCTATGACTTAGTGGGCTTATTAGGTCAATTACGATTACGTTACGGTATATAGTAACTCCTTAAACTTCTTCACAACCTTAATTCTGTGAGTATTGGTTTTTTTAATTTTTCTGCTCATAGGAACAGCTAGTTAAGCAAAATATTTTAGTGTAAAATTGTGATAATTTCTTACCCATCAGTTTAAACATGTGTTTTAGGTGCTCAAAAGAACCCTCTCAACAAGACAGTTATTTTGAGTACCCACAACATATGTTTTGGTTGAGAAATAAGAAAAATAATTATCTGTTACCCACTCTTATCTGGGGGCCTACTGCTGCTGATCCTTTTCAAAATCAACTTTTTCACACAAAAAAAATCGAGAAAATAATCCACCAGAGTGTCAATTTCAAACAGTTTTGATCCTGATCAGGCCCGACATTTTGTTGGGCCTGATCTGGCTCCAAAGTGTTTGCAAAAGTTATCAGCAGACGACGCCAGAAGGTAAAGAGTTAACCTGACTATATACTCATCATTTTTTTTCTTTTTTTGCATTTAAAAATTCCAGAAGAACAAACATATAATACAACTAACATCCAATTACCTGGTAAGCATTTAAAACGCCAATAGCTCCTCTCTCCTAGCCTTGGCTCTCCACCCACCCCCACCCAACTCTTAATTTTCAAAGATCTGGATGACAGCTCATAAATGTCGGTCCTGATCTGGATCCAAAATGTTTGCCACTCTGATACATGTAGAAGAATTTTTTGAAAAAGTTAATTTAAAAAAAAAAGACAGATGACGACAAACACATTAAAAATTATCCAGCATGCTAAGAGTTATTTAACTTTTCCAGAGGAACAAAAATAGAATCAACATCCATTTACCCAGTAAGCTGAGATGCCACTAGCCCCCCCAATAGCTCCGGCTATCCACCCACCCCCACAAATTTTTATTTTTGAGATCTGGATGACAGCTCAGTAAAATCTGTATCCAATTAAAGCTGTTGAATCTTCCCTGTAGCTATCATCCTTCAATAAGTCTGCAACAGGTTGAAAATACTTCAGCTGTGACTGATAGGTCCAGTTAAGCGATTTTTTTTAGCGCAAAAATGTCATTATTTTCTTAGCCATCAATTTAAACATGTGTTTTGGGTGCTCAAAAGAACCATCTAATCGAGATGGTTCTTTTGAGTACCCACAACATATGTTTTAGTTAAGAAAATAGGTTTTCAAAAAATCTCTCTTAGCTGGAGGTATGTACAGTGACATTCACTGCCCCAGGTAAGAGCGGTATTCAGATTGCATTCTTTTTTTATTTCTCAACCAAAACATATGTTGTGGGTACTCACTGGAAGCGTCTCATTGAGACGCTTTCAATGAGCACCACAACAAATGATTTTATTGCGAGATCAAAGAAATGTCACCATTTTTCAGTTTAAAGAAGCTTCTTATCTGGAGCTATTGTCACATTAGGATCCAGGATACAGATAAAACTATACCTGTAGTTCTACATTGTTTGAGCCAAGCCACAAGAAAACAGGTTTTCACGAATTCAAAGCAGCCAGCTGAGCTACATAAACTTGAATCTTAGACAGTTCAATTTTAGCAAAAAGTGTAGCATAGCTTTAGTGAGACTTTCTTGATTATGAACATTAAATTGGCTGATCAGGCTACAAGCCTGAGCATGCATAATTTGGCCAAAAAAATGTATTAGTTGATTTACTAACACTCCTACTGTAATTTTTCAGAAAGTAGAAAAAAATCATTCATAAAATTATTTTTTTATTTTATTCGCCGACTCTAAATATTATTTATTTTGTTGTTTTTGAGGTTCTGTTTGTGTATTTTTGAGAGTGACACTGTTAAAAGTGATTGTCCTATGCAGGATTTAAAGGTTGGTTTTTCTTTACTAGTTTAACTGTTTGTTCTGGAGATATTAAAAAAAAAGCACTGAAAATGAAAAATAAAAAAAGCTCTTTGTTGTTCAATCTCTGGAGATTGCCCCCAGATTGCCCCCAGTCAACTGGTCATTTTCAGAGCTCTTTTTTTTCCCATCCCCCAGACCCTAAATCTGAAAAAAATCCCATAAATCAATTAATAAAAAAATCTGGCCTTACCTGCCATATTTTTTCATGACTTGGTCCATTTATCATGACAACATTGTGAGTATTCAAAAAGAAATGTTTCATCAAAACCATACTTTTCACCTTCTAACTACTGTATTATATGTTTCGTCGGTCTGTATCTGGTTCTAAACTGTTTGCAAAGGTTATCCGCAGATGACAAAAGTCACCCTTAGCATGGAAACAGTTTAGGGTGGTCAATTTTTGTGAAAATTGATCAAACAAGTGCAGTTTCTGTCTAGACCATTCTACTGCAAAATCAAAAGTAATAAATACCTAATATGACCTAATTGCAGTGCAGAATTTGCCAATAATATGTACGCATGACTTGAAACGAACATCTATATTACCACGGATAAATGATCCATCAGCTATACATTGGTAATAAAATACAGGGTACGTGAATCAACCTTCCATAACAGAATACAAATTATAGTTTAGTGCCTTACATAGTTAAACCCTTTGTTTATTTTGATTCTTTACGTCCCATCAACAATCTTTCAGTTATGTAGGAACAGGTCTTCCTGGGTTGAACCAGTACTAAGCTAGGATTAATGGGTCTTGCTCAAGGACACAATGCAGTGACGCCGATGAGGCTCAAACCTGACGCCCCTCGGTCTCGAGTCAAGCACTCTACCACTGAGCCACTGCACTCCCTAACCCTTTGTATATGGGGAAACCCCTAAAAGGGTACTTTGGCAAACATTGAAGACCCAAATGTAATGCCACATACTTGAACTATGAAAACTTTATAGTAAATTCACATTTTCCTTTATAGCAACCAACCAACGAGTTGTTGCCGCAAAGCCGCAACAACGAGGGTTGGTTACTGCTATGATTAGAGGCTCTGTTCTGTTCTATTCATCTGCAATATGAAAGCCTGATTTCCATTCTGTCAACCGAGTTCCGGTATCTATATGGAGTCGATTCCATTGAACTAAGAACCTTATTCTACCGTTGAAAAATGTGCCGTGATCATCATTAACATTGAAAAAATACAAAAAGTAAAAGTGAATCGCGAAGATGCCAGTTTTGTTGATATTAAAGTTACACTTTAGCCAAAAGACTGAGGGATTTTTTCGATCACCAGGAGCTTGAACAGTAATGATAGCTATTTCAAGCAAGCGGCTGTGTGATCCCCAAGACGTGACGTCACAATTCTTATAATGTTACCTCACCACGTGATAATATCTTGAGCCGACTGCCACATGCATCGTCGCGCCTTTGAAAGAGGCAGCCACAAATGAGTTGGGACATGAGATTTCCAACATTGTAATATGTGCGACCAGCAAAGACTGAGATCAGCCTGTGCATACACACAGTCTGATCAGAGCCTTTGCTAGTCGCTTGAATTTTCTATGAGTACTGACTGAACATAATTTTGAGTTTCTAAGCTTAAAAGGAGGCTGCACAGGCTAGTCTGAGTCTACACTTGTCAAAATGCCACATTGTTCGAAATTACATGTCCTGCTCAAATTAGAAAACAAAATGGTATCCAATAGGAACTTCCGTTCAAGGGTCCTGGCGCCTTTTAAATAGCTTGCAGGATTATTTTATTTGCTTATATTCAGCTTTAAAGCTAGTGATACTAGTTTTTCTCTCCAGTAATTTTCTTACTGACCGTTCCAAGGAGGTATTTCTTTATTTGTGTTCGCCTTGTATGTGTCTTGCAGCATTGTGGTCACCTGTTGAGAAAGGGGCTAAGGCCCTCGTCGCCAGTCACGCAGGTCCAGCGTTTGCTGGACCCACTTTTTTGGCCAAGTATCCTTTCCGCCGAGTCCCTTTTTCTCGTTTCGACTCATTTTTCTCTGAGCTTACCTCTGATTTTATTCAATTATGCGACAATTTACTGAAACACTCCGAATGTTGCGCATGTCATAAACAGACCATGCCAAGTTGTTAAAACAAGTTCTCACAGAGATATGGGTTATGGGTCGTGTCGCGAGAAAACCTAAGGTAGTTGCATTTCAACAACAAAGGCGCAGACGCGCAGTCTGATCAGCGACTTTGTTGTTCAATCTCTGGAGAGTAAAAGTACTGTGACAAAAACCTGCGAGGACATATGTCAAAGTAACATGCTGAAGAAAAAGAGTGAAAATGGTAACTGTCTAAAAAGGATTCCAGAATTTGTTTTTTCACTCCACAAGGAATATCTTTTCCAGCAAAAAGAACATGATCCAAAACGACTGCAATCTAGACCAAAACGCATTTAAACCCATTAAAAACAAACATAGAAGCGCTCAAAATTAAAAAAAATCTCGAGGGAGACCCCCTAACAATAGGGTGGAATGATACCCCTCTGGTGTTCTCCACCATTTTGTGCCTTCGGCATTCGATGGTTTCCTCCGTCGGACCACTTTGAAATACACGGCGATGGCCCGGAGTCTGAACCTCAAGGCGCTTCCGTTAGTTTGTTTGTTTGTTTGATTTGATTCTTTACATCCCATCAACAATCTTTAGTTAAACAGGGACAGGTCTTCCTGGGTTGAACCAGTACTAAGCTAGGATAAATGTGTCTTGCTCAGGGACCACAACGCAGTGACGCCGTTGAGGCTCGAACCCGCAGCCCCTCAGTCTCGAGTCAAAAGACACTTCCGTATGTGACCTTTTCTTGTTCTTTTGTCACTTTCCCATTAGGTGTTCTGGGTCAGGTGTGGTACTAATTGTATCGATTTGTGACATTTGCCTTCTTCCTTACTTTTTATACTCACACGCCTACCGATTCAAAAGAAATATGGTATACTGTGCTATCCTCTCAGATCAAATAGTGGTTGGTTGCCCATTAGGTGTGCCAATTTCATATTATCTGCTGCCCTCTCCCAAGGGTAAGCCCTCTCCCAAGGGTAAAGGCTATGGTTACAAATAAATAGTGCATTACCAATCTTGATGTTAAGTTTTTTCACTCATCGCCAAAGCATCTCCGTAGTTAGTATTTCATGTGTATACCAATAAATAGGTCTTCAGTTCTTCATCCTGAAAAAATGTGAAAACAAAATCATTCTGGCAATATATAGAGGATCTTACATGAGTGATCATGTTTTATTAAACAAGTTGAGGAAAAGAGATCAAATGCGAGGCTTGCCGAGTTTTTAAATCGATGTACTTAACAATTAACTTTTGAATGTCTGTGGTAGAATTTAGAAAATGCTTTTTGAATTTTTTTATATCTATAGCCATAAATTGTTTTAATAACTTATAGCTGTTGTTTGTTGAACATTAGAACATGTATACTCTTACAAAACGCATAAGCTGTGAAATATATACACCACAGGAAGGGTAGCGAGGAACATCTCCATAAAGAAATGGGAAATTTACTATTTCAAAATTAAAATCATCCTGTTAATCATAAATCTTAGATGAAACTATGCCATTCATTATGGCCAGTCCAAGTCCAAAAATGTGGCTTCAGTATCAGAAGAATTTGCCTTATTTAACTGAAGTTCAGTGGGATATATCTGACCTACCAATGAATACTGTCATTGGATGAGATGTTTCTAACGAGCACCACAACACATGTTATGCGTAGGCCCAGATAAGCAACATTTTTAATTATTTTCTTACTAATCAATCAATTTAAAAAACATCTGTTTGGGGTGCTCAAAAGAACCGTCTGAGACGGTTCTTTTGAGGACCCACAACATGTGGAACGATTCAGAATAAGAAAAATAATTTTCTATTATGCACTCTTATCTGGAGGCCTGTGTTTATATTAAAAATTATAAAATCATAACATAAATTTTTCAGTAAATAAAAGGCCAGCATGATCTGTCTACCTACCTATCCTTTCTTATCCTTTGAAGTTATATAGTGAATAATTATGAAAAAAATCCAAGTAACACATTAATACACACTGAGTAGATTGTTTATATCCATCCGGATTATCTCACACTAAAATCTTAAAATTTTTCTCTTTCATGGCTGAACAATCACCTTTAACCCAATTTTTACACTACTGATTTTGTATTCAAACAGTGTAAAATCTTACTACCTATATAAAACCCTATAAAAATACCTTAGCTCATTCAAAGTATAGTTACACAAGTTTTAGAATATATCTATAATGACTGTCTGAACGTTTTTGCCCTTTAGCAGATTAATGTAACCTTTTGATACTATCAGAGACTGTATGCCGTTCCACCCTATTTTCGTATACTAAATAGTGCATTATTGGGAAAATAACAAAAGTAAAAAAATTATCATACCGTAAATACAGTACAGTCCGGTTATAACTCCAACCTATAAGGCCATGTTTGGCATGTGCGGATCCCGAGGGGGGGACAGGGGTCTTGATACCCCCTGGAAAATTACAAAAATATAGGGTTCCGTAGCAATACTGGTCCGGATCCCCTTAAAATCACAAAGCTACCAATCCAGCATTCAATGTTGGGCCATCATCCGCCCGCCAGCGAAATGCCATTTAAATGGCGTTTTGCTGGCCGGCTATTGATGGTGACTAATAGTGGTATTTGGACCCTTCCTCCCCTGATCAAACTAAAAACAAAAACAAAAAAAAACTTTGTCTAAGTTGGACCCCCTCTGACAAAACTTTCTGGATCCACGCATGTTTGGAGTCCATAGGAATGGCCCATGTTATAAATGAATTGTGTTATAAAAGGACAATTTTATAAAGGAATTATTGGAAAATGACAATTAATGCTTCAAAGGGCATGGCCAATTGACGCAGGGGATTAATGCTATATGCTAATTATATAAGCTATGGACCTATGTTGATGGTTTCAGAAGATTTTTAAAGTTTTTCCCATTATAAGTTTATGGGAGCTATAGATCCCGGGGGCGTGGCCAGATTATAAGACTTCAGGGGCTTGATTGGTGGGATTCATGTAGGGGACCAGCAAATTGCTACATACATAATATATAAAGCAAATTGTTGACACAGCAGGATGTATGATGGAGACTCACAATAGCTCACTTCTCTTTATGCTAAGGTGAGCTAAAAGTCAAAGTTTGCTTGTCTAGTAAAATGTGTCAGGTTTAAATCAAAGTTTGCTGGTCTAGTAAAAGGTGTCGGGTTTAAATCAAAGTTTGCTTGTCTCGTAAAAAATGCCATGTTTAAATCTAGTAAAAAGTACCATGTTTAAGTCTAGTAAAAAGTACCATGCTTTAAATCAAAGTTTGCTTGTGTATCAAAAGATACCATGTTTAAATCGAAGTTTGCTTGTCTAGTAAAAAGTGCCATGTTCAAATCTAGTAAAAATGCCATGTTTAAATCAAAGCTTGCTTGTCTTGTAAAAAGTGCCACCTTAAATCTAGAATAAAGTGCCATGTTTAAAGCAAAGTTTGCTTGTCTAGTTAAAAACATCATCTTTAATAGACGGATGGCTGAGAATGGGTTTGCTCCCCCCCCCCTAGGGAATTTTGCAGACATATCCTATCTTGTAGAGAATTGAAAGCTGAGTCTTTTAAGAAATGTTTGCACTCTGTGCTCCGGGGCGTTAGTCTGTGAGAGCCTGTAACATACGTTACTTTATCAAATTAAGAAAAAGTAAATTGAAAGTTTGGGCTACAAAATGAAGACATTAAAATGTTTATTTTTAAAAATCATTCATATAGTCTGCATACTGGATATCTTAACTAGGTATGACAGCCATTTGAACAAAATTGCGGCTTCCTAAAGTGTCATATGCGTTACATAAATCAGATAACCCAGTAAAATTTGCAAGTGTGGCTAGTATCATTTACATTCGTAATCTCTCTGTGTGTTTTGCAAAATGTTTTTAACCATGTCTGACTAGCTAATGCAATTGGCTAACAGAAAAATTAAAGTTTGTTTCCCTAGCTTAAATATTTTTTCTAGAATAAGCAATTAAACAACCCTACCCCTACCCAGTTTTAAGGTGAAATGTTTGGATTAAAAACTAAAGTAAAAATAGTAAAAAATATTTGCAGTTGATGAATATGTCTCATTGTTTGGAATTTATTTGCTTATATGAAAAGACTCATAAATCTGCAAGTTTGTTGCAATTATCTTTAAAATCAGAGGCTGTAACATATGTTACCTGATGTAATAAATGGGCAAGCTCATTGTCTTTACGTAAGATATGCCTAAAAATGTTTTAATCTCCTCGAGGGAATTTTGCAAACATATTCCTTCTTATAGCACAACTCAAGCTGCATCTAATAAGGGATGTTTGCACTCTCTATGTTGGGGCGTTAGTCTGAAATAGCATGTTACATGCGTTACTATATCAAATAAAGGAAATGTAGTTTAAAGGTTTGAGCTAAAATTGTTAAAAAAACTCGCAGCTGCTGGATATTTTACATTGTTTAGGGATTTTAAGCGGGCTGGTATGATAAAGACTTAAAGATCTGCTAGTTGTCATCAAGTTTTAAAGATCAGAGAGCGTTACATATGTTAGCGTGATAAGTAAAATCATCAAACAGTATTTTGACATCAAGCTGAGTAAGGGCCTGCTCCATCTAAATCCCCTTTGGAATTCTGCAGACATATTACATCTTATGTAACCATTCAAGGTGCATTCAATAAGAAATGTTTGCACTCTGTAAGTCGGGGTGTTAGCCTGTAACAGCTTGTTACATATGTTACTATATCAATTTGAGAATAAGAAATTTGAATGTTCGAGCTACGGAAAGAAGGCATAAAAATTATCTAATAAATTGACATTCTTATTGTCTACATACTGGATGTCTTTACTACATATGGAAGCTGTTTAACATTAATACGGCTAACTGTGGTGTTATATGCGTTACATGAACCTAATTATAATTTAAAAGCTATAATTGTGGCTATCGTCATTTAGTTAAACAACTACTATGACTTGGTTTCAAACTGTTTTTATTAGTTTTTACAAACATATACTGAATTGATGTATAGGAAAAACCAAGTTTGCTTTTCTATCTTAAATATATTGTCTTATAGGAGCTAATACACAGCCCTACTCCCAGTTTTACAGAGAAGCAAATTTTGTTATTACCGTTTAAGTAAAACACATGAAAGCGATTGCAGCGTGTGGATATTTTACATTTTCTTAGTCTGTCTTGCTCATATATCTGCAAGATGTCATTAAGTTTAAGATCAGGACACTTAATGTGTACTTATAATATAAGTCTTTGTGGTCACCTGCTGGGAAAGGGCTGACCTCTTGGCTCTCGTTTGTGGTGTATTCTGTGAGTTTGTCACTTTCCCATTGGTATCCTGGGTCAGGTGTGGTACTTGATTGTATCGATTCCTGATCTTTGCAACCTTATTACTTTGGTGCCAAAACACTAGAAATTATATTTATTTTTGGTTATAAAACCCATGGACTGTTGTTACAGATGTTATCAATGACCTTTTGGACACATTTCCTAATACTGTGCATATAATGCTAAATATAGAGCCACAAATAGAAAAGATAGTTTTACATTTGTACAAGACAAAACAATAAATGAAACAGTCCAAACTAATTTTCATCAATTTAACACTCGTGTTAAACGTTTGTCGTTGTCTGCTTCTGTGGTAATCATTATTATCACCGCCTCCTTGCAACTAGTAGAATCATCACACAATATTTCAATCATTTACTGTTATACAATTTTTACCACCAGTCCACTCAAAATTGATGAGGCATTATCAACTTTCCAATTTTGCCATTCATGGCTTGGAACATTCGGAAACTGATATGAATTCCTAATAGTTAGCTCTTTGAGTATGTGTTTCAAGTGATACTCTGCAAGTAGGAGAAAGACAAAAGCTTTACAAGGAGGAAAACTATGCCATTAACAGCAATGAGTACCTGGACTGATGTACCTTGATGTTTCTATGATAAAGAATCATATCTTAGCTGGTTAACTTTTATAAATGTAGCCTTTCCATATATGCAACACACATACTTTCATCTAATAATGTCTCTGCACTTATTATCTTTCCCCAAGCATTCAAAAACTTATTTGAAGTCTTAGTACTTCTGAAGTGCTGACACCGAGGTAACTCTTTCCCTTCAGATAAACAAACTAGATGTATCACAGCAGGTAAAACAATGAAATAAAGGATAAACAGAGCGCAAATTAGACCCTTTCAATTCAATGATTCACTAAGTTTCTAAGATAAGAGCGCTTATTAAAGGATGTAACATATATAACTCTTCATAATAAATGAGCAAGGGCATTGTCGTGACATCCTTTTTGATTCACAGTCAGAGGCAAGTGTTTTCGATTTCAGTGTTTTCAATGGATTATGAAATGAGACACCTTATCAACTTGTTTACTCAGTATAAATCTTCCACAGAGCATAATATAGAACTACTGGTTACCCATAGTCCACTTTCCTTCTTTTTAATGCAACAGCTAATGATATGGCTGCAAAAACTGAGAAATCATAGGTTTTACATTATTTAAAGGCTTGGTTCAATGTACTGACATAAAAAAAACAACCAGCTGCAAACATAATTGATGGCAATGTCCAACTTCATATTCTTTCTCTTATACCAGATAACTTTCAAGGTGTAACTGAAATTGTTTCAGACGGTCTGCCAAAACCATCAAGAGTCAAAATTGTAACTAAAGAAAATCTTATAAAGTTCTTTGGGCGCAGCAAAATACTATTGGAGGACTTAAGCACCAAAGGACTGGATAGGTTCCATGGCAAATGATGCAAAAAAGCAGACTATCAAATTTCTGTTTGACCAATGTCAGAAATCTTAAAGTATTCTTAGAGGTACACGGTAGAGGCATAGCTTTCGCAAAATCAGAGCTAAGTTATCATTTGACTAGCACGGATGCAGAGGCTGCTGCAGTAAGATTGATCTTGCCACTTCACAGGAAGAGAAATATACCAGAGTCATACTCCATTGTATGCATATATGTGAAATGGCATTAAACCTATGTTTAACCAGGTGTTTGATCCAATGACACTGACATGTTGTTTCTGCTTTTGAAGAATGCTAAGGATTCAATTTATTGCTGAGTCAATTTGTTTGACCCTTGCACGGGCCACACATACAAAGAAAATTAAGTCTTTTGATGGCAAAAGTGGAGGATCACACAAAATGCTTATAAGTGATGTTTGTCACAATTACCAATTTTAAAAAGTAATCTTAATTAATGTAACACATATAACACCATAGGAAGCTGTATATTTGTTAAAAAACACTTTCTTATGTATCAAAGGTATTCAGCATACAAACTACATGAAAAATTCAAATAAATAGATAGTTTTTTGTCTTCTTTCTGTTTCTCAGACTTTCAATTCATTTATTCTTAAATTGATATGGTAACATACGTATCATACCATTACAGGCTAACCCCCTAGTTAATAGAGTACATCTCTTATTTGATGCAGCTTGAACTGTTCTTTAAGGTAGGATATGTCTGCACAATTCCCAAAGGGGTGGAGAGGAACAGGATTGTACTCAGTTTGCAGTCCTAATACTATGCCATGATTCTTCTGGTTGTGATGAAATGGGTGATTATTTTGCCATAGAAGCAGACACAATGATAGACATTGTGAAGGTGACTTGAATAAAGATTGTTTTTGAATAATTATATTTAGTAGGAATATTTATTAAATTGTGTCATTTAAATGAGAACTATTATTTTCTATCTATATGTCTATATATTTTAATATTATAGGCATTAGGAAATATGTGATAAAAAAGATTATATATAACATCTGTAACACAATTCCATGGGCTTGTTATCAGCAATGACTGTAATTTCTAAAACTTAGGCACCAGAGGCTAGAGATTAATAAGAAAACATGTGAAAAATAGTATTTTTTCTGAAATATCATCTCTTACTTCCAAGACAATTTCCTTGCTCATTCACTATGCCATGTAACATACGTTACATACTTAAATAAGTGCTCTGATCCTGATGTCAAACTTGCAAATGTATGATTCTTTATTGCATTAGCAAGACAGAGCCAAAAATGTAATATATCCACGAGGGTCAAATATTTTCATATATTTTTCTTCAATAATAGATACCAAAATTGGATACTTAAAATTGGGGGTAGGGTTGTTTAATAGCTCATATAAAACAATGTATTTGAGATAGAAAAGCAAACTTTGTTTTTTCTATTAGTCAAATGAGTATTTTAGTAAACTAAGATAAAAAATACTTGTAAAAAAACACCAATTGTCTGTAAAATTAAAGATGTTAGTCACAATTTCAACTTTCAAAGGGAAATTTAATCTATGTAACGCATATAACACCATTGACGGCTGTAATTTTGTTTAAAATGCTGCTTTTATGTAGCTTAGGCATTCAGCATGCAAACTACATAAGAAATTTGAATAATTAGATAGTTTAATGTCTTCTTTCTGTAGCTCAAACTTTAATTTTGATTTTTTCCTTATTTTGTTACAGTAACATATGTAACAGGCTGTCAGAGACTAACGCCCCGGAGCACAGAGTGCAAACATCTCTTAAAAGATGCGGCTTAAAATTTTCTTCAAGATAGGATATGTCTGCAAAATTCCCTAGGGGGGGGGAGCAGGACCTTTTTTAGCTCGAAGTCTATAAATCAAAGTTGGCTTGTCTAGAAAATTATGCCATGTTTAAATCAAAGTTTGCTTGTCTAGTAAAAAGTGCCATGTTTAAAGCAAAGTTTGCTTCAGCAGTCTAGTAAACATGCCGTGTTTAAATCAAAGTTTGCTTGTCTAGTAAAAAGTGCCAATGTTTTAATCAAAGATTGATTGTCTTGTAAAAGGTGCCATGTAAAGCACTTTGCTTGTCTAGTAAACATGCCGTGTTTAAATCAAAGTTTGCCTGCCTAGTAAAAAGTGCCATGTTAAAATCAGTTTGATTGGCTAATAAAAAATGCCATGTTTAAATCTAGTAAAAAGTGTCATGTTTAAAGCAAAGTTTGCTTGCCTAGAGTAAAAAGTGCCATGTTTAAAAAATGTGCTTTTCTAATAAAAAGTGTCAAAGTTTGCTTGTCGATATCTAGTAAACTGTTACCTTGATAGTTCTTGGTAGTCTGTTCCCTCAAATAGATATGATATTGCTTCACAGCAATCGTATAAATTACCAAGTTGATGATAACCAAATGAAAATACCTGAAAAGTATAAAGTAAACTGTAAATTTGGAAGTTTTCGCGAGGATTTTATTTTCGCATGCGAAGTTACGCGAAAATAAAACCCTTGAGAAATAGCAAAATCACTCTGTTGTCTACTGATAAAGGTAAAACATGCCCAAGTCACGATTTTTTGGCGTCGCAAATGTGTTTTTAACGCTATTCGCGAAAATTTCCGGATTTACAGTACTTGCTAATTTACATCTTAGCATTACCGTCCATGATCCCCCAATGCCTGCAGTGTTCTGCCAAGACTGCATTTTTGTGCCATTTAGCACATAATATTTCACGATGTCCTAGTTTGTTTGACTTCGGACAGAACGTCACCGTCACTGTGACATATTGTCCCAAGAAATTTATGCCTGTTTTTTTATCATTTATCTCTTGTTTATAAGGCTCTGTCCAACAATATACATGTATTGAGGGCATGAGACATGTGTCCCAACCTATAAAACTTTTCAGCAGGTTATGTCACTGTACCAGTTGGACGAAAACTGTATTGGTCATCCAAAAGCCAAAATAGTTAATACACAAATATTGGGAGTCTGGAAAACAGACAAAAAAATAACATTTTTTATCAAAATACAAAGACCAATTTATACTACTAATAAAATTTAGTTCAAGTGTGTCAAAGATATGCACTGCTCCAATTGCAAGTCACATATTTTTTATCCAATAATGTTCATATTACTAAGTTCCGGCTTAGAAATTTTTGAGTGTTATTAAATTGTAATTATTTTCTTACCCATCAATTCACACATGTGTTTTGCGTGCTCAAAAGAACCATCTCATTGAGATGGTTCTTTTGGGTACCCATAACATAAGTTTTGGTTGAGAAATAAGAAAAATAAATTTTCAAATACACACCCTAATCTGAAGATCTCCATCAGTAACTCACTATGCAATTTTATCTCAGAATAACAGAAAACTATTTCAATCTGTGAAAGGAAATCCACGGACCTACAAAGTTGGAAAACAAAAGTCAATGTCCCATGCTTAATACTGGCAGTGTGGAAAAATTAAACAAGCCATAAATATTTGTGACAAATTTCACCTTGAATAACCCTTTGCATGGCTGCATCCCTTTGCATCTTCTGTTGTTTTTTTAACATTAACTTTTTTTCAATAAATTATTCCAATGGATACCATTACAGTGTCAAACAGTACGTAACTGTTGGGATCCAGAACGGGCCTAACTTTTTGTTCGGCCTTTACCTACATGTATGTCCAAGCTCTTTGCAATGATTATTGGTGTCACCAGCAGGCAAGGAGTTAATATTCTGAACATTATCCATACTTATATTTTTATTTGCTCTTTTTAAATATCTTAAGCTTACACTCAACATAATATTAGTAACATCTAATGGTACTTGACCCATTTGGCGCTAAATCTAATGACTAGCAGATTTATTTCTTTGATTTACTCTATATCAAACAACAGAGCCAACAATAAGCCCACACTGGGGGTGGGGGGGGGGGGCTTGTTGAAATTGAGTTTAAATATAGATATTTTTCGGCTGACGTTCGGACCTAATGGGATTCCACAGGAACTAGTCACAAACCCTTAGAATAAGAAAAGTAGGCTTTTATTTACTTTTATAGAGATGGACTGTAACGCTTGTTGTGGGGGTACCCTATATGACTAAGGTCATGATTAGATTGCATTTATACTGTGCCCAGGCTTGTCTGTTCCAGGCCTATATGAACCTCTAGTTTTCAAACTGTTGGTGAATTATACATGGATTTTAAATTTATTATCAACATTGTATTCATCATGGGAATGAAAAATAATGTGGATCCTGATTAGCTTGGTTCCCTGAAGGCAAGAACAGGGTCAGGAGTCAGGTACTTGTTTGTATTAAAATTCCTTATCTTTGCCTTCTACCCCTGCAGAACATAGATATCAACTTTTTTTCTATTGAAATACTTGAAATTATGTGATTGAACTAATGGTGGATTGGGTGAATATGTGTCACACAGGAATATAGATAAGAGTGCATAACGAAAATTTAATTTTCTTATTTCTCAACCAAAACATATGTTGTGGGTACTCAAAAGAACCGTCTCAATGAGACTGTTCTTTTGAGCACCCAAAACATATGATAAAATTGACAGGTAAGAAGATATTTACAATTTAACACTGAAATTTTTGTTTATCTTAACCTGTGTGTCACATGAAGTTAGCGCCACTGAACTGGGCAGATAGATTACAGATCAGGTTCTTCATTTTCGATTGAGGACCTAAGTTCCATTTTTCTCAGTCACAACTGACTGTTTGATTATATCATGCTATATTAATGGGGTGTCTCTCTGACTTACTATTTCAAGTGTAGCATAACAAGGCAAACAAACAAGCCGAACACGGATATAAATAACTCCTGACTAGTCACCCATGTGGCGATATTGCAATCCAAATCAGGTGATCAGTGGGAGTTGAAAATTGGTGTATTTCAAATAAAACTACCGAGCATGTCCAAACTTTGTACTAGCATTCCTGTAGGCCTCCAAATTATAAACTCGATGTGAGATTGAAAATTATATTTCTTATATCTCAGGGCTCGAAATTTTTTTTGGACCTACTCGTCCTGTGGGGCAAGTGGTCTAAATTTTTCACTCGTCCTTACTCCAGTTGAACTCGTCCTTAAGTCGGGTATTTTAAAAGAGACAAAACACATAATTCAGTAACTTATTTACAATTAGTTTTAGGTGACATGTGACATCAACTGACTAGTAATATATGTCAAAACAAATAAAGCTGTGGTTTACACTATTCCCTTTCAGCCATGATCCATCAGACTATTCAGTCATCTGCATCAGACTGAGGTGCAGCAGCCTTTGGACCCCTCGGACCAGTACATGTGTGCCCCTTAATGTGTCTAGTCCCTTTACCACTGTATAACCAGTTTACAATGCTTTCTGTGGGATTGTATTCCATAAGATCAGGACCATCAACTTTGTGGTAGCCTGCGGTATCCTGCGGTAATCAGACTGACCCCTGTTTTCGTATACAGAGATAAAATACGGAACGTCGGCTTTATACTTTCAAAACCCTTAGGCCGAATTGATTTTCCAATGTGTCCCGGTATTTAGTTCAAAGATCAACCAGATTTTACCGGGTTGCATTTACTGCTGACTAGTGTAAACATCCGGTCACATTTTAGTGACATTTTAAACCTACCGAACGATCTTTCTTCACTGTGTTTGCGTTGCTTTTGCAGGCTGTTAAACATGCTAGTTAGTTCTTTTTTTCCCTCAAAAATAATTACAAAACTCGTCCTGTCGGGCTAGCAAATGGCAATTTCCACTCGCCCTTACCGAACTTCCACTCGTAAATACGAGCGGACGTGTACAATTTTCGAGCCCTGTATCTCAACCAAAGTATATATATATGTTGTGGGTACTCAAAACAACTGTCTCAATGAGACAGTTCATTTGAGCACGCAAAACATATATTCAAATGGATGGGTATGACAATAATGACAATCTTATTTTAAAATCCTTCCTGACAAAGTCATCTGATAAGGATACACATTATTGTACACCCTTTAGCAGGTAGGCATCACACGGAATTCCGCGGCTAGCCTTTGTCGCGGATTTCCGTGACATTGAATTTTTTGGAAGGTAGCGGTTTTCCGTGACTTTAAAAAACGCTAAATATATCTCATTGGGGAGCAGTTATTGTTTGCACTTTATAAGGGTCACGGAATTTCATGACATCCTTTGTAAATATCTACCATTTTAAGTTTGTGCATGCATGATATTTGTTGTATCGTCGTCAACCTTAGCTCACCTTGAGGTTTGCTTTAGCTCTTACATCTGTGAGAAATGAGCCCTTTTCTTTGTTTCATTTTAATGTGTTATTATGCCCCCCTGGATGGGTCTGGTGATATATTGTTTTTCCCTTTGCGTCTGTCTGTCTGTCTGTCTGTCCGTGTCAAAACCCTGTCCGCTCTATAACTTGATTACCGTTAAAGATATTTCAACGACATTTCATACATTTGTAAAGCACATTCAGACGACGTGTCATGCACAAGAATCATAACTCTTGCACGTTTATTTATCAAATTATTCCCCTTGTAACATAAATAAGGGTATTTTGTCAACTCTGTAAGTTGAACACTGTTAAAACTATTTGGTTGAAACTTCATACACTTCTAGAGCACAATGAGACAATGCATCATGTACAAGAACGATAACTCTGCTTTGGGTGTTTTGGAGTTATTTCCCTTTGATCATTTGCAATGCTATTTCGTGTCCCCTCTATAACTTGGTAACCGTTGGTTAGAGATATTTCAACGAAACGTCATATATTTGTAAAGCACATTCAGACAACGTGTCATGCACAAAACCATAACTCTTGCATGTTTATTCTTCAAATTATTCCCCTTGTAACATAACTAATTGCAATTTTTGTCCGCTCTGTAAGTTGAACACTGTAAAGCTATTTGATTGAAACTTCATACATTTCTAGAGTACAATAAGACAATGTGTCATGCACAAGAACCGTAACTCTGTTTTAGATATTTTTGGAGTTATTTGCCTTTGATCTTTTGTAATGCTGTTTCGTGTCCGCTCTATAACTTGATAACCGTTAGAGGTGTTTCAAGGAAACTTCATACATTTGCAATGTGCATTCAGATGATGTGTAATTCACAAGAACCATAACTCTTACATGTATATTTTCAAATTATTCCTCTTGTAACACATTTTTGTGATTTTTTGAGTCCTGAAAGGGGGAGACATTTTTTTCGTAGAAAAACAATCTTAGTTTCTCTGTGGTGATATATTGCATTAGTTGGGAAGCCTAAATGCGAGCTAAACAGTTTTGTGTTTTAACAACAAAAAAAAATCTAGGGTGAAGAATTGGCGGCTATTAAGTGCATTTAAGTCCCCCATAGCTTAGGCTGAAATCCGTTCTAAAACAAAAACAGTAAGTGAGTATCATTAGGAAATACAACAATCACAAACTGCAGTTAAACTCGTGGCATCATGAGAAAGAGCCACACAACAAACACGAGACACCAGGAAGGCGAACAAAGCAAAGCAACCAGCTTTCTCTTCCCCATCGAGACGATTGCAAAACTGGAATGTACACAAAGTAACGCACAACAAAACATAGAACAATTACAGAATATCACAATGGCAGTAACAATCAACAATGGATCAACTACAACAGAACCACCGCCTTAGAACGGACATCAGCCAAAGCCACTGGGGGAGGGGGGAGGCTTAAATGCATTTTACTGGCACAAAATCGTCGCCCTAGATTCTGCTGTTGTTGAAGCACAAAAATGTTAAACTCGCATGGAGGATATTTAACTAATACAGTGCATCATCGAAGAGATAAACACTCAAATTAACGCACTATGACGAAAAAGAGAAAAGGGCTCACGACTCTCAGATAGTCAGAGCTAAAGAAAACCTCAAGTTGAGCCACGGTGGGCCCAGCTACAGTCAAGCATCAGGCACCAACCCACCGATTAAAGCTTTACGTCAGAGACGTCATTGAGTCTGAGGCCTGACCCACCGTCGTGCAATTGAAGAGGAAGCCACGGCTAAAACCCGTGATTGGGTTTGCAACCAGGCATGCATGCTGTCGCATGATATCCAAGTTATATCCATCTTTTTTAATAACGTTTGATTATCTTTTTGAATTGATCACGAAAATTAGGGTTTCTAACAATTATTTTGAATTTATAAACTAAATCCCCATAAAATATAGGTACTGATATGCCCTGTTGCAGAAGAGCTTTTAACCCAATGTTGTATTTAACCATTAACTCTGAGTGTCTGTGTTAGAGTTTAGAAAATGCTTTTCGAATTTTATGATATCTTGTTTTAATAACTTAGCAGTCATAAATAGGGTTCTGTTGTTAAAATCATCAATATTAGAACACACTCTCGCAAAACGAATAAGTTGCGAAATATATACACCATAGGAAGGTGAGCGATGAACATCTCCATCAAGAAATGGGAAATTTACTTTTTCAAAATCAGAATCATTAGACTTCAAGCTAAATCCTATCTTGAAGAAAATATCAATCCGCATCTTTTACGAGATGTTTGCACTGTGTGCGCCAGGACGTTAGTCTCTGACAGCCTGTTACATATGTTACTGTAACAAACTAAGGAAATAAGCAAAATGGAAGTTTGAGCTACAGAAAGAATGCATTAAGCTATCTATTTATTCTAATTTCTTATGTAGTTTGCAGTTTGCAAGCTGGATGCCTAAGCTACATAAAAGCAGCCTTTTAAACAAAATAACAGCTTCAAATGGTGCTATATGCGTTACATAGATTAAATTTTCCTTTGAAAATTGAAATCGTGACTAACATCATTTAATTTTATAATCGATTTGTGCATTTCTTCAAGTGTTTTAATCTTAGTTAGCTAAAATACTCATTCGACTAATAGAAAGAAACAAATGTTTGCTTTTCTATCTCAAATAAATTGTTTTATATAAGCTATTAAACAACTCTACCCCAAACTTTAAGTATCCGATTTTGATATCTATTATTGAAGAAAATTATATGAAAATATTTGACACTGGTGGATATCTTACATTTTTGGGACTGTCATGCTAATGCAATAAAGAATCTTAGATTTGCAAGTTTGACATTAGGATCAGAGTACTTATCAAAGCATGTAACGTATGTTACATGGCATAATAAATGAGCAAGGAAATTGTCTTGGAAGTAAGAGATGATATTTCAGAAAAAATACTATTTTTCACGTGTTTTCCTATTAATCTATATCCTCTGGTGCCTTAGTCTTAGTAATTATTGTCATTGCTGATTACAAGCCCATGGACTTGTGTTACAGATGTTACATGTATTTATAATCTTTTTTATCACATATTTCCTTATGTCTATAATACTAAAATATACAGACATAAAAATAGAAAATAATAGTTCACATTTAAATGACACTATTTAACAAATATTCCTATAAAATATAAATATTCAAAAACAATCTTTATTCATGTCAACCTCACAATGTCTATCATTGTGTCTGCTTCTATGGCAAAATAATCACCCATTTCGTCACAACCAGTAGAATCATGGCATTGTATTAGGACTGCAAACTGAGTACAATCCTTATCCACTTCACCCCTTTGGGAATTGTGCAGATATACTTACCTTAAAGAACAATTCAAGCTTAACCAAATAAGAGATGTTTGCACTCTATTAACCAGGGGGTTAACCTGGAACAGTATGTTAGGTATGTTACCATATCAATTTTAGAATAAATGAATTGAAAGTCTGAGAAACTGAAAGAAGACATAAAACTATCTATTTGTTTGAATTATTCGTGTAGTTTGCATGCTGAATACCTTTGATACACATGAAGGTTTTTTTTAACAAATATACAGCTTCCTATGGTGTTATATGTGTTACATTAATTAAGATTATCGTTTAAAATTGGTAATTGTGACAAACATCACTTATAAGCATTTCGTGTAATACTCATCTTTTGCCATCAAAGGAATTAATTTTCTTTGTATGTGTGGCCTGTCAAATAAATTGACTCAGCTATAACTTGAATCCTTAGCATTCTTCAAAAGCAGAAACAGCATGCCAGTGTCATGGGATCAAACACCTGATTAAATATGGGTTTAATGCCATTTCACATATATGCATACAATGGAGTAAGACTCTGGTATATGTCTCTTCCTGTGAAGTGGCAATAGCAATCTTACTGCAACTGCCTCTGCATCCGTGCTAGTCAAATGATAACCTTGCTCTTATTTTGCAAAAGCTATGTCTCTACCATGTACCTCTAAGAATACTTTAAGATTTCTGACATTGGTCAAACAGAAATTTGATTGGCTGTTTTTTCTTTGCATCATTTGCCATGGAACCTTTCCAGTCCTTTGATGCTTAAGTCATCAGGTCTTAGATCAAAAGTATTTTGCTGCGCCTAAAGAACTTAATACGTTTTCTTTAGTTACAATGTTGACTCTTGATGGTTTTGGCAGACAGTCAGAAACAATTTCTGTTACACCTTGAAAATCATCTGGTATATTAGAAAGAACATGAAGTTGGACTTTGCTATCAATTATGCTTGCTACTGGTTGTTGATTGTTGTCAGTACATTGAAGCAAGCCTTACAAGAATGTAAAACCTTTGATTTCTCAGTTTTTGCAGCCATATCATCAGCTGTTGCATTCAAAGAAGGAAAGTGGACTATGTGTAGAATGAAAAACCAGTAGTTCTATATTTTGCCTTAGGGAAGATTTATACAGAGTAAACAAGTTGATAAGGTTACATGATCCATTGAAAACACTGAAATTGAAAACACTTGCCTCTGACTGTATTATCAAAAAGGATGTCACGAAAATGCCCTTGCTCATTTATTACGACGAGTTATATATGTTACATCCTTTAATAAGCGCTCTAATCTTAGAAACTTAGTGAATCCTTGAGGTGAAAGGGTCTAATTTACGCCCTGTTCATCCTGCATTTCATTGCTTTACCTGCTGTGATACATCTAGCTCGTTTATCTGAAGGGAAAGAGTTACCTCCTTTTCAGCACCTTAGAAGTACTAAGGCTTTAAATAAGTTTTTGAATGCTTGGGGAAAGATAATAAGTGCAGAGACATTATTAGATGAAAATATGTTTGTTGCATGTATGGAAAGGCTACATTTATAAGAGTTAACCAGTTAAGATATGATTCTTTTTCTCAGAAATATCAAGGTACATCATTCCAGGTACTCAATGCTTTTAATGGCATAGTTTTCCTCCTTGTAAAGCTTAAGTCTTTCTCCTACTTGCAGAGTGTCACTTGAAACACATATTCAAAAAGAGCCAACTATTAGGAATTCATATCAGTTTCCGAATGTTCCAAGCCATGAATGGCAACATTGGAAAGTTGATAATGAATCATCAATTTTGAGTGGAATGGTGGTAAAATTGCAATACAGTAAATGATTGAAATATTGTGTGATGATTCTACTAGTAGCAAGGAGGCGGGTGATAATAGTTATTACCACAGACCCGTACAACGACAAACGTTTAACATGAGTGTTAAATCGATGAGAATTGGACCATTTCATTTATTGTATTCGCTTGTATAAGTGTAAAACTATCTTTTCTATTTGTGGCTCTATATTTAGCATTATATACACAGTATTAAGAAATGTGTCCAAAACGGCATCTGTAACAAAAGTCCATGGGCTTGATAATCTGAAAGGATTATAATTTCTAGAGTTTTGGCACCAAAGACTTATAAGTACACATTAAATGTCCTGATCTTAGAAACTTGATGACAGCTTGCAGATATATGAGCAAGACAGACTAAGAAAATGTAAAATATCCACACGCTGGTTTAAGCCCTCGAGTAAAATATTTTTACTGACCGTTCCAAGGTGGTACTTCTTTTGTGGATCATTCATGTTATTTCTGTCATGTGTTTGTTATGCTTTCGTGCGTGTCTGTTTATTGATGCCTTGTGGTTACCTACAAGGAAAGGGCTGACCTCTTGGCCCTCGTTTGTGATGTCTTATTGTGAGATTGTTACTTTCTTATTGGTATGCTGGGCCAGGTGTGGTACTTGATTGTATCGATTCCAGATCTTTGCCTTCTTTCATGTGTTTTACTTAAACGGTAATAACACAATTTGCTTCTCGGTAAAACCGGGAGTAGGGCTGTGTATAAGACAATATATTTAAAATAGAAAAGCAAACTTGGTTTTTGCTATTCATCAATTGAGTATATGTTTGTAAAATCTAATAAAACAGTTTTAAACCAAGATATAGTAGTTGTTTAACTAAATGACGATAGCCACAATTATGTCTTTTAAATTATAATTAGGTTCATGTATCGCACATAACACCACAGTTAGTCGTATTAATGCTAAGCAGCTACCATATGTAGTAAAGACATCCAGTATGCAGACTATAAAAATGTCAATTTATTAGATAATTTGAATGTCTTCTTTCTGTAGCTCAAACATTCAAATAGATACGTCCATTAAGAGGCTATTTTGCCCCCCCCCCCCCCCCCCTATGAAGTCAAAAAATAGAAGTTGCTTTTCACAAGTTTCTTCTAATTAGTTTATTAGAACAATAGCCAAAGTGTAAAAGCCTGGTATTGATTCGACAAGTACGGTTGCTATGGTAACAAGAATGGTCCGCAAAAATAGGCTGAAATTAGGAAAATGGCCATTTTGGAGCAAATATAAGACATGTAACAGAGGAATTAATATAGAGCTTAAGCAAATACCAAATAGATATTTTATCAGATGGTGAGGATTATTACAGCACACAATGTATTAAAAGGTTTGTTTGGTATTCGCTTGTGCTGATACCTAATTCTTAAAAAATCGGTCTCCAAAAGCCTTAAATTTGGCACAAAATGGCAATTTCTCTATTTTTAGCCTAATTCGTCCGCCTTTTTTTGTTACCATAGCAACGGTAAAAGTAAAATAAAAGCCTGGATATTACACTTTGGTTATTCTTCTAACAAACCAATATCATGAAATTAATGAAACACAACTTTCAGTTTTTGGCTCCAGAGGAGGAGGCCAAATTTGCCCTTTAACGCACGTAGCTCTTTCTTATTCTCAAATTGATATAGTAACAATTGTAACAAGCTGTTGGAGGTTAACGGCCCAACTTACAGAGTGAAAACAGTTTTTATTCAATGCACCTTGAATGGTTATATAAGATGTAATATGTCTGCACAACTCCAAAGAGGATTGGGATGGAGCAGGCCCTTACTTAGCTTTAAATCAAAATACTGTTTGATGATTTTACTTATTACGATGACAATGATGACACTGAAGCAGACACAATGATGGATGTTGTGTATGAAGTAGGCTCAGATGATGATTGATTTTGAATATTTATAAACTGCCCTGTTCAAATATGAAACAGTTTTCTCTGTTTGTGTCCCTAAATGTTTTAGCATTTTACATATTAAGAAATATATGAAAGTAAGTTTATTTATAACATGTGTAACAAATATCTATAGGTTTGATAACATGCACTGAATATATTTCTTAGGTTCAGGCACCAATGATAATAGATTTATAGGGAAACAGGTAAAATATATTCATTCTTTCAGAAATAGTATCTCTTAAGTAAAGACACTTGCTCACTCGTTATGCCATGTATCATATGTAACGCTCTCTGATCTTTAAAACTTGGTGACAGCTATAAGTCTTTATCATACGAGCCAGCCTAAAGTCCCTAAACATGCAAGTATTTTCACAATTTTAGCCCAAACTTTCAAATTACATTTTCTTAATTTGATATAGTAACGCATGTAACAGGCTGTTTCAGACTAACGCCCAAACTAATAGAGAACAAACATTCTTTATTCAATGCAGCTTGAGTTGTACTTCTAGCAGGAATGTGTCTGCAAAATTTCCTCAAGGAGATTAAAACATTTTTAGGCATATCTTACGTAAAGACAATGACCTTGCCCATTTATTACATTAGGTAACATATGTTACAGCCTCTGATATTAGACATTTTGCCACAAACTTGCAGATTTATGAGTCTTTTCAAAAAGCAAATAAATTCCAAACAATGAAAGATAATCATCGACTGCAAATATTTTAAACTATTTTTTACTCTAGTTTTAATACCAAATTTTCACCTTAAAACTGGGTAGGGTTGTTTAATTGCTAATTCCAAAAAAAAAATTTAAGATAGGGAAAAATACTTTAATTTTTCTGTTAGCTAATTGCATAAGCTAGCCTGACATTGTTAAAACATTTTGCAAAACACACAGAGAGATTGTGAATGTAAATGATATTAGCCACACTTGCAAATTTTAATGGGTTATCTGATTTATGTAACGCAAATGACACCTTAGGAAGCCGCAATTTTGTTCAAATGCCTGTCATACGTAGTTAAGATATCCAGTATGCAGACTATATGAATGACTTTTAAAAATAGATATTTAATGTCTTTAATTTGAAGCCCAAACTTACAATTTACCTTTTCTTAATTTGATAAAGTAACGTATGTTACAGGCTCTTACAGACTAAAGCCCCAATGCATAGAGTGCAAACATTTCTTAAAAGACTCGGCTTTTAATTTTCTACAAGACAGGATATGTCTGCAAAACTCCCAAGAGGGGGAAGCAAACCCATTCTCAGCCATCCGTCTACTGTGCCATTCGTTATGGACAAGTCCAAGATGGTTATGTTGTTGTTGATCAATTGTTTATGTACTCCCCACTGTTTGTGTGTGTGTTTGGTCCTCTGTGTTTGTCTTTGTTTTGGTATGCATTACTGTGTGTCCTTTCCCGTGTTCCAATCATCTTGAAGAGAAAGATTTTGTTTTTATCGTCTCATCCATGTCTTGCCATTTTATATGTTCTGAGGCTCTTCCTCACGGTGCCATGGGTTGGTCTGCAGTGTGTGATAGTGGTATTTCCTGGTCATAATCGATTTCTTTTACACTTCACCAATAACAAACACATCAAGATAAATTTCATATAATGTATTAGGAAAGAAATTTGACATTATCACAAAGAAGGCCAAATTCAACCAAGCTATATTCATCATTATTTTGAACAATTTTTTGGACCCATATCCCAAATACAATATACACAGTCCCATCTGGTTCTGAAGAATATCTTTATAGGGTTTTTACGCTATGTTAGCACGACGGCCAACTAGGTCATGTGATTTTAAGGTTCTCAATAAAATGTTGATCTCTTATATCATAGGCCTTCAACTTTTTATAGCCAAAATCCAGGGTACACAGCAGTTCAGTGATTTGGAAGTCGGTTGCGTTGAGGGAATTAAAAATGGTCTAATTTGTCAAGTATATAAAAGGCATTCGATCATGCATGTCTGTTTAACAGACATCATACATTGAGCTTAAACTTATTCTGATATTCGCAGTAGCATAAGTTTTCATGCTTGACTATGCCCATTTTCCCTTAGACTGCTTAATAAACTGGGTTGTTTAACTTCAGCTATGCCATCTAATGTAATCAGTGTGGACAACGCAGTGGAAATTGTCTTCTTAGTGCAGACAATCATATAGAAAAATATACATGTGTACAGCTTTTAAACCCATACTTTTGTTTGTTTTTTGTTTGATTTGATTCTTTACATCCCATCAACAATATTTCAGTTATGAAGGGACGGGTCTTCCTGGGTTGAACCAGTACTAAGCTAGGATTAATGTTTTTACTTAAGGACACAAGGCAGTGACGCTGGTGAGGCTCGAACCCTCGGTCTCGAGTCAAGCACTCTACTGACTGAGCCACTGCGCTCCCTTTAAACCCATACTGTAAAATACATTTCCAGTTCAAGATTCCATCAACCAAGGGTAGAAAATTTCAAAAACAGAGCCGTCCCCAGGGGGTTCTTTGATATTTTCATATACACGTAGGCTCGGGTCATTTTTTGCGTCCGAAGTTTTGAATTTCATTATTTTTGTGATTTTCAGAAAAATGATTTTTGGGTATGAAGATTTGTTGGATATTTTGAGGAGTCATCACAAAATTGGACTATATTTAGGGGTCATTTCTATGCATATCAGGGTCTTTACTTAGGATCAATGTACAGCATGGGGGATATTTATTTTATTTTTCAAATATTATTTTGGGTGCCTGAAATTCGTGATATTTTTGGGGTGAACGGTAGATGCTGGGGCCGGGCCTAAGTATGAAGAAAACATGAGAGTACCCCCCCCCCCCCCTCGGAAACCAAGCTTTTGTTGTGTTTGTTCCGTGTCTGTGCCAGTACATTGTCGTTTTGTACAAGGCGAGCGACTTAATCACTACAACACGGAAGTTTTTCTTATGGCTGCTCCGTAGCTGTACCGGTATAGTACTTAGCTGAGAGTGTTTATTGTTGTGTGTAACTTTAGTATGACCAGAAGCGCAGGGCCACAGCTTAAAGTCTCATCCGATACTGTAACACTTACGTGGAGAAGAGGATCAAACTCGGGACCCCTTGGTATAAGTCGAATACACCACGCCGATTGTTTGTTGCTGTTGTTGTTGTTGTTGTTGTTTAATGGTTGTGGTCGTGTTCCTTGGCTAAAACCAGTTCTGGCCGAGTGGGTTTATGTTTTGTGTGGTTTTATGTCCAGGAGCATCCGAAGGCTCACCGGCAGTTTATTGCGAAAGCCTATACTTGTAACACACATTCGCACTGTGTTTAGAACTTATTCAAGAAAAGTATTAATTGAGCCGTGACACGTGATTTCCAACAATGTGGCATTTTGACAAGGGTAGACTCAGACAAGCCTGTGCAGCCTTTTTTTAAGCTTAGAAACTCCAAATGATGTTCAGTCAGCAGCTTAACATTCATAGAATATTCAAGCGACAAGCAAAGGCTCTGATCAGACTGTGCGTATGCGCAGGCTGATTTGAGGCTTTGCTGGTTGCACATACCACATTGTTGGAAATCTCATGCACTGGCTCAATTCTTATATCTACGGGTTCAGGGTGGGGAGAAAGACGCCTAGATATCGGTCTGAACCTGCATCATCAGGCTTTGCTCTTGCTGTGTGTATGTAAATGCGAGAAGCGAAGGCTCAGACGAAATGCTTTTTAATAATACATGTATGCTCCTTCGCTGCTCGCATATGCAATTGGTACGATTGTTTAAGTATGGGTCTGATCACCATTGTAAGTTGATAAGTCTCTATGCATGTGCATAATTTGAAACGCAGACCCCAATAAGAAATCCGAGTTGTCTATGTAACCTATGCTCGAGTATTCGATTATTGTAAGTTGTAAGATCATGTACCTGTACACATCCTGAACTCAACAACCGCTCCCTGCCAAAAATCAAAGTCACGGATATCCATAGCCTTTACAAAAATGTTCAAGGTGACGGGAAGCCGCTACAATCGAAAACTTCAAAGTCACGGATATCCGTGACTCTCGTTTCAAAACTAAGAAAATCGCAAGTTTTTGATACCGAGTAACTCCATATAAATGCCGAGTAACCTGAACAACTCGAAGTTAAGTTGAAGCTAAAGGCAGTATTTTATGCAATCGTTATTGTCCTGTTAGAAAAAATTGAATTTTAACAGCAATATATTGTCATCTTTACCAGTGTCTCCAGCTCCTTCTGACCACATGTTTTCCTTCTCTTCGCTTCAAAATCACCCGGCTGTAAACTTTATCTTACGTCATCAGAAGATTGGTTACCGGCACACATTCCAGGAAACTTTTGGTTTTCAAGCACTTAAGATAAGTTGGGAAAACGGAAAAGTAGGTACTCGTTGCAAAGTCGCGGACTTCCGCGACAAAGGCTAGCCGCGGAATTCCGTGTGATCCCTACCTGTTTAGTTTAATGTTAAAGAAGCCTAAAGCTGTCTAGGTGTCAAATATGTGAACTTTCCGTTAAGAAATGCTACTTAGAAAAAGCATGGTGGGTAGTCACATGGTTTTTATTAGGATACACTGTAGGGTAAAATGTTTGACTTCTTTTCACCAATCATGTGCGGATCCAGAGGGGGGGGGGGGGGGGGGGGGACAGGGTGTCCGAGCCCCTGTCCCATAGAAATCACAAAATTATGGGGTTTCTTAGCAATACTACTGTCCAGATCCCCTTAAAAATCACAAAGCTACCAAGCAAGTATTCAATGTCTCGGACATCATTGCCACGCCAGCGAAACGCCATTTTAATGGCGTTTTGCTGGTGGGCCGATGATGGCCCTATTTTAGTTGTATTTGGATCCACCCATTACTAAAAAAAAATTGGACCCCCTCTGAAAAAACTTTCTGGATCCCGGCATGACACAGTGTTTTAAGCGAAAGTGAAGATTTCTCTGTACCCATTAAGTTATACACCATTTTCCAGCCCACATTTTTCCCGATCTAACGATGCCAGAATATCCTCATAAAGCTTCTTACTTCGAGTACAGACTGTCATGAAATTTTTAGCGGCAAATATTGTGCCTGAAATATAGAAATTAACTGTATGGACGAAAATTATTTTCTTTGTGACAGAGTTTTTTTACTCATAGTAAGAACGTGGGCTTGAAATGGTGTATAACTTTCTGAGAATAGATGAGAAAACATAGAGAAATCTACTTACATTCGATCAGAATATCCGTACAATGTAGTCAAACATCCGACCGTGCAGTGTATCAAAACAAAATACATGTGACTACCCACCCTGAAAAAATGTGCCAAATACAGCTGTTACAGACTGACAGTCTAAATGAGTTTTGTTTATTTAAAAGAAAGAAATGACTTTTAGAATATCCATGGAATCATGAATACTTCGATTCTTTTGCAATGTAAGTGAAGCCCTTGGGACTTCAATATTTTTTTTTTACAAATTTTATTTATAGTCAGAAATCTAACAAATTAACATTAGCTATGTATAGCTATTAACTGACACATTATTTTTACCTAGCATGCAAAGAGTTAATTGTTTCAGAGGCTGTGTTTGATGATAATTTGGGCTATTATTAACGATATTAATCACAAAGTACTGACTATTCAACCTCATAGAACACATACAGCAGCCCTCAGTATTTTTAAGCCATGAAATGTTAAATGCCATAATTAACAATTATTGTACAGAATTAATCTCAGAACTCCAGGCAAGTATGAATTTCTGTGAAATTGTTTTTTCTCTAAACAAAGAGATATGTAGCCATGTAATTTTGACTGCATGGAGCAACAAAAATGAACACTTTACAGGGGACAAAAAATCCACTTGTCCGCTAGTAAAATAATTACAAGTGAAATCTAGAAAAGACGATTAATTCTCCCCAAAGCTCTTATCCTGTAGGACGAGTGCTTACATATTACTCCCTTATGTTCTTTATTGCATATTCTTTTAAAGGACAGTGAATGTGTTTGCAGGAAAAGTGAGAATCGTAAGTCACTCGTCCTGCAGGACAAGTGCAATATTGAAATTTTTTTGGCCCCTGCTTTCTGTGTAACTACAAGAGTGCATTATAAGATACAAAACCAGGCAAGGAGAGGACTATAATGGGAATCAATGTAATGAGTTCATTTCCAACATTAGAGTTGTTGGGGGAGTTTTTCACTTTTATTCAAATTTTAATCGAATATACTCTGTTACAAGCAAACATTGCAGACTCCCTAGGTCAGAAGGCAAGGTTGGGCGGAAAATTCCACCCCCGGTATTTACCGGTGGAATTTACCGATATTTCCCGGCATGGCAAATAATGCTCAAGTGGCAAATACTGGCAAATAATGGCAAATATAACTTTTTGCCGAGAAATACTGGCAAATATGAGTTTTAGCTGTAAAATGCAGCAGATATCTTTAGGAAGTTGACTTAAAATAGTATAATTTAACTAAATGAGTGAAAATGTAAATGTTGAATATGAGGCTACAGTATCAGTATAAAACTTTTGAATACTTTTAAACATGTTAAAACAGCCGAAAATGAATCTTAGACTGAAATTTTGAAATAATTTTAACAATTAATAGTATCTTTAGCCCTTATCACGCTGAATATTTTATGTACAAAACAGTAACACTTCTTCCAAATTTTATCCTGTTCAGCTTAAATCTGTATTTTCAATTAGTGTGGAAAACAGTGTAAATCCTGATAAGATGGCCTCTGAAAGAAACAAGGGTAAATTTTAATTTGACCTTTAAATGAGGAGAAAATTTACCTGTGTATCTGGCAATTGTTTGACACCTGTGCCTGTCAAAAACTGTTAAAACAGCACATCCCTAAGTGGATACTGTATAGCCATAGGCAAGGATGAACAAAAGGATGTCATAATTGACTTCATATTTTAACTTAAGACAATTAAAGTCCAGATGACCACAAACAGGGGTGTCTTTAATTGAGTTATAGTACAGATAAGGGTCACTTATCCAAACACCCAACTTTAATATTTCATATTTTAACTTAAGATAATTAAAGTCCAGGTGACCACAAACAGGAGTGTCCTTAATTGATTTATAGTACAGATAAGGGTCACTCACCCAACCTTATCTGTAACTATGCACAAGCCAACTGATTAGTACTTAGGCAGGTACGAAACAGGTTTTTTTCTTCTTCTTAAGTTCACTTTTAAATTAAAATGTTTAAAGAATGAGACTTATACCTTGAACTAAGATAATTTAGCTGATAGCCTGATAAAATAGTAGGAATGAAATATTAAGACAAATAACCTCTATTATTGAAATTAACCAACTAAATGTGGAAGGTTGTAAATCATATTTGCCAGTATTTTCCATTATTTGCCATTATTTCCCGGTATTTCCCGGTAAATGCCACTGGCATGGCAAATATGCTTATTTGCCGGCATTTTGCCAACCTTGTCAGAAGGATCATGCTTTTCAATATGTTTGAACAACATTATTAATTGCGCATAAATGCTAGAAAACCTCAGTCTTCAGGGCCTTTTCTCCCTATCACCAGGGCCTGATATTCGGCCCCATTCCCAAAGGAAAGTAGGCCTACATGCCCGTCCCCATGTCAGTCTCGTAACACGACGTCATCTGAAACTATTGCCGATGTACCAAGTGATTATGTAGGACCACCATCCAAATCAGCAACAGCAAGCAACTATCTCAGTTCAGATGATAATGCTAAGCCTATTGAAATTGAAAGCCAAACTCCTGAAATTTTCCCCCCAAAAAATAAATTTGACAACAGAACAGAAGGTTATATTTCAACCCCAGTAAAGATGGTTACATTTGTAAGTTTTGCGAACTGTTTCCCTGTTCTGCATATGAAACTATGAAATGGGTAAATCAGGGTATTCAGCTTGGGACCCACCCCACTAGGAGGCTTGAAAACATGCAGAAAGTAAAAAGCATAAGCTGTCGGAATCTAAGTATGTCAGTGTGTTGCGCTCTTCTATTAATTATAACTTACACACTCTTAACTAAAGGCCTGCTGTTTAACACTTCTAAAAAATTCCCAAAATGTCCCAAAATGACGCATATTTTTTCCCAATTCAGCCAGGGGGCCTTTTCCCAAAATAGCTGGAAAAGGCCCTGGTCTTCTGGGATTTGCGAACAACAAAGGCGAAGACCAGCCTGCACATCCGCACAGTCTGATTAGCACCTTTGTTTTTCGCTAAATTAGAAAGTATAACATCAAAACTGTCTTCAAGCAAAATTTTAGTTTTCTAGCTAGTCTCTGTAGCTGAGTAGGCTGGTTTTAGTTTGACTTATAGGAAATCCCAAGGAGTCTAGAGAGGTTGTGTCGCTGCCCATTTAATATATATGAGCCATGAAATGTGATTTCCAACAATGTGGCATTTTGACAAGTGTAGACTCAGACAAGCCTGTGCAGCCTCCTTTTAAGCTTAGAAACTCCAAACGCTGTTCAGTCAGTAGCCAAACAGTCATAGAATATCCAAGCGACTAGCAAAGGCTCTGATCAGACTGCGCTTATGCGCAGGCTGGTCTGAGCCTTTGCTGGTCGCACATACCACATTGTTGAAAATCTCATGTCGCGGCTCCTATCCAGAATTAGCATGATAATGGCGAACAGGATGAGTAACTGCCAACTGATCCAGTTCTTGGGTTTTATTGTCACACATTCGCTTTCATTGAAATAATTAATTTATGTTTTATGAGTTTGCTTCTTTACAATGTAGAAGCAATCCTTTTATGAACCTTTAGATTTTTGCAAACTGTTCATAGCCTAATGAATGACACAAATATGATTGACAGCTGCCAAGCTCACTTCTCAGCGCTCTCACTAGGTTTTTGAAAACAGGAGTCCTAAAGCACTCTTAGCCAAAAAATGGGAGTCCCACTATACAAAAGAATATAGTCTCCTTCAAAAAATAGGAGTCCCAGCACCAAAAATGGGAGTTCAGGACTGCAAATTGGCAGTTAGTGAGAGCTCTGCTTGCCCGTGCAATATGCTTTGAACATCGAGCTCATTCGCCAGAAGTGACACTGGTGTTGTGATTGACAGCGAGCCACACCCGAGTCGCGTGTGCAAACAAGCTTCTTGTTTGCTCCATTGGTTATCTGTGTTCATGTTGGCTGTTCCGCTTTTCCATTTTACACTCAGAGAAAATAGAAATACAATTTCACATTAAATACAAAACTCTTTTGTTTCCTAAAAATTTATATATTTTTGATATTTATAATAAAATGCAAGTATAAGCAATAAATTCAATTTTTGGTCTGTTCATGGAATCATGAGTACTTCGGGTCTCTTGCAAAGTTAACGTCAAGCCAAAAGGCTTCACTTACTTTGCAAGAGACCCAAAGTATTCATGATTCCAAAGGGCTTCACTTTAACTATGCAAGAGACCCGAAGTATTCATGATTTCATGAACATTCCAAAAATTTTATTCATTTCTTAAATGACATTGACATATATTGAAACTACATGTTACTAAGCATATGTGATCACATAAAAAAAGTATTGATAGCTATTAGCTAGTTGGTTTTGTCTTACTGATTCTAAACTGATAATCAATTGTGATTTAAAATGGATTGCCTATATCACTACTTCTATAGTTTAAGCTTTTGCAGCAATAATTTTTGCACAAAAATCTGGAAATACACAAATGTATAGTTTTAAAGGGTGATCTCATTAAGTAAAAAATACTTTTGTCCACCAAATGACCACCATCTTTATTTACTGTTTCCTAGGCAACTGTTGAGCACTAAATGCTCATTTCTCCCCCTCTGTAGTCTTTTCAATATATAAAGTTACTTCCGGTGTGAAATTATTAGACATGTTTGGTATAAGTGGCAGCAAAATTATATTTTATGAGTTAGTAAATCCCAATAATATCAAGTCATTGCTGAATAAGTGTTTATCCAGTACATTGACTACCGTACATTCTTCAAACTGCTGACCGTTTTTGCTGATACTATTTCTTCAGTTAAATCTTAAAGCGCAAAGAAAAAATGCATCTGAAAATGTCGTCTCACTGCTCCTATAGGAACATTCAGCAGACGAGAAAACAGACCACTTTTGTTGCAGTTGTTGCATTTAGGGATAATTTACAGGGTGCCCACTCTTAGTCTGATATGAAATTCCCTGACTTTTCACTGACCAAAATTCATTTTTCCCTGACGATTTTACCGCGCTTTGGCACCTGCCTCCTCCCCTTCCAGCCGTCTGATACGCCCGCATTTTATTGATACGCCCACATTTTATAAATACTGACATAAATCAAACTAAATCCTTAAAATGTATGACTTTTACATCAGAAATATGTGTTTAAATCAAAGACACACAAAAGGAAGCAAGCATGTAAGAAAAGAACATTACATAACTTTGTGTTGTGTAAGATATTTTTTTAATATGTCATACAGCTTACTTGAGCTGTTTGGGGAATTTTGCCAGGTGTAAATGGGAGCAAACGACCCCCAGGACATGGCCAATTTGGACCCCAGGGATATGGTTGGCAAGATTTATGTAGGGAATCACTAAGCATTGCTACATATGCTTAGTATATAAGCTGTGGGCCTCATGATTTTAGAGGGGGGGGGGGGGGTATTTATAGTCAACATAAGATAATGCCCCCAGGGTGTGGCCAGTTTCGACCCCAGGGGTTTGATTGGCAGGAGACCACTAGATATTGCTACAAATTAAATCAACAAGCTGTGAGGCTTTTGGCTCCAGCCACTTCAGAGAAGATTTTTAAAGTTTTTCCCATTATAAACTCTAGGGACAAGCGCTTTTGAGGAACTCTGATAGGAGTTCATAAATTTCCCCCATAATTGTGTTATCAACTGTTAATTTAACTGGGAAGCTATTTGGTTTCAGCATCACTCTGTCATAAGTTAGCTTAAGCCTTTATGCAGTTAAACATCACACTCAAGAACTTATTAAAAGTTTATCTGTCTGAGCAATCATAATTTATTTTTGACAAACAGTTAAAACCAATATCGCCTGGCTACTCCTGAAAGTTGGGTGTGATATTTGCCTATTTACTTACATTTAGTCAGTAGTATTAGTACTAAATATATAGCAAACAACTTCAGCAGATGACATTTTCAGATATCTTTTTCTGTTGCTTCAATTGTTAACAGAGTAGATGCTGATCAAATGTCGCCAAATGAAGCATTGCATCTGGGTCTTCACTTCAGTTGATCACTGGCCTCAAGTTTTACATGCATGGAGATACAGCAAGCTTACTGATTTCATCTCTCTGGTGTATTTTGAAAGCAAATCTGACAGAGTGTTGATATATGTAATTTTACTGCAGTGGTTGTTTTAAAGTACAGGGGCATCTTGTCCCTAGACTGTATAAGTCTACGGGAGCTTTATGTTACCCTTGGCAGCCTTTCCCCTAGCTACCGTATGTGCTTTACATTAAATTTGATCAGACCTGATATATACTCCTTTGAAAATGGAAGCAGACGACGAAAACAGACCATCAATATACTCATTATCATATCTAACTTGAGCCTTTAACTCAGGTGAGTTAAAACAATGTGACCAAAAATTAGGTTTTAGAATATAATAACAGATCCTAGCCTAATATATATATATTAGAACAACTGGATTGCATATTATATTCACTATATAACACTATTAAAGTCATCATCTCATATTTGTTTGTTTAATTTTTGAGGGGTTAACTAAGCATGATTTTAAAATTCCCTGACTTTTCCCTGACAATTGAAGATTTTCTAATTTCCCTGACCATTTTACAGAATTCCCTGACTCTTCCCTGACCTTGAAGAAAAACCAAATTTCCCTGACGGGTGGGCACCCTGATAAATCATTCCATATATCTACCACTCTGTAACAAAATCTATGCTGTCTTTAATATGTTAGTGTGCCATAGGTTTTCCCAATTTTAGTCAAAACAACGCTATTTTTCACAATTTCATGGGCCTGGCCCCATTCCAAAAAAGGAGTGTGAGAGCCCTGAACTTTTTAGAATGGCCACATTTGTCTATTTTGTCCAAAAGTGTTTTCTGTTTGTCAGGTTTACTGTCATTTTCCTCATCAAATTCAATTATGTAGTTGATGTATTAATAGTAGGTCTGCATTTACAGTCACTGTGTGGCTGCTTTGCAAATGTCAATACTGGCATCTGCAGACGTCAGACTCTTTTCTTGTCTTCTTCATTTGAGTGTACAGCCTGGCTTTCTTTAATATGGTTGTCTTAACTTCTTCCTCATTTTCTCCCTCATAGTGGTAGGGATGTAGGTTTTCATCAGACAAGTGTCAGTGACATAGTGTTGAGTTTTGAAGTATCTAATGAAGAGACATTCTAGCTGACATATCCTGGTGGATAGTATGTTTGTTAAGTACAGTTTTCTATGGAAAATCGGTCTTTCTTTCTTTCTTTATATACTGCAACACCCCCTTGCGAGGATTACGTGTAGGTCAATACTAGCGTGTCAATGGACAGTATACAAAAGTACATGTAAATGCAAACTTGGACCCAGTATAAACGGACTGGTCACTGAGGGAAATATAAAGTTATGTTGTCGAGGCTCTGTTTTAGCGCTATTTCAAAGTACAACAGCCTGTAAAATTGATTCTAAAAACACCCAAGATTATATAATTTATATTCCCGGTATGTACAGTTGAAATATTACAAGTTACAGTAAATAAAATTGAAGTTTTATCATCTGGTTTAGTTGATTTCTTTTCGACTAAAAGTGCCAAAAATAGCTAAAAATGGTACCTTGGTTTCTTGCTGATGTTCATAAAAACGGATACACTTTCAATAAATATAGCAAAACAGTCTTTTAGATGATATGTTGAACTGTTGCTTTTTGAAGAAAAATCAGAGATATGCAGAGAAATAATAAGGATATGATAATTTAATCTCCAACATAAGTCAGTTTGAAAGCACAGCCTCAACAACATATTTCCAATATATACATTACCTGTATGCCAGTTACCAGTCCGTGTGTACTGGGTCTGAGATGCAAACTAGATGTATAGATCGAGTGAGGATTATGTCATACCGCCTTGATAGCTCAGTTGGTAGAGCGTCTGCTTTCGGAGGGGGAGGTTGTGGGTTCGAATCCTATACCAAAGGTGTAAAAAATGGTACTAGCAGCTCCCTTGCTGGCGCTTGCATAAAAGGGGTTGTGCTAGGAAGATAAAGTAAGGCAGGTAAGTATCTGTTAAAGATATTGTTATGTCGCAGAATAGCTCGTGAGCTAATTCTCTTAAACAGTGATACGTCATATCCCGCTCTGGATCATCGAGGCGCTTTACGCACTCGGTGAATACACAGGTAATTCTCCGTTATCCCTACGTATTTTGGTGCATTTTTAACTTGCAATATCTTTAAAACTACTCAAAATTTTGCGTTGAGATTTTCAGTATCGTTTAGAAATATGACTTTCTTTTGATATAGAAAGCGATTTTGAAATAATCAGACATAGTTACGGATAAATTATTGATTCAAATTTCAGGATTTTGAACGCTTTTTAATAAGCGTCTGGCCTTATTTTCACCGAGTATCTCAGCGGAGCTCTTCAGCGTGAGGTTACATAAAGCTTAAAATACCCGAATGACTTAACAACAGAATGTTGTCTGTTACATTATAAGCAAAGTTAAATAAGGCTTCTTTATCTTTTATCTTTAAACAAATGGTGCTCTCTGCGACAACAAATTTTACAGAAGTCATTACTTGTGTCAATGAGAAAAAAGTTTGACAGGTGGCTCTAACAGATGTAGAGCAAATCTAACGGCAGAATGCGCGAATCGACTTTGGAAACCTTACTTTCTGCATGTCGTACTAATTTCCTCACTTTCTCTGAAAGAGACAAATAACCTTCAAACGTAAAAACTTACTTTTTTCTTACTTTTCTAAACTGTTTGTTTTCCTTGACAAACTTTGGTAAAACTTGGTTCCAGGTCATCCTATCGACTCGATAAAAAGCAGGATACCAGTAATAAGCAATTCACCAATGAAATAGCTCGTCCTATATTATGTAATTCTAGAGAGTTTCATTGATTTTGATTGGGTATCTTTTATTACGTCGTTTCCCGCGGTGTCTTTTTATCACTACCAAACATGTGCGATTCGATGTATAGATGGAGTGAGGATTATGTCATATCGCACCGAGGAGCAGCGAACCTGCACAGACTCGCCAGAGCCTTCGCTGACCGCATACACAAATTATGGGTGTATATTTAAGGGGAGAGATATCGAATTTTAAAGTGTAAACTTTTAAAGTGTAAGTTTAAAGTGCAATACTGGCACTCATCTACAATGAGTCTTTAGCTCGGGGCGAGGTACCAGATGAGTGGCGACAAGCAAATGTTTCTCCGGTCTTTAAAAAGGGTGAAAAATATGATGCTGCTAACTACAGGCTGGTGTCGCTCACATGCATCTGCTGCAAAACCCTAGAGCATATTTTAGTCAGCAACAACAACAAACACATAGCCTTAGATAGCATACTTGCTGACTGTCAGCATGGTTTCCGAAGTCAGAGGTCTTGCGAAACCCAGTTGGTCCAGTTTGTGCACGATATCATCAGCAACCTGGATGGGGCTGTGAATCGTGGGCACAAACAGACAGATCTAATCATAATGGATTTTGCTAAGGCCTTTGACAAGGTTCCACACAGGAGGCTATTACACAAATTGGAATATTATGGGATTAGAGGATCCACCCACAAGTGGATCAACTCATGGCTCTCTGGGCGCACTCAACAAGTTGTTTTAGATGGCCAAGCCTCAGATCCAGTCCCAGTGCTATCCGGCGTGCCCCAGGGATCGGTCTTAGGTCCGGTCCTGTTCCTCCTCTTCATAAATGATCTGCCGGATAACATCAGGTCTTCTGTTCGCCTGTTCGCAGACGATTGTGTCCTGTATAGGAATATACATTCACTTCAGGATTGTTTGACCTTGCAAGAAGACCTCACCAGCTTAGGACAGTGGGAAGCCGATTGGCAAATGAAATTTAACGTAGCCAAATGTCACTCAATGAGAGTGACTCGGCATCAGCATCACAAACAAATTCTTTTCGACTACTCACTACACAATCAAACTTTGGAAAATGTTCAGTCGGCAAAATACCTTGGTATCACTATTACAGATAACATGGATTGGGGTCAGCATGTCTCTGAAATCTCTTCCAAAGCAACTAAGACACTTGGTTTCCTTCGCAGGAATTTGGCTTTTGCACCTAGGAGTACAAAGGAAGTTGCATACAAAACTTTGGTTCGGCCTAAACTAGAGTATGCAGCACCCATTTGGAGCCCTCACTTGAAACTTCAGATTAATCAGATTGAGAAAGTTCAGAGGACAGCAGCCCGCTGGACCTGCAGGAGATGGCGAAACACCAGTAGCGTCGGCGAAATGCTCGATGAGCTTGATTGGCCATCTCTTGAGGCCCGTAGGGACCAGTCCTCCTTGCTTCTCTTTCACAAGATTCATTGTGGAGCAGTGTCTATTGAAAAAGACAAGTATATGACCCCTGCTCATAGTTTGAAAACTACCAGGTCATCACATAGTGCACAATACCGCAGACACCAGACATACAGTGATGCCCTGAAGAATTCTTTTTCCCCCGTACTATTCCACATTGGAATAGTCTGCCTCCTTCTGTGGCAAATGCCCAGTCCACAGAGGAGTTTAGGGCACTCCTTATTTAAACAAAAATTCAGCCAAAAGTTTTTGTGTTTTTTTGTGTTGTTTTGTTTTTTGTGTTTTTTGTTTTTTATTTTATCAAAATTTCCAAATTCGCACTCCCTGGTGTAATGCTCATATATGAGCGAACCAGTAAAGATAGATAGATAGAGATAGATAGTAATTGTGATAAAAGATGCTAGATTTAACCAGCAAACATGCTACGCGGCATCGGCATCACAAACCAAACCTTGGAAAACGTTCAGTCGGCAAAATACTTGAAATGTTTGAGAAAAATTAATTCCATCAATGATATAAACTGTTCATATTTATTAAACAAGATAATCACTGAAAACAGAAAAAAATATCATAACACCAATCCCCCACCCCAGTGATGCTTTAGATAAAATTTGATTATGTTCAGCCAAGTGGTCTCAGAGATATTCATGTCTGAAAGTGTGAATGCACAGACGGACGGACACCGGCTCGAGTCCCATCCTATAAGCTCATCAAGAGCCTTCGGCTCAGGTGAGCTAAAAACAGTAACTGTATACACATTATGATATTCAATATACTATGATCTTTAGGGCTTTAAAAATTGCAAAATTTGTCAAATGAATGAAGGTCATTTTTCTTCGCACATGAGAAAAACAGTGGAGCGCTACGCTATATCAATACATAACTGATACGCGTATTGGTTGTGTATGGTTAAAGCAATTTTTTCACATGCAAATGAGCTACCAATACGCTTTAACCAATACGCTACCAATACGGTTCAACCAATACGCTACCAGTATGCTTTAACCAATACACTACCAATACGCTTTAACCATACATAACCAATATGCTTTTTTTCTATTTGTAATAAACATTGTTCAAAATACAAATATACACAAGTTCATATACAATGCTATGTGAACATATAAATATGGAGATCATTCGAACAGCTAGCACTAATTTTACACTATTAGAGAGAAGAGGGGAGGATTAGAGAGAAGCAGGCAGAGAGCCTGTATTCAAAGTTAATTAACATGCAGGATTGTAGAGTACTATAGATCATATAAGTAATTGGATATATTTTATAGATGTGAACAAAGGACGAGCACGAGCCTGAGCTCTTGCATAGCCTCTATTCTAAAACAAGTGTGCCGCTCATGATAAATGGCTGGAAGAATGTAAAAAATATAATATAGAAAAACATAACGACCAATAGCAAAAAGCCAGCATCAAAAAGCAACAAGGATAGCGAGAATCTCACTCTTCTGTCACAGTTGGGAAGAAATAGTTATACACTGGAGACCATTTTTTAAAGAACTTATTGATCTTGTTGTTAAGGAAGGAAATATATTTCTCACTTAACATTTTTTTCTTTAGGAGGAAAATGAAGCCTTGGATATTAATATTTCTGGAAATAAATTTATTTTGGTAAATAAAAAGCTTTGCAAGAGCATATATGTAATTTACTAATTCATTGTTACCAGTATATGAAAATAGTATTTTCCTGTCTTCTAGAGATAATTCAATGTTGACATTGGTGTTGAGCCATTCTCTTAATTCTCTCCAGAAGTTTTTAACCTTTGGACATGACAAAAACAAATGGTGTATTTTTTCTAGTTGTTCCTTACAGTAAGAACATACTCCACTATCAATTTTATTAATTTTAGCCAAGAAGGAATTTGTAACTAAAATATTATTATTTATCTTATATTGGAAATTTCGAAGTTTAACTTCATGCCATTTTTTGGTACTAAGAAAGTAAGATTTCCATTCATTTTCAGTTATGTCACCTATTTCATCTTGCCATTTGTTCTGCGGTATATAATCATTCACATTTACAAAAGTATCATAGAATACTCTACTACCTTTTTTGGCCTTCATAAGCTTTTTAACAAAGACATTATAGACTTCGAACTAAAAAAGGTCCTGCTCCCCCCTAGGGAATTTTGCAGACATATCCTATCTTGAAGAAAATTTCAAGCCGCATCTTTTAAGAGATGTTTGCACTCTGTGCTCCGGGGCGTTAGTCTCTGGCAGCCTGTTACATATGTTACTGTAACAAACTAAGGAAAAAATCAAAATGAAAGTTTGAGCTACAGATAGAAGACATTGAACCATCTAATTATTCAAATTTCATATGTAGTTTGCAAGCTGGATGCCTAAGCTACATAAAAGCAGCATTTAAACAAAATTACGGCCTTCAATGGTGTTATATGCGTTATATAGATTAAATTTCCCTTTGAAAGTGAAAATGGTGACTAACATCCTTCATTTTACAGACAATTTGTGCATTTTTACAAGTGTTTTTAATCTTAGTTTACTAAAATACTCATTTGACTAATAGAAAAAACAAAGCTTTCTTTTCTATCTCAAATACCTTGTTTTATATGAGCTATTAAACAACCCTACCCCCAATTTTAAGTATCCAATTTTGGTATCTATTATTGAAGAAAAATATATAAAAAAGTTTGACGCTCGTGAATATCTTACATTTTTGGCACTGTCTTGCTAATGCAATAAAGAATCATACATTTGCGAGTTTGACATCAGGATCAGAGCACTTATTTAAGTATGTAACGTATGTTACATGGCATAATGAATGAGCTAGGAAATTTTCTTGGAAGTAAGAGATGATATTTCAGAAAAATACCGTTTTTAACATGTTTTCCTATTTATCTCTAGCCTCCGGTGCCTTAGTCTTAGTAATTACAGTCATTGCTGATAACAAGCCCATGGAATTGTGTTACCTATGTTATATATAACCTTTTTAATCACATATTTCCTTATGCCTATAATATTAAAATATATAGACATATAGATAGAAAATAATAATTCTCATTTAAATGACACAATTTAATAAATATTCCTATTAAATAAAATTATTCAAAAACAATCTTTATTCAAGTCATCCTCACAATGTCTATCATTGTGTCTGCTTCTATGGCAAAATAATCACCCATTTCATCACAACCAGTAGAATCATGGCACTGTATTAGGACTGCAAACTGAGTACAATCCTGTTCCTCTCCAACCCTTTGGGAATTGTGCAGACATATCCTACCTTAAAGAACAATTCAAGCTGCATCAAATAAGAGATGTTTGCACTCTATTAACTAGGGGTTTAGCCTGTAATGGTATGATACGTATGTTACCATATCAATTTAAGAATAAATGAGTTGAAAGTCTGAGAAACAGAAAGAAGACATAAAACTATCTATTTATTTGAATTATTCATGTAGTTTGCATGCTGAATACCTTTGATAAATAAGAAAAGATTTTTGAACAAATTTACAGCTTCATATGGTGTTATATGTGTTACATTAATTAAGATTACTTTTTAAAATTGGTAATTGTGACAAACATCACTTATAAGCATTTCGTGTGATCCTCCTCTTTTGCCATCAAAAGACTTAATTTTCTTTGTATGTGTAGCCAGTGCCAGCGTCAAACAACTTGACTCAGCCAAGCTTGAATCCTTAGCATTCTTCAAAAGCAGAAACAGCATGTCAGTGTCATGGGATCAAACACCTGATTTAATATGGCTTTAATGCCATTTCACATATATGCATACAATGGAGTATGACTCTGGTATATATCTCTTTCTGTAAAGTGGCAAAAGCAATCTAACTGCAGCTGCATCTGCATCCGTGCTAGTCAAATGATAACTTTGCTCTGATTTTGCAAAATCTATGTCTCTACCGTGTACCTCTAAGAATACTTTAAGATTTCTGACATTGGTCAAACAGAAATTTGATAGGCTGCTTTTTTGCATCATTTGCCATGGAACCTATCCAGTCTTTTGGTGCTTGAGTCCTCAGGTCTTAGATCAATAGTATTTTGCTGCGCCCAAAGAACTTTATAAGTTTTCTTTAGTTACAATGTAGACTCTTGATGGTTTTGGCAGACCGTCTGAAAAAATTTCTGTTACACCTTGAAAGTTATCTGGTATAAGAGAAAGAATATGAAGTTGGACATTGCCATCAATTATGTTTGCAGTAGGTTGTTTTTTGATGTCAGTACATTGAAGCCTGTCTTAAAATAATGTAAAACCTATGATTTCTCAGTTTTTGCAGCCATATCATTAGCTGTTGCATTCAAAAGAAGGAAAGTGGACTATAGGTAGAATGGGATAACCGGTAGTTCTATATTATGCTCTATGGAAGATTTATACAGAGTAAACAAGTTGATAAGGTGCCTCATTTCACGATCCATTGAAAACACTAAAATTGAAAACACTTGCCTCTGACTGTGTAATCAAAAAGGATATCACGACAATGCCCTTGCTCATTTATTATGACGAGTTATACATGTTACATCCTTTAATAAGCGCTCTTATCTTAGAAACTTAGTGAATCATTGAATTGAAAGGGTCTATTTGCGCTCTGTTCATCCTGCATTTCATTACTTAACCTGCTGTGATACATCTAGTTTGTTTATCCAAAGGGAAAGAGTTACCTCGGTTTCAGCACTTCAGAAGACTAAGACTTCAAATAAGTTTTTGAATGCTTGGGGAAAGATAATAAGTGCAGAGACATTATTAGATGAAAATATGTGTGGTTGCATGTATGGAAAGGCTACATTTATAAAAGTTAACCAGCTAAGATATGATTCTTTATCACAGAAATATCAAGGTACATCAGTCCAGGTACCCATTGCTCTTAATGGCATAGTTTTCCTCCTTGTAAAGCTTTAGTCTTTCTCCTACTTGCAGAGTATCACTTGAAACACATACTCAAAGAGCCAACTATTAGGAATTCATTTCAGTTTCCGAATGTTCCAAGCCATAAATGGCAAAATTGGAAAGTTGATAATGGCTCATTAATTTTGAGTGGACTGGTGGTAAAATTGAATAACAGTAAATGATTGAAATATTGTGTGATGATTCTTCTAGTTGCAAGGAGGCCTGTGATAATGATGATTACCACAGAAGCAGACAACGGCAAAAGTTTAACATGAGTGTTAAATCGATGAGAAATAGTTTGGACCATTTCATTTATCATTTTTTCTTGTAAAAATGTAAAACTATCTTTTCTATTTGTGGCTCTATATTTAGCATTATATGCACAGTATTAGGAAATGTGTCCAAAAGGTCATTGATAACATCTGTAAAAACAGTCCATGGGCTTGATAATCAGAAACGAATATAATTTCTAGTGTTTTGGCACCAAAGACTTATAAGTACATATTAAGTGTCCTGATCTTAAACTTAATGACATCTTGCAGATATATGAGCAAGACTAAGAAAATGAAAAATATCCACATGCTGTAATCGCTTTCATGTGTTTTACTTAAACGGTAATAACAAAATTCGCTGCTCTGTAAAACTGGGAGTAGGGCTGTGTATTAGCTCCTATAAGACAATATATTTAAGATAGAAAAGCAAACTTCGTTTTTCCTATTCATCAAAATCTAATTAAACAGTTTGAAACCAAGTCATAGAAGTTGTATAACTAAATGACGATAGCCACAATTACAGCTTTTAAATTATAATAAGGTTCATGTAACGCACATAACACCACAGTTAGCCGTATTAATGTTAAACAGCTTCCATATGTAGTAAAGACATCCAGTATAAAGACTATAAGAATGTCAATTTATTAGATAATTTTAATGTCTTCTTTTAGTAGCTCAAACATTCAAATTTCTTATTCTCAAATCGATATAGTAACATATGTAACAAGCTGTTACAGGCTAACGACCCGACTTACAGAGTGCAAACATTTTTTTATTAAATGCACCTTGAATGGTTAAATAAGATGTAATTTGTCTGCAGAATTCCAAAGGGGATTAGGATGGAGCAGGCCCTTACTCAGCTTGAAGTCAAAATATTGTTTGATGATTTTACTTATCACACTAACATATGTAACGCTCTCTGATCTTTAAAACTTGATGACAACTAGCAGATCTATAAGTCTTTATCATAGGAGCCAGTTTAGAATCCCTAAACAATGTAAGATATCCAACAGCTGCAAGTTTTTTTCACAATTTTAGCTCAAACTTTCAAACTACATTTCCTTTATTTGATTTAGTAACGCATGTAACACGCTGTTTCAGACTAACGCCCCAACATAGAGAGTGCAAACATCCCTTATTCGATGCAGCTTGAGTTGTACTATAAGAAGGAATATGTCTGCAAAATTCCCTCGAGGAGATTTAAACATATTTAGGCATATCTTACTTAAAGACAATGAGCTTGCCCACTTATTACGTCAGGTAACATATGTTACAGCCTCTGATATTAAAAATTTTGAAACAAACTTGCAGTTTTATGAGTCTTTTCATATAAGCAAATAAATCCCAGACAATGAAACACATTCATCAACTGCAAATAATTTTTAACATTTTTTACTTTAGTTTTAATACCAAACATTTCACCTTAAAATTGGGTAGGGGTAGGGTTGTTTAATTGCTTATTCCAGAAAAAATATTCAAGCTAGGGAAACAAACTTTAATTTTTCTGTTAGCCAATTGCATAAGCTAGTCAGACATGATTAACTAGAGGACCTAAAGGTCCTGAGGCGCTCACCTGATCTCCTTAATAATTGTAAACAGGTCAAGGTCAACTACAGCTTATAATGAAACATATTTTGTTTTACCATATATGGGGGTTGCAGCCATTTTGGTCCAGTAACCTAAGCAATCTAACAGCCAAGTGATTTCTGAGAAAAGATGTTTAGATAGGTATGTAGTGGTCCAAATGAGTGGCCTTGGATTAAAGGTCACAGGTCAGCTTGACATTTGGTACTTATATAAAACCATTGTCTCATTAGGTTAAATATTTCTCACAGGTATTATTTTGTTTGTTTTGTTGCTTTACGTCCCAAGTCAACAGCTATGATCATGGCGGGACGGTCAGTTAACCTAACCACACTTTTTCCTGGGCAAGTTTGAACAAGCAGTTAACCAGTACTTCGTGCACATACTTTCGCTTGTAAATGACAAAAAGCCTTCTTGAATGATTCAGCGGAATGGAGGAGAATGACCGTAGAAATTATTTCATGATCAATCTCCACGAAAGTATGGTCCCGGGCCGGGATCGAACTCGCGACCCCTGGATCTGCAGTCAGACTCCCATCTGTTGCCAGACACGTTACCGACTGCGCTATGTCACAGGTATTATGATTTCGGCTAAAACAGTTATAGAAAAATGAACATTTTAAGATTTTCCCATTATAAATGCATTAGGAATCAAATTTGACCTTGCCATTAAATAGGTCAAGGTCAACCTAGATTCATCATTTGAGCAAACCTGGTAGGGACCACATCCTCAATGCTACATAGTAAGTCCCAAGGCCATTGGCGTTTTGGTTCCAGAGAAGAAGATATTTAAATAGTTTTTACCATATATGGGCTTGGTGGCCATCTTAGTCATGTGACCATAACAGTTTGTACAAATTTTGGCTAACCAATCATAAGGAGTAGTCATATGAAATTTGATTTCCATTGGCCTAGTGGTTTCTGAGAAAACTAGGTTTAAATATGTTCATGGACTCCAATATGAGCAACCTGGCTAAAAAGGGCAAAGGTCAACCTTGACCTTTGAAACTTATTTATAGCCATTGTCTCATTAGTTTTAACATATCAAGTAAGAATAATGACTTTGGCTTCAACAGTATTAAAAAAAATCAACTTTTCAAAAAATTTCCCATTTAAATGCATTAGGAAGCAAATTTGACCTTGACGTTAAGTAGGTCAAGGACAACCTAGGATCCTTATTTGAACAAACTTGGTAGGCCCAACACCCCCAATGCTACATACCAAGTCCCAAGGTCATCGGCCTCCTGGTTCTGGATAAGATGATTTTTAAAGGGTTTTTACCATATATGGGCGTGGCGGCCATCTTGGTCATGTGACCTAAATGTTTAGAATAAATTTTGCTATCTTATCATAAGGAGTCTTCACATGAAATTTGAGTTCAATTGGGCCAATGGTTTGTGAGAAAACTAAGTTTTAATATATTGATTGGACCACAATATGAGCGACCTTGGCTGAAAGGGCAAACGTCAACCTTGACCTGTGAAACTTATTTATAGCCATTTTCTCATTAGTTTTAACTTATCAAGTAAGAATAATGACTTTGGCTTCAACAGTATCCAAAAAATCAACTTTTCAAAAAATTTCCCATTTAAATGCATAAGGAAGCAAATTTGACCTTGACGTTAAGTAGGTCAAGGTCAACCTAGGATCATTATTTGAACAAACTTGGTAGGCCCAACACCCCTAATGCTACATACCAAGTCCCAAGGTCATCGGCCTTCTGGTTCTGGAGAAGAAGATTTTTAAAAGGTTTTAACCATATATGGACATGGCGGCCATCTTGGTCATGTGACCAGGACCATTTGAACAAACTTTCGTTTCCGCGTCCTAAGGAGTTTCCATATGAAATTTGAGTTCAATTGGCCCTTTGGTTTCAGAGGAGAAGATGTTTGAAAATGTTGACGGACCGACGACGGACGGCCGACGGACGGACAGACGACGAAGTGACTGGTATACTATTAGCTCACCCATGAGCCTTCGGCTCAGGTGAGCTAAAAACATATTGCAAAACACACAGAGAGATTGTGAATGTAAATGATGTTAGCCACACTTGCAAATTTAAATGGGTTATCTGATTTATGTAACGCATATGACACCTTAGGAAGCTGCAATTTTGTTCAAATGGCTGTCATATGTAGTTAAGATATCCAGTATGCAGACTATATGAATGATTTATAAAAATAAATATCTTAATGTCTTTAATTTGTAGCCCAAACTTTCAATTTACTTTTTCTTAAATTGATAAAGTAACGTATGTTACAGGCTCTTACAGACTAACGCCCCGGAGCACAGAGTGCAAACATCTCTTAAAAGACTCGGCTTTCAATTCTCTACAAGATAGGATACGTCTGCAAAATTCCCTAGGCGGGGGGAGCAAACCCATTCTCAGCCATCCGTCTATTACATGTCACATTTATTTTGTTTTCAAAGATAAAAATGCGGTTATCATTAATTTGGGTTATCCATGACCGGGGTATTTTGTTTAAAAGGTATTGATGATCTAAAAAAGTACCATTGATATTGTACATTGTTTTTAATTGTTCAAACGTGTAAAATTCGCCATTTTGACCAATAATATCAAAAACTACTCTGATGCCTTTTTCATGCCAATTTTTAAAAAGTATTTTTCCACGTCCTATGTTTTCGTTATGCCATAAAGGGGAGTCAAGGATTTGGTCAATATTTTCAACAGGTAAAATTTTACAGAATTCCGCCCAAATATGCATTAAATCTTTCCAAAAGGGGTTTTGTAACTCACTGCTTAATTTAAACGCGTATGAACCACCAATGGAGAACCATACATAACCAATATGCTTAACCAATACGCTACCAATACGTTTTTCAATACTATATCAATATGTCGATCCATATATGCTCTATGCATGCATATTTCTTGAGTTGAGTTAAAATCAGAAATCAGTGAAAGGGAATTTGAAATTGCAGAAGAATATTGTCTTGGACGATCCAAAATACATCACAAACATGGGGCTTTACATATTTATGAAAGATAAAATCTATTTCTTTAGCCTTAAGTTTCTTCTCATTTATTAACTAAATTATCCTTTTGAAGAAGGCTCTCATTTCGCTGAGACGTGTTCTTAAACTGATCCACCCATTTTAAAGCTGAAAAAACAAGCCACCATTTTCTTACACACCCTTTTGTAACATCTTCCCTATTTTCACTGTGTACGTGCCTCAAAGTCGAAGTTATTTTCATACGGGATTACTAAAGATATATTTTTCTTTCATTTGATAGCAGTAATTTTGAAAAAAAATGTTGCTGATTGCTTTTAAATATGTTCCATTCTGGAACTCCCTCCCCCAGCTATCCTAGCTGAGGCCACCGACTTGGTATCTTTCAGGCGAGGGCTGTCTACTTTCTGAGGGACCAAATGCAAGTTGAACCTAGTGATGGTTAGAGCTATGCTAGTGGGGCTCCCATATCCATTAGCGGTTACAGTAGCCAGATTGGTCTACTAGACTAGTCTGAAGGGTCGGAAATGCAGTTGGAAATCTTTCTTAAATTTTCTTTCTTTCTTAATTACTGATTCCTACCCTTCCTGTAGTTTCTCTTTCTCTACCGCCTACAGTATCATAATGGTGAATGGTGACAGACGATACTTATCTATTAGATGTAGATGTATATGTCTATGATATGGTAGCTGATGATTATGGCATATTTTGAATTATTGCACCATAGTGGCTTAAGTTTATTTAAGATACAGGAATGATAATTGATTTGAATCTAGCTATTAAATATATATTTTGTTAAAAAAGAATAGTCATAATTCCTGCCATTTTGCGATCGATAATTAAATATTCAGATATTTTAGGCAACTCCAAAAATATAATTTGTGAAACTTGTATATAATAAACATCATTACGGAAGCTGAAGCAGTTTTAACTGACCAGAAAGATAAATAGTTCTTGATTGCTATCCTCCCCCAGGTGATGCACAATTGCTATTTTGTAAAACAAGGAATACATTTACTTTCAACAGACACAAAGTGTTTGTATCAATACGTTGATGCTATCTGTTTTGAGAATATGAACTTGTAAATGAAATTTTTGCTTGACGAATAAAATATATTGTTACCCAACTTACTCTTTTCAATTATGAGTATCTACTCGGGCGAAATTAAAAGGACTCAGTTGAAATGACTCAAACAGTCGCAAATACTCATGTTTCTGTGTTGATGTATAAAGACAATTGCAGAAGTCATCCAAATGTATCAAAATTGAAGGGAAGTTCAATATTTGTTCAATATTTTGAGGGTCATTGATGCATTTATAAGGACTATTTTTGCTTGATTTCTTTCACCTCAAAATGCAAAACAACTTGCATAAACTCATGTTTGATGCAAAATTTTATAGAAGTTAAGTTAACAGATGTAATGATTATCAAACCAAATCAACTGACTGTACTGTGCACTACACGTGGTGAACGTAGATTAATCAGCATTCTGTGCCAGAAGTAATTTGTGGAAAGCAATTTGGACGGACAGTTATGGAGTGAACAAACTTTGTGTTAGCACATGCAGATAAGACGGCTAACAAGGTTGTTGAGGTTGTTTGAAGGATGTACAAGTTTATGAGAGGAGTAGTCAAATGTTTTATTGATAATTCAAGTTTGTGAACGTATACCAAGTTGTCTACAATTTTTTAACTTTTTGGCCACTGCGATTTAAGATTATATTATGAAGGACTGTAAAAATGATCATGGGAAAAGTGGTTAAAGTCGTTTATGGTGATTTAGTTTATAAATTCAAAAGAATCGTTGGAAAGCCTTCATTTCCTGATCAATTAAAAAAGATCACCAAGCGTCATAAAAGAGTACGATTTGACTTGAACATGAATATCATGTGACAATCTGCATGCTGGTTATAAAAGTAAGGAAGAAGGCAAAGATCAGCAATTGATACAATGAAGTACCACACCTGGCCCAGGACACCATATGGAAAAGTGGTGACAAAACACAAGAGGTCAGCCCTTTCCCAGCAGGTGACCAACAAGGCTGCAATGAAACAGACAAGACAGTATGACAAAGATAAACATGAAACACAAATAACAAAAAGGATCCTAAAAAGAAGCACCGCCTTGGAATGGTCAGTAAGATAATTACTGGAGGACTTAAGCTTCAGGGGGGTACTCTCATTATTTTCTTGATACGTAGGCTTGGACCCAGCATCTACTGTTAAGCCAACAAAAAATATCAGGCGAACCCCCAAAAAATATTTGAAATTTTAGCAACTCCATACCAATATTCCCATTCTGTACCTTGACATTAAGAAAAAGCCCTAAAGTGTATAGGAAAGGGTCCCAAAAACAGTCCAATTATGTGATGACCAGCAAAAAGTATGCACAATTTCTTCATGCCTCAAAACCATTTCATTTTATTGAAAACCCCAAAAAATTCTGAAATTCAAAATTTTGAACCCCTAAAAACATGCATATATATGAGATATATGAAAATATCAGAGTACCCCCCTAGCCCCCTCCCCCGGGGCTTAAACATGTTTGGCGGTACCTAACCCAATCACTGTTTATTGCATATTCTTGTTCTTATACTACCATTGAGTTGTCTATGGTTTTAACTTTTTGCCTAACTGTGGTTAAAACCATGTTTTAAAATATTATGAGAAAATTATGAGAGGAATAATAAAACTCTTTTGAGGTCTATTAAAATGCAGATGAGATTCTTAGTAAATTAAAATCGAAAGGTTTTGTTGTATCTATATAGTTTGTTTACATATGGTTTTTCTGCACTCTATACAAGAGTGCCTCATAATATAATCAAAGAAAAAACAACTTGAGTGATTTGAAAAGAAAAAAGCATTTAAAGAGACTATGTCTGCAACTATAAACATTTTTTAGAAAAAAAATATTTTCTTTTTCAATCATTTGTAAAAGAAGAGTTAAGTTATGTTTTCACAATAAATGTGTTCACAAAAGCTGAAAACCGCTATAAAAGTGAATTATCTTATAAAACAGGTGTTCTTTTCTCTTGTTGGTTATTATTTGAGTCCCTCCAAGAATTATATACGATGATTTTTAACAATAAGGCTGTTGTTTTAATACTGATAATTTGTTTAAATTTACGAAATTGGTAAAATGGGTCACTGAAGTTTAGTTTTTAATTGTGTTCTTGGAAAATAGAAACATTATTTCTAAAATTAAAAAGATCAAAAGTTACAGATTATGCAGCTTTAATAGAGATGGTTCGCTTTATTTGACCTATAATGAAAAATGGGTATTTTCACTTTTTAACAGCCAGATGTATAATTTGTGGTCCAGCCAGAAAGCTCGTGGCGCTTTTTAGTATCTTTTGGACAATATATTTATGATATGGCTCGAAATTGTATAGACAAATTGTAGGTATTCCATTGGGTACTAATTATGCTTTTCTTGTTGCAGAATTGCTTTTGTTTTGTTATGTGAAAGAATTCTGACAATAATTAAGTTGTATATTTTCCTAGTTATTCGTTTTGCAAGATTTGTTTTCTAATGTTAGTGACTTCAACAATAGAAGTAAATAAAGAAGGCAAATACCAGGAATCAATACAATCAAGCACCACACCTGACCCAAGACACCACATGGGAAAGTAACAAAAACACAATATCATAAACTTTGTACAACATTTTCTAAATTCTCCCACAGTTGTTAAATACAATGTTGCTCTTCTCAGTAGTTTATGATGATTAAGCTGATAAATTAAAAAAGGTTTTAAGCCAATTCTTAAAGATAATCAAATGTTATAAAAGTAGGATACAAAATGGGTATAATATACTCAGAAGAAAAAGTTTAGTCAGTATTTATGTTTTCTCATAAAATCAACAATACTACATATATTATTGTCAATTTTTTTACATGAGTTGTATTATCGTAACTTTACATTTACCTGTTCATTGCGTGACAAATAATGCCTCTATTAGACTGTACCAAGCAACTTTCAAAATGCACGATGTGCACGTGCTGCGGTAAACTGACAGAGTTATTTTCTCATATACTGTTAGATATTGAAAGAGAGTTGTTCCTATTGCAATAATCCGGAGAAAATTCAGTGCTAGCAAGCTTAATTCGCTGGTCAGGCTATCTACAAATTACAGAAATAACGCGTTTTGACGTCTTGAAACAGGTACACGTGTTGCTGACGTAACACGCAGTTTTGGATGCAGTGAACAAACAATTTATCGTCTGCAAACACGTTTTCAACGGCCTGGTGGTAAAAATGACAGGCCTCCGTTGGGGAAACCACGGATAACGACGCCATTTGAATTTCGGATCATAGTGACGTCAACATGACGTAATCGCTTCATGGCCGCTTGGAAACTTCTTAAATTCCTTAGTCATGCAACAGACACGAGAATTTCCGTCTGTACTACCAGAAATCGTCCGAGGGGCGCTAGACTGATTTTTGAGTTATGAAATTTGAATTTTAATATTGACCAGTTTGTATATTTTTGATGAAGAAAATGGGTATATTTTCGGAATGATTTGTTGAAAATGTTCACATTTGTAAGACATTACATGAATTTTATTTTTAGTAAGGTTTTTGTCAATATCAACACTGTCTTACAAAATTATTGCACACAGTGTCTGTACTGACTAAACTTTTTCTTCTGAGTATAAATAGTTATAATGCGACAGTCTGCATGCCCTGGTTATAAACCCAATCATGGTTTATAGCTATGGTCTCCTCTTTAAATGCATGACGATGGATTGGGCATCATGCTCTGTGATAACCATGACATAAAACTTTCATTAGTGGGTTGGTGCCTGATGCTGGTCTTTGACTAGACCCACCCTGGCTCAACTTGAATGATTTGTCAGCTCTGGATGTCTGTGAGTCAAGAGCCCTTTTCTTTGTTCCATAAGAGTATGCTAATTTGATTTGATTTGATTGTTTCTTTGTGATGATGTATTGCATAAGCTAGGAAGCCTCCATGCGAGCTAAACAATTTTTGTGTTTTAAAATAACAGCAGCGTCTAGGCTGTTGCCCAGTCTGTTGTTATTTATTAATTGTGTGTTGTTGCTCCTATTGTGAGTTAGTGTAGGATCCTTTTTCAGTGGTGTGGATCTGAATGCCCTTTCAAGTTTATCGATCATCTTGCTGCGAGAGAGAGAGAGAGAGAGAGAGAGAGAGAGGGGAGGATTATAACTTTAACTCTGTGTCCCCTGGGAAGTGCTGGCTTTTTAACCAAGCTTACAGAACTCGCAAAAAGGTACCTACGGACCATTGTGAAGGAAAAAGGTAGGTTAAGATTTTTTTTACTATGAACTCAGCTGGGGGTGCTGAAGCACCCAAAGCACCCACCCCCCTGGATCCGCCACTGTTTCATTTTTTTTTCTGTCGCCTGCTGATTTTTTTTTTCAAAATAAACTTTTTGGAAATTTTTTTTAGGGATACCATCTGAGTGTCAAACAGATAGGATTCAGATCAAGACGGACGTTTTGTCGGGCCTGATCTGGGTCAAATCTCTTTGCAAAGGCACTAAACTCCAGCTGTTAAGTTTTTAGAACTAGTTTTTCGCAATAAATTTTTACTGCGTCACATATCGAAAAACTTATCCCGATGAAAAGTATTCAGGAACATCTCCGCCAACTTCTCCAAACAGATCCCATATTCAAGATGCTGCAGGTTCCTCTGTGCTTAGATGTACTCTTTGAACATTTTAAGCAAAGCGCAAATAAACCAAGTCCAAGACGTCAGTCAAAAAATTACGTTGCATCGCCCTAATTCAGTTACTAAAGCGATGGATGGCTTGTTCAAATATAATGGAAATAGCACCTGATTCGCTCGTGCGTTAAGCTAGTGGGGGCATCTCAAAACCGTTCATTTCATAACACATGCATTAGAGTAAAATGGCACATCATGCGAAAGCCCAAACTTTGTTCCTACAAATGAACATGCTTAGGGGAGACCGGGGCAAAATGAACCACATTTTTAAAATATTTTTTTCCTGCTTTTATGACTGGATATATCTTAATGCTTTTAAATGTTTAATACACTGTCAAGTATTAGCTACAACTTGAGAGAAAGAAAAAAGGGCATAAAGTGACATTAGTGCTTGAAATCAAGCATTCAAAATGTGTGGTCAGCTGTATCATTTTGCCCCGTGCACGGGGCAAAATGATACAGTACACGGGGCAAAATGATACAGTAAGACTTTTCTCATTTCAGATTCAAATATTCAAGACGTAGCACAGAAATAGCTATAAACACAATTAAACAATTTATAATGCTATATATCGCCACGGAAATATGATTGAAAACGAACAGCTTTCTGAATTTTCTGAGTCACATTTGTTACCATTCATGTTTTATGTTTTGCCACAGGGCAAAATGATACAGTTGACCACCCATTTTTAACATTCTGAAAAATAGAATGGTACTTTTCTGACATAGTAGTATCATTTAATTTTCCTGTGATAGGAAAAGACAGTTTCAATAAAACTATCTTGAAAATGCTTCAAAACAGAGTCAAATTAGATTATTTCAGACTGTATCATTTTGCCCCAACCACACTGTATCATTTTGCCCCAGTGACCTCTTGTTTACTGTTATCGTAATAATTCAAAAATACGACACCCTACAATAGTTCTGGTTATTTGGAGACATATCAGTATCTATATAGTTCAATTTACACGATACAATTAAAATATATATCTACCACATTTTTCACATTCATAAAATAACTGATACCTTCGAAATTTACTCAGTGTGCCTCAAAAGTCAATTGTTTAAATAAAAGACTTAACTTTGCTCTGTTTTGGCTGAGCCTTTCTTATAACATGGCGGATTTTAAAAAGCGCATTCAGTTTGAGTAAAAAATGTTATATATGGCATCATCGTTTGATAAATCGCTCTGTTTCATTTTGCCCCATGTATCATTTTGCCCCATGTATCATTTTGCACCGGTCTCCCCTAAAGTTGATTCTGCATATGCTCGGTGAATTCTGAGTACGAAAATGGCAGTTTTATGTTATGCACAACCTATGAATACCGAAAGTTTTTTGAGACTACCCCTTTCTGTCACGCCTACACAAATTTTACCTGTCAATAAAATACTTAATAGGAATTTAGGTAGAATTCAATTTATTGCAAAATCTTCATCTATGTACACAAAAATCTGTACGCGCCACAAGAACCAAACTCTTTGGAGAATTTGGCGGAATGTCTCCTCTACAACTTTCATCACGAACTCATTTTGCTAAAACTAAAGTTAATAAAGTTATTGCGAAAAATTAGTTCGAAAAACTTAACAGCTGGAGTTTAGAACGATCACACGATTTTTTTTTCACGCATTCTATATGCAGAACAGTGAAACTTCTGAGTTAACTCCCTTGCCAATTAGTGGGTTTATTTCCGTAAACATGTCAAATCCGAAAAATATCCTGACTCTCAAACAGGTATATTACTTTCATTTCTTTGATTGCACTTTGATTGAATTTGAACTTTCGTTGCATTTACGTATCTGAACATGATCTATCTAATATTCATGGTGTCAATTTGTGACTGATCTCAATCATTGTTAACAAGTATCAGCTTTCCTAACAAAGGTTAAAGGTTCCGCCCATTTCATGTTGGGTAGGTAGTCCGGATTCTTTTTGTCAGGCACCGCCATTAATTGATTCTGCCTGTCCTCGGAACCGAAATGCTAAAAGATGATGAGGGATGTGACAAAATGGCATTAGTGTACAAAAACAATTGTGAGTATATCATAGTACAGGTGGTTGCTAATAACTGATAAAATTAGCCGCCTGGATGTGTCCTGGTGTCATTTATATTAATAAGTTCTGTATTTCTGTAAATATGGCTTCCTAACTTAGTAAGTCAGAATTAACCACCACCTGGGACCCAATTAACACGGACTGGTCACTTACACACAGGTAAATGTATATATTGGAAATGTGTTGTCGTGGCTCAACGGTGGCTGAGCTTTCAAAACTGACGTATGTTGAAGATTAAATAATCATTTCTCCGTTATTTCTCTGCATATCTTTGTATTTTCTTCAAAAAGCAATGGTTCAATATACTATCTTTAAGACTGTATTGTTATATATAAATTATTGAAAGTTTATCCGTCTTTATGAACATCACCAAGAAACCTAGGTACCCTTTTGAGCTATTTTCAGCACTTTTAGCACGAAATTGTCAGAAAACAACAAAAAAAATTAGAAAACTTCAATTCTTTTTACTGTAACGCGTAATATTTTAGCTTCCCTTACCGGGATTAAGGACAATGTCATACACAGTATGGCGTGGTGGCTAAAATCTGCGGGTGCTTTGGATTTTGCGCTGTCACAAGAACAATGTCCAATTTCGCTCTGAATTTCAGAGATAATCATAAGATATATGTAATATAGTTTACAATTTGGTTGCTGAATGAAATATACACAAACAGTAAATAAGTCAAATATTACCCTGAACTTGGTCAATTTTTGCACACAGAATTCTCCTATTTTCCTCCATCAGAAATTTAAGTTTTTTGCACAAGCATGTAGTGTGATATGTGATCTAGTACAGCCGGAATTTAAATTTAACAAAACTTAATTCAAAAGGTCACTTTTCTTGCTAATCCGATAGTACATAACACTCATATAATAGCCGACCAGGCGTAATGTACATGTTTATATACACCTGTAAACAGGGCTACCAATCCATATCCTGCATAGGAAAATACAAATAATACATACATGTATAGTTGTAATCCATATCTATGAGCCGGACTTCCTAGTATGAATATAAAGCGGAATCCAATTAGTGCACGTGACATGGTGTTCTTCTTTATTATCACCACCCCTTTTTAAAGGGGGTATTGTTATCCCCTCTGCCCGTCTGTCCATTCGTTCGTTCGTCCGTCTGTCTGTATGTTATGCTCTATCCTCCTTAACCATTGGACGAAATCCAACCAAGTTTGGTGTGCGAAATTTTCATATGAGTGGGTTGTGCGACAGCACTCTTTTGGGGCCGTCCCCCTGGGGCCCAGGGGAGGGTTCAAAGGTCAACTATCATATTTGAAAAGTCAATTTCAAAGATTTTTATACTAAACTTTATGTTTGTTCTCAAAATAAAAGAATGAGATTTTCATTATGTTGCCTGGATCGTACTCCAGGGGTGGGACTTGGGGTTGCTTGGGGTCAATTTTTTTCCCAAACTTGGTCGTGTGGCATATCAAATTGAAGGGGATGATGAGCAGAATGGAATACAAGTTAAATTTTCACCGTAAGGTCAAACTTGTGATCGCGAGGTATAGTCAATAGGTCAATTGTCATTAAATTTCTTCGAGAACGTGGGGTGTTAGTGATGGCACCCCATCGATTATGTGATTACAAGTACTCTCATTTTCTTAGATGTTTTAAAATTCGGAGATTGTTGTTGGATTGCTCATTTAGCTTCTCTTTTACACCAATAGATCGTCTGTGGCATGATGCCTGCTCACTGGATTCAATGGAAAGGAATGCTTACATAAGAGCGTGTGAGCTTTCACAGCCTTGGATTCAATTTGACGTTTTAATCAAATTAAGAAATTGAAGAAAAGCTTAGGCAATAAATAAAATAAACATTTTATATTAGTGCATGATATACATTTCAATACAGGAATTGACATTTAACGCAAAAAAATGACACAGCGTTTTTTAAAAGTCAGTGAACGACAATGAAGTAAAACGGGTGTACAAACCGCCAGACTGATGACCATAATCCTCAATGTGCAACACACTGAAAACGAAACATCACCCAAATCAGTAATTTCAAACAATTAAGACTGCCGAAAGATATGAAATTTTATTTAAAATATGGCCTTAATCTTAACTATTTGTTAACCTATGTTGCTGAGACAAAAGTGATCTTAAGAGAAATGTATTCTATATTAATTGGAAATGATAGCCTTCTGAAGCGCCCACAGGTAATTTAAGTCAAGTCATTGGTCCATTGAATAGCATTCTCCGGGTTTTTATAAAATAACTCTCAGAGTGCAAGATATAGATAGTGACCAGAGAACACGATATTACCAATTATAGGACTATTGGGGTACTGTAACTGCGGCACATCATGAATGGGAAATTAGGACTGGTCAACCTTTTATTGACATATGTAATAGCTGAAAATGAGGCGTGGTTTTATTCGAAATCATCTTGCGCCAGAACACCTCAGCGAAGACACAAATCATATGAATTAACCCTTAAAACACCAGCAAAATAACTGCATCCGAAAATTGTCTGTTTATTGGTTAACATAATTATAGAAGCATACAGTGTGGACCCAGACCAGACTGATCCTATAGAAGCAGTCTGATCTGGATCTACACTGTATATGGAAGGGTCTTCAAATATTTCAGCAGACGACAAAGGTATATGTTTTTTTTGTAATATACGCTTAAAGGGTTAATAAACGTAAGTTCAGTGTATATATGGTCAGGATTTTCATGAAAATCACGCTTCTTTGCATGGCTAAAACAACTTAATAACTCTTTACCAATAGTTAGAACCTGATTTCCCTTTTTGAGCAAATGAAATAGCCGAACCACGCCCAGATATGAATATTAAAGTTACCGCCTTTACAGACACCAAAAACTCCATTATACACGAATCTCCGCTCATGTTTTTTGTATTCATTGTATTTGCCTAAGAAGGAGATAGATTAGTGGACGTGTATGTAAACTTACTTACCTGTATAACTGACATGTATATTATTGTCAGTGGCTATTATATATGAGTGTTAGGTGTTATCGGATTAGCAAGAAAAGTGACCTTGTGAATAAAATTTTGTAAATTTTAAATTCCGGCTGTACTAGATCACATATCACACTACATGCTTGTGCAAAAAACTTAAATTTCTGATGGAGGAAAATAGGAGAATTCTGTGTGCAAAAATTGACCAAGTTCAAGGTAATATTTGACTTATTTACTGTTTGTGTATATTTCATTCAGCAACCAAATTGTAAACTATATTACATATATCTTATGATTATTTCTGAAATTCAGAGCGAAATTGGACATTGTTCTTGTGACAGCGCAAAATTCAAAGCACCCGCAGATTTTAGCCACCACGCCATATTGTGTATGACATTGTCCTTAACCTCTTATAATCTTGTGTATGTTCAGAATCAATTTTATTGGCTGTAGTACTTTGAAATAGCGCTAAAATCAAGCCTCGACAACATAACTTTGTATTTCCTTCAGTGACCAGTCCTTTTATACTGGTTCAAAGCCACCTGGAAATGATTTCGCTTGGCTGGAATGTTGATATTTTATGATAACCTGAATTATGACAGATATCTACGTGGGTAATTCAAGATATGCATGCTTTGAATTGGAAATACTAAGTATTTTTATCAATAAAATAAATTCAGTATCAATAAACTATCAATTTGCAAACCTGATATGAAAGACTTTGGCTCAGTCGATCACCAGACAAGGTGAAATTTGGCATAGGCAAATTATTTGTGCCCTATACAATGACGTGTTCAAAATAGTTTGTAACATGGATGATATTGACATGAAAACATTTTTTACCTTCACCCAAAATAGTCAGCTCCAGATAAGAGTTCGTATTGGAAAATGTTTTTCTTTATTTCTCATCCAAGACATATTTTGTGGGTACTCAAAAGAACTGTCCCAATGAGACGGTTCTTTTGAGCACCCAAAACACATGTTTAAATTGATAGGTAAGAAAATGATATCAATTTTACGCTAAAAAATTTGTTTAGCTGGGCACAACTTGGAAATTTAACAAACCCAGAGCAATTTAAATAAATCAATTAAGTTAAACTCATTTGCAATAAGAAATATCCCAGTTTGGAATAGCTTAATTACCATCAGAAATTGTAAATTTTAAGACATTTGTGGATCGAAATCGAGACAAAATTGAACAAATTATGGAGAGGCAAAAGGTTTGATCGGACCAACATATAACGGTATATACTGTTGAAATTTCTCAATTAACCGGAAACGACAACAAAATATCAATAGTTGAGGGTAATTAAATAAGCCGTACGGGCTTAAGAAGTTTTCCAGAAGACAAAAGTACCTGGTAGACAAAAGGTAAAAATTAACTAAATGCCTGAATAATGATACTAGAAGTGCTCAAAATAAATTAAGCAAATGGACATTTTAAATTTGACTACCAAATTATTCATATTTTGGTATAGTTTCACTTTTATTAAATTTCTCAAAGTTGAAAATCTGAGCAAGTCTCTAAGCCAGGCAATGAATGTAATAATGTAATGTAATTAATTGCATTGGCAAAATATTTGAATTTATCAGTCACCCCTAATATTAACTGAATTGTTTCAACATAACCTAATAAACGTTTCCTATCTCACGGCATGTTAGCTTTATCAGGTCATGATGATGTTGCACTTTTTTAATGACGTCGCTAATGACGCTTAATCAACACATAAATAAAATATTACGTCATAATCGCTAGTTTGAAGAGTGTTCAACAATGGGTAAACTGATAAATAGAATACCAGGCTCGCTCTTTTGATATCAAGTCTACCAGGCTCGGCTTTGAGAACGCATGTTGAATCGCTCGGCAAGCCTCGCGATGTCAACAAGCGTTCTCAAAGCCTTGCCTGGTAAACTTGATATCAAAAGACACTCACCTAGTATTCTCTATATAATTAATGTATTGCTTTGCTCAAATGTAAATGTAGTTTAACATGTAATAATGTAATGTAATTAATTACATTAATTGACAAAGTAATTGAATATAATGAATTTCTTTGCTTAAATGTAAATTTAATTGAACATATCTCAATGTAATTGTAATTCAATAATTACTTTTCAAATTATAGACAACTAGTCAGTGCCTATAATGCTGGTTTTAAAATTGCACAAGTAAAATAACCTAAACTTTTGTAAATCAAAGGTGTTATATAAGCAGGGGACAAACATATTTAAATATTGCACTTGTCCTGCAGGATGAGTGACATACAACTTTCACTCATCCTGCAAACTCATGCACATGTCCTTTAAAAGCGTATGCAATAAAGAACATAAGTGAGTAATATGTAATAGTACCTCTTCCTCGAGTAATTCTTTCGAAAGCACTCGTCCTGTACACTCGTTCTACAGGACGAGTGCTTTGGGATGAATTGTTCTTCCTTTCTAGAGTTCACTTGTAATTACCAGCGGATGAGTGGAATTTTTGTCCCTTGATATGTACATTTGTAAGTGTTAATGTAATTACAATATTCATTTTATTTCAGTTTATGCTACGATCAGAAGTCCTTAAGCTATACAGAGACATTTTACGAGCTGTTAGAAAAATTCCAGATGACCTGTATAGAGAAGAAATGAAAAATTGGGCACAACATGATTTCAGAAAAAACAGACATCTGACAGAAGAGGTTCGTTTAATTTCATTCTCAAGAAATAAATTTAACCCTTAGTGCTTACCAAAGTTACCATGTGCTAAATCCTGATATATCCTGTTGATTTTTAAAACAGTGTCACTGTGGACTCAGATCACCTGGCTCCTTAGAAGCCATCTGACCAGAATCCACACTGGGTTTTTTCCACTCTGCTTGTAAGTATAATGGAACTTTTGTTGGGTCACTGTAAAGGCGGCAACTAATATTCATATCTGGGCGTGGTTCGGCTATTTCATCTGCTCAAGAAGGGAAATCAGAAGGGGTGTAACAATACATCGATAGTTTGATGCATCGTGATAGTCACATCTCTGAAAAAGCTATCATGATAGTGTTTTCAACTATGGATAACTATCGCCGATAGTGCACCCAACTATCGATAGTTTTGATAGTTTAGATAGCCAGGCAGACAACATAACCTTTGTAATAGTATTTCAGTCGATTCATATTCAGACTGTGTAGTGAAGACATGTGGTAAAACTTAAGCTGCTGTCTTCTAATCACTTTGGCTGTACCATGGTCATTGCAGGTTCAAACATCATCTACATGAAGATAGAAGATAAAAAACAAGTTCTCTGTTAGCAGCTGGTTTAATGGTTTCCTTGGGAGATATTCAGTCCCCAGGATTCAGCTCACTCCCTATTTGACAAATGAAAAAAGTATCATGCATGCATTAATTAAAGAGATGGCTGACAAAAACAAGCTCAAAAGTGAGAAAATTGTCAACAATTTAACCCCTCGACAGTCACTAGGGAATTAGACCACTAATTGTCTAATTCCCAGGTAGTCCTGCCGCAGATATTGATAGGTGTACCATACATATAGTATGATTTAAAATTAATAATAATCAAAATGTATAGCCATTTTAATAGCCAACAAGCATACAACAGTCAGATAGATTAAATCAAACATATAAAACAGACAACTACTACCAGCTGCTTTGTTCAAAACTGATTCTTTCTACTCTTAGCCATGTTTAAGGATCATTTTTGAGAAAACCTGATAGTATCATGATAGTATCATGATTGTATGCCACGATAGTGATAGTATTATGATAGTGGTTTCTGTTAAAGTGATCATCCATCCATCCATCCATCCATCCATCCATCCATCCATCCATCCATCCATCCATCCATCCATCCATCCATCCATCCAGTATTGAGACAATTAGACTAAGTTCATTACAATAACTCCCCCTAGTTTTCAAATCCTAAAATAGACACTGCAGGGATTTTCCTAGGCCGGATTTGGGGACAATAACAGGCCTCTTCCCAATTAAAAAATGTAAATCCCATGCCAAATGTTTTTTCCCAAAACTCAACAGGCCCCTGGCCCCGACTATAGAAAGGTAGGAAAATCCCTGCACTGCTCATGTTCAGAAAGATGGATAAGAAAACAATCACATTTTCACACTCAAGATCTTGCTTACTATACCTGGACCTATGCCTAAATTAAAAATATGTTAACTGTTTGACCTGACCCTAGTCACCCTACCTACCCACCAAAATGCCCCCTGCCCAAATAATTTTATTACCATAGTAAGCTGTCATATTTTTTTTTTAGTTTGGGTAGCAAAAGCAAATCCCATGCCAATCTCATGTTTTTTCAGGAGCTAGAGGTGAAGAGTACTGTGCTACAATTTATCGAATGACTCATTGAATATGATGACATTATTCTAATATAAAATTGCGAAATGATTATTTATCCACCTGAGTCCTAACAAAAAAAAAACAGCAAAAAAAACCCCCACCTACTTAACCAAATTTTTCAGACAGATTCGGGTTAGGTGAAACAGAGCTATTTTTAATCATGGCCCTATGTGTCAGACTACCTTGATATCTTATGTTGAAAACCTGTACAGTAAAACCTGTCTTAAGCTGCCACTCAAAAATAAACAAAACAAAGATCTTAATGACAAAATTAATGGTAGCTTAATGAATGTCGAAGGTATTGCTGAATGGTCCCCTTGGAGCATTCTGCAATACTTTTGACTTGCATTAAGCAATAATGGGTCTTTAAAACCAATTTTTGGTCTTCTATTTCAGTGGCTGCTTTTAAAAGACAGGTTTTACTGTACTTAAGTGTACACATAGGTCCATATAAGCAAAGTTTTTTATGCTACAAATTGTGATTATTTTCTAACATCTGTTTTGGGTGCTCAAAAGAACCGTCTCATTGAGACTAATCTTTTGAATACCCACAACATAATTAATTTATGCTTTGGTTGAGAAATAATAAAAATAATTTTTAATTGCACACTCTTATCTTGGGGTCTGGTACAAATTTCTTTTAAGTAAAGAGGATACAGTCACTCTATTATCATGATTATTTAAATGAAAGCCAGAATTTTTTTTATTTTACGAACCCTCCTACTGTAATTTTCCATTGAGTACAGCAGAAGAAAAAAAATAATTCAAATTCTAAAGTTTTTTACTTTATCCACCAACTCTAAATATTATTTGTGTCGTTGAAAAAGATTATATATTTTTGAGGTCCTTTCTGTGTATTTTTGAGAGTGGCGCTGTTAAAAGTGATTGTCCTATCCAGATTTTTATGGAAAATTATGAATTATTTAAAGATTTAATACAGACTGTTGGTTTACCTAAAATATACAAGGCCAAACAAGAATCGCCACATATAAAGATTAAAAATATTGCCCGTTAAATGAGAGTTACATAATTTCATCTGCTATCTATGTTTCACTACTATTCCTGCCACACATTATTCCCATTGTTTCATTGAGCTCAGTTAAACCAAACCAGTGTACTTGCTGTCTTTTTATTTTCAAGTTTTTTACGTGCACATTCATTTTATTTAGATTTACTCATTTTATAGTTACTGAAATGATTAGTCTAATATCCAGTTTGCTTGAAAACATTTTAAAACTTTAAAATTAAAAGTTACACATTTCTAATTTACGATGCTAAAACGGACACATGTTGAACGCGAAAAGACAATAAGAATGTTACAAGCTAACATGACGCCAACAGTGATAGCCCAACACTTTTGATGCCATGCAAGGATGATTGAATATCTTAGGAAAAGTTTCTGACAAATTGGAACAATGTCAGGCTGTGGGCATTCATGACATCATCGCCTAATGACGCGACGTCAAGATCGATAAAAACGTAGGTTTAAACTGCTGAATCAATTTTGTACGGTGACAAAGATAGCTAGCACAACCCCAGGAACTCATAATCCAAGATTCAGCGCTCAAACTGTGACAAATCGTTTGCGAGAGATTGGTGAAAGACCCCCATATACAATGTATGTTTTATATGCGGCGTTTCTTTTTTGGCCTAGTATACTAGTTTTACTGTTTCTTCTGGAGATATTAAAAAAAAAAAGCAAAAAAGCTCTGTAAATGACCTTTCAGAGCTTTTTTCCCCGCCCTAACCCTAAAACATTTATGTACAGTTTGTAAGAGGTTACAAAAGAAAATATTTTCTTCAAGAGAAAATATTTGAGAAAGATTCCAATCATTTTGTTTCAGACAGCCTTTTTAAATGCTCAAGAAATGTGACTATATACTCATCATAATTGATAATGTTAAGAAATATTTTCTTGGTGATTTCTTATTTCTGGTGTTTAGACGAACTTATGTAAATCAAATATTTCAAAATATAATGAGAAATAAATATGTTACGGCAATTTGGAATTTGTACAAATAAACATAAAACACCTCTTGTAGTTTGGTTTTTGAGTTATTGGGAGCACAGTCGCTCAGTGCTAGGGTTCTTGACTCGAGACTGAGGGGTTGTGGGTTCAAGCTTAAGCGGTGTCATAATGTCTTGTGTCCTTGAGCAAGACACATTAATCCTTGCTTAGTATTGGTTCAACTGAGGAAGACCTGTCACGGCATAACTGAAAAATTGTTGACTGGGACGTAAAACAAAAGGCTTCTGAGTTGCATGCTACATAGGTCCAGATAGGCAAAATTTTTGAGCCTAAAATTGTGATTATTTTCTAATCCATCAGTTTTAAAATTTGCTTTGGATGCTCAAAAGAACAGTCTCAATGAGACGGTTCTTTTGAGTACCCACAACATATGTTTTGGTTGAAAAATATGAAAAATGATTTTTCATTACACACTTTATCTAGAGACATGATGATAATTAACCCTTAAAGCGCCAATCACGACTGCAGCAGACAACAAATTTTGCGTCATCTTTCCTAATTTTCGAAAAAATTAAGGTATAATATTTCATGAGAATCGTCTGCCAGCAGACGATTCCCATGAAATATCATGCCTTATTTGTTATTTTTGAAAAAGCAGCAAAATTTGAAATTGTCGTCTGCTGCAAATTATAGGTGGCGCTTTATGGGTTAACATCCGTTTCAGGCAGCTATAAAGATGATGATAACACGAGGAAGAATGTCACTTAAAGAGCTTGAAGAAGCTATGCAGCTCACTAAATGGTAAGGCACAACACAAAAATATGAGCCGGTGCATGGGGTTTCCAACAATGTGGTATTTTGACATGTGTAGACTCTGACAAGCCTAGGGGAGGCTCCTTTTAATTTTAGAAACTCCAAATGGTGTTCAGTCAGTAGCTTAATAGTCATAGAATGTTTAAGCGACAAGCAAAGGCTCTGATCAGACTGCGTGTATGCACAGGCTGATCTGAGGCTTTGTTTGTCGCACATACCACATTGTTGGAAATCTCATGCACTGGCTCATTTTTTTTATTATCATATTCCACAGGTTTAGATAGTTAAAAGTTTTAAGCATAAAATTGTAAATATTTCTTACCCATTGTCTTTATATTAAGCATTATGGATATATTTCCGGTGCTCAAAAGAACTGTCTCATTGAGATGGTTCTTTTGAGTACCCATAACATATGTTTTGGTTGAGAAATATGACAATTATGTTTCTGTAATGCTCTCTTAACTAAAGGCGTGTTATTCAAACGGATAAGCACTCATGCTTTGATATGCCCACACTGAGTTCTGAGTTCTTTTTAACTCTGCTGGGGGAGCGCAATGGGTCAGTGGTAGAGTGCTTGGCTCCGGACTGAAGGGTTGTAGGTTTGAGCCTCAACGGCATCACTGTGTTGTGCCCTTGAGCAAGATACATCAATCCTAGCTTAGAACTGGGTCAACCAAGGAAGACCCATCCCAACATAACTGAGAAATTGTTGACAAATCAAATCAAACAAACAAACTCTGCCAGGTAATTATGTATGCTTGATTTTGTTGCCTGTTGACTTTTTTCCAAATTAACCCTTTCAAAAATTCTTTCAGTAGCACTATCAGAGTGTGTAAAATGGTTTGGATCCAAACTAGGGCAGACATTCTGTAGGACTTGATCTGGGTCCAAGCTGTTTGCAGAGGTTATCAGCAGATGACAAAAGTCACAGCAAGCAAGGAAAAGTTGAATTGAGTATGCTACATCAACTCTTGAGTATGAAAATCATAAACAGAGTGGACCCTGATCAGCTGGCTTCATCAGAAGCCATCTGATCTGGATATACTCTGTTTTCATAAGAAAGTTTATAATTTTGAAATACAGTTTGAAGATTACTGGTTGGCTTGATAGGATTTGTCTAATTGTTAATGGTACCCTAAGCAACTGGTCAATTTTCATGCTTTCTCATAACGTCAAAATTAAGGCTTTTAAGTTTTTATGGTAGAATTTGAACAGCTAGGTCTTGGAAAAAGTGTAGACCCAGAATCAAATTATGATCAGTGTCTGCACTGATTGCCATTCTGTCACCTAAATTAGTGGCAACACCAGGTAAACAATTTTGCGGAGCGCAGTGGCTCAATTGGTAGAGCCTTAGATTGGGGATTGAAGGTTTGTTAGTTCAAGACTCATACCACCAGAGTCACTGTGTTGTGTCCTTGAGACTAAGACACTTTATCCGTTGCATAGTACTGATTCAATCCAGGAAGATAGGAAATTGTCCAAATATGACTGAAAAATTGTTGACTGGGACCTAAGCATCAACTAACACAGAGGTAAACAAATTTGATTTGGTGATAGATAAGGAAATGTCCAAATTTTAACAGTCAATGTTTATGCTTATCTAGACCTAGGTAGGTCTATGTACCATGCATGGATCCAGGTGGGTAGACAGGGGGTCCGGACCCCCCACCCCACCCCTGCAAAATCACAAAAATTTAAGGTTTCTTGGCAGTACTGGTCTGGATTCCCTGGAAAATAGCAAAGCTACTAAGCCAGCATTCAATGTCAGGCTATCATAGTCTTAAATGGCATTTGGCTGGTGGGCAGATGATGGCCTGCTTATAGGAGTATTCGGATCTTCCCTCCCCTCATCATCTAAAACCCCCCAAAAAACCCATCACAGTTGGACCCCCTCTGACAAAAAATTTATGGATCGGCGCATGTGTTCCAAAATAAATGTCTCATAAAGATTACTTTGTTTGTAAACCCTTAGCCCACCAGTCACAACCTTTGTTGTCTGCTCTCTCATCCTCTTATGTTCTCAGGTAGACTACTGTCCTGCCAGCCAAGAGTGACAGTGACTTCATGTTTTGTTTACAAAGTTACCAGGGACTAAATTATAATCAATATATCACTTGTGTATTAATCCTATCCGCAGGATCTATAGATCTGTGTAAGCTCAAGTGGAGTTTACAATGTAATATTTTACTTAACAATTGTAAACAAAATATTACGTCACTGCCACTCTTGGTTGGCATGACAGTACATGCATGTATATTGAAACGATATGGACCCTTTGGGAGTAGTCTGATCAAGGTTCACAGTGTTTACTTCCATGAAAATTTCTAGTCTGATGTGCACTTGAATATATGCAGCAGTATGTAAAAATAGACATTTTCAGTACAAAAATATTGGCGGGATAAGGGTTACACATGTTGGTGTGCAATGGCTGAGAAGGGCATGCTAGCCCTAATTACTCTGCCAATATTTCCTGGCCTAAAATTGTTGTCTGCTGTTTTATCTTCTGCAAATATTTAACCACACTGCAGACTAGCTACTTTTATCCTAGCAGCAACATGTATGAGTCCTGAACAGGCAGTCTGATCTGGGTCTGTATTGTTTGCCTAAATGAGCAGTCTGATCTGTGTCTGTATTGTTTGCCTAAATGAGCAGTCTGATCTGTGTCTATATTACTTGCCTAAAGGAGCAGTCTAATCTGTGTCTAAATTGTTTGCCTAAAGGAGTAGTCTGATCTGTGTCTATATTATTTGCCTAAATGAGCAGTCTGATCTGTGTCTGTATTGCTTGCCTAAAGGAGCAGTCTGATCTGTGTCTATAATGTTTGCCTAAATAAGCAGTCTGATCTGTGTCTATATTGTTTGCCTAAAGGAGCAGTCTGATCTGTGTCTATAATGTTTGCCTAAGGGAGCAGTCTCATCTGTGTCTATATTGTTAGCCTAAAGGAGCAGTCTGATCTGTGTCTATATTCTTTGCCTAAAGGAGCAGTCTGATCTGGGTCCATATTGCTTGCAATATAGGCTTTTTTGCAATGAACTTCAGCAGATGAGAAAGCAGACAACATTTGTTGTGAATGACTCGGGAAGGTTAAAGTTCAATACAACTATTTCTCTCTTTCAGATAGATAATGTTTACATGGAGCAGACGACAGTTCAACCTGGACAGATTAACCTGTTCAAGCAGACAACATTCCTGAATACACACCTGAGTTAACACAAAGTGTAACCGTACTGCAATTTTACAGCAGTCTCATAAATATTGAATTTGTAAACAAGACAAACACAAAATTATAAAGACAGTGAATCTGTGTACAAAATCATCTAAAATACATAAACAAATGATTCAATGAACAAAGAGTGATTTTATATAGAAGAGGTGGCAGATATTTGTGACAAGGGAGGTTTAGTTATTCAATCAATCTGGTGTTTTATTTAGTGGTAAGATAGTGACAGTGACCTAATCCGGTGTTGCGGTCGATATTACATAACGTCATAAATGGAGGGCGAACTGTAGGATACCATACTTCTTGTTGTAAAAGAGCATCTGAACTTATTCACATCACTATATATAAATATGTTATATTGTATATAAAACTTTTCAGGAAACTGATTTTTATCTATAAAATACTGTTCAGTTACATGCGTCTGTAGTTTGACAGGTTTGTGATTTGATTAAGCAATGCGTACCTTTGTATTTATACCACTTTGCAAAACAGATTATCATACGTGTAAATGAATGGAGGCACTTCGTAGACCAGGAGGACACCGACATAGAAAGACTGGGAAGTCTCAAGGGAGATCTTCAAGAGAAACAGATAAAGATGGAATTCCTGTGGATCCTCTGGCCAGAGATGTTGATGATGATCTTGGATTAGTTTGGGAGAGATCTTTGGATCTCTCCCAAACTAATCCTAGGTCTTCATCCGAGAGAACGCCTCGTAGTGGAGAACAGATTATCGATGAAACTGTATCTGGAGAAGACATGCTTAAGCAAGGTGCTATTGGTGGAATCAGACCATCGGCTCCAGAAGTTGAAGAAATCGATGCGCTACTTGATGATTACAAGGTTGAGAAAGATAAAGTGGTGGAACAGCATGCTTTGATTGAGTCGCGGAGAGACTATGTGAAACAAAGCAAAGAAAACGAAAGGACTAGGATCATATCATTATTTTCAAATATTTTAGATATACTTTCTGAAAAAGAAGCTTCACTTTTATGTCAGCTTGATGAAAAATATAAACCAGAAGAAGACAAGACAGAAGACTTGTTGACATCTGTGGAAGATGCATTGGAGAGCATTAGAGCGGAGATAATTGTGGCGGAAGCAGTCAAAGCTGGGGATAGTCATTTTAACGATATATCTGTGACTGACATGAAACCGCTACTATGTGATATCAAAGCAGGGAATGAAGAAAGGGAAGAAGATCTGAAAGATAATGAAATACGAAACATTGAAGTAAATGATGATGTCATTGGTGTTATTGATGGATTAGAGTATGTAAAAATAGATGTATCAGAGACTGTTGATGAGAATAATGAAAGGGATGGAACTGAGGTAGATGAGGTTGATGAAGGCAATGCAATGATAGAAAACTCAGATGAACAGCCTGTAACAATGTTGTATTCTGAAACATTAGATGAAGTGAACCAGGTAGAGGAAGTAATCTTAAATGAAGAGGTATTTAGTGAAACATTGGAAAATGAATCTGAAAATGCAATAACTGTAGCTGAGACAGCTACAGTTATTTCATTTTCAGATTCATTTTCTGGAGCCGATGATTCTGCAAACATTGAACCGGTTGATTGTGAACATCCGACACCTTCAGCACCTCCCCAGCCCCAAGCTGAAGAACCTCCTCCGCCATATTGGCAGGCTGTTGGTTTGTCAGGTCCAGGAGCAGACGATATAACAAGATCATCACCTGCTCCAACTGGAACTGAACAAGCCCCTGTATATTCAAACACTGCCTCTCGTGGACAGCGATCAAATGAACTTGTGTTATATCACAGCTTTCCATTGAAAAAACAGCATGATGCAAGAGCACCTAAGCCTGTAGCTTTGTCCTGGGATCTTGAATGTATTAGTGTAGCTGACAGAGCAAATAGCAAAATTAAATTCTTCTCATCTTCTGGTGGAGTTCTGACAGAGATGTATTTAGGAGGATGTGAAATCTATGACATTGCATTTATAGAAGCATCTTATTATGAAATAAGATATGTAGTTACTGTCCCCCGTGCTAAAACATTTATATTCATTTCTATTATTAATGGACAAACTGTTCAGTTACTGCAAAAACTGAAATTTCAACAAGGGTATACAAGTGTTGCTAAAGGTCCAACTGGTCATACCTTAGTGGGGGCAAATGCCCTACCCAATTTAGGTGCATCAAGAGTCGATATTATCAACTATCAAGGAGAAGTGTTAAGATCATTTACTCACACATGTACAAACATTGAGTTTGCATATCCAAGGTGTGTTAAAGTGTTTAAACAGGCAATAGTGGTTGCAGATTGGAAGCTAAATCTTGTCATGGTTTTTCTTGAAGATGGCACTGCTCTTGGTCAGTACAACGGAATACCACATTACCCTTTAAAGGAACCTAGCAGTTTAACACTTGATCACTGTGGTAACATAATGGTTGTTGATGGTAAAACTGGAAATATCCATGTTATAGATTTGCACTGCCGCCCTGTTCAGATTATAAAATCACCAAGAGGACAGTCACTTCCAAAATTATTAGCATTCCACACAGGGAGTCATCGTTTGGCCGTTGCTCGTCAGAGTGGAGATATTGCTATTTATGACTTTAAAGGAGGCTACTGGGCAGCTCCATTGATTGGAGATGTTGGATATAGTCCATTTGCTGTTGAGTATTCTGAGGAACCGACCATACCAAATGTTTTACCACTAGTAGAGGGCATGTTACCCAGCACAATAGCAAATATAGGTGCTGGAAGACAGCGGCAGAATTCCAGGAGTACAAGCAGACCCTATATGTTTCATTTATAATACATTTAAGATCTAATCGTCAGTGCTCATGTTTTATTGAATTTATTTAACAAGTTGGGGAAAAGTGATCAAATGCGATTCAGGCCAAGTTTAATAAATTCAATAATACAGGTCCATGAATGATAGCTTCTGTTTATCATATGACTAAAATATTTTTTTGTAATCAAGTTGTTGGTGTGAAAATGTCTAGATTTTGCCATAAATACCCATGGACATCATTTCATAACATCACATGTACCTGAAAATCTGTAAACCACTAGTAGTTTATCAATTTTAATGCATTGTTGTTATTTCTCTCCAAGATGTGAATTCAAACATATGGTATTAAATGTAAAAACTGGTTGTTTCGAACTCTGATGGTCAGAAGTACCGCTAATTCAAATTTAATTTAGGATACTTTGGATTGAGAGAAAAGGACATTCAGTGAAGTCCCTTTATAATGCACTCATTATAACACAGATTTAGATATAACAGGCTATGTTGTGGATACCAAATTTTTTACCAAGGAATTCTACAAAGGAATTACATGTATAGGAAAATCATCATGAAATTCTTTTGTAAAGTTTTCCCTTTAAAATGCAATTCACTTATAGCACTGCCCATTTATATGGGCCTCAAACATAGTGTTAGTTTAAACTTTATTTTCTATATTAAAATGATACAATGTGCTACAAGAAATGCATATATATAACAATGGAAAGGGTCTTAATGGAACCTTTAAAGCTTGTAGTATAAGAGTTCATTTCCACATTAACATAGCGTTATAAAGGGAGTACAATGTATTTATGGATTGTTTTAATAACTTCCTATTAACACAGTGATATGTTTTGGGTACTTAAAACAAACGTCTCAGTGAGAAGTTTCTTCTGAGCACTCAGATAGGAAATGGTGAAAATGTTATTTTTTGGTTATATATTCATAGGTTAAGATAAACCAAATTTTTGAGCCTAAAATTGTGAATATGTTCTTACCTATCAGTTTTAGCATATGTTTTGGGTGCTCAAAAGAAACGTCTTATTGGGACGGTTCTTTTGAGTACCCAAAACATATTTTTCTGTTGAGAAATAAGAAAATTAATGTTTTGGTAGGCACTCTTAACTAAAGGCCTGTATATTATCAAAAACCAACTCTCTTTTAGTTATAACTATGGATAATTCAAAGTAAAAGCTCTTTGACAGGTGTGGAGGAATTTAAATTAGCAGGATTTGCCTGTACAGTTCACAGTTCTGTCAAAGTTCATGTTGCCAGAAATTTCACATTGCTACTCTACAAAAGTGTTTTATTAACCCGTTGTATTCTGATGGATTTTCCCATACCATAGATAAACAGAAATTTTCAGCGTAAAATTGTAAATATTTTCTTACCCATAATTTTAAGCATATGTTTTGAGTACCCACAACATATGCTTTGGTTGAGAAATAAGCAAATTATTTTTCTGGTACGCACTCTTAACTTAAGGCCTGCATACAATTAATACAATAAGTATGGGACTGCCTATTGTGTACTTTAAGGGGTCACAGGTAGAATTTGATAAGTTTTGATAATTTTCTGTCACTGAAGGTTGTTTTAATCTTAACAAACAGTTCAGGCCCTGATCTGCATTTCATTTGGGTCTTCACTGTTTGCAGAAGAACCCGTTTTGGAGGGTCCAGAATAAAAAGGGTTAATGGAGATACCGAGATACTATGGATGAGTATCCATTTATTTCTTTTTGTGGTCCTTTGTTTTGGAGATATTGTTTGTTTAATTGCAAAAAGCACCAAATTAAGATACATGCCACTGTAATTGTTTTACAGGGTTACCAACAAGATATGGGAGTACAGTGGCTCAGTGGTAGAGTGCTTGACTCGAGACCGAGGGGCCGCGGGTTCGAGCCTCACCGGCGTCGCTGCGTTGTGGTCCTTGAGCAAGACACATTTATCCTAGCTTAGTACTGGTGCAACCCAGGAAGACCTGTCCCTGTTTAACTGAAAGAATGTTGATGGGACGTAAATAATCAAACCAAACAAACAAAGGAACAAACCAACGAGATATATACACATGTAGCTTTATTGGTATATAACATAATTGGAAAACGCTAGAAATGATGTTGAAGTATTCTTTGCCAGTCTTTGCCTACTGGGTACTTTTACATACTTTTTTTGTTGTCTGCTGATATTTTTTTTTCAAAATAAATTAAAAAATAAATTCTTTGGGGAATACCCAAACAGTGTGGATCCAGATCAGGCCAGACAGACATTTTGTCGCGCCTGATCTGGGTCCAATTGCAAACTGGTTGCAAAAATTATCAGCAGGCGACATTTAATTTAGTAGGTAAAGACTAAACATGAATTTCTGCCTTTCAATTCTTTCTTTACTTGTAGCATCTTGTATTGTATCTGAATCAATGTTATTTATTATGAGTCAAAAAGCCGATTGTAGATATTTTTCATAGTTATACATTTACATTTTCAAAGCAAATCCATGTGCGTATCCAAGGGGGGGGGGGGGGGGGGGGGGGGGCTGGAAAATCACAAATGGCTATACGTTTCCTTAGAAACACTGGTTTGGACCTCCCTCAAGAAGCAATTGGACTCTGTGAAATATGTTGATGACTTAAAAAAATTCACAACCTACATGATCAACAGAAATATGACTGATAGCTGTCTAAGCTGATTTGCAAGTGAAATAGGCTTCAAACAGTGAATCCATTCACTAGTGGTGATAATATAGCTGTGGTGGATGGCGAGCCAGACCTGGTTTACATGTCTTGTTTGCTTTATTGGCTATGCCCATTCACTTTGGCTGTTTCCTTCTTACTATTTTGAAACATTGAGTACAACAAACAATTCTATATTAGAAATTTAAAAAGAGAATGTAAATATACAAGATTGTTTTCATATTGGTAGGTTCATGAAGGAATGAATGCCATATGCTCAATTCTAAGTAAGGGACACCAAAAGGGTGTTAAGTAACAGGGCACGCACAGGCTTGAAAAGTTCTTGAATTAATAGGGCTTTCTTGAAAAGTCCTTGAAAATTAAATCTGCCTTGAAAAGTACTGGAAATCACTCAAAAGCTTTGAAAAGTCCTTGAATTCTGCTATTTTCTGTAGGACTTAGCACAGTTGATAGAGACCTAAATCAGTATATTTCTGTGTGCCTTTATTTAGTGCAGCATATTCTGCACCAAATAAAGGCACAACAATTTTATACTAATTCTCTACTACTAATTTCTCCATTATCTCAGTCTAGCATTTCTGAAGTAGAATTTTAACACTTAGATCTGTATTTTTCATAAACTATAGACCTTGAAAAACTGTATAAAAGTATTTTAGATGTCCTTGAAAAGTCCTTGAATTTGAATCGAATCTGCCTGTATGTACCCTGAGTAAACTTTGAACTAAACACATGGCTTTCATTACATTTTGAACCTATGAAAAATGAAATTCAATTCTGAAATATTTGGGTCAGCCTATGCTACTCATAAAACATGCGTACATGCAGTCATCTATAAAACCTGCATACTCACATATATAGACAGTCTAGTGGTCAAAAATTTTGACAGAGCCTTTTAAGTTTATCCATATCCCTACTAGTATGTGTGTGACAGCGGTGAAGGCTGTGTTGAGACTGGAAAATGGGCAGGGTTCTCTGAGCTTTCGCTGCTCGCTGATGCAATAAGCAACAAAATCTCATGTACGTTAGTTAAATTGCTGCTTTTAGATGCTTTTTATGAACAAATTGAGCCAGTACATGATGCTCTGTTATTAATTCACGGACTGATATAATTACTGTATCCTCTGTATTTACAGGACAAGGACTAATTAGCAAATGTTTAAAACCTTAGTTTTAACGCTCCTTAGTTTTTAACACTCTTTGATCTTTGCTACATGCAGACACAGATTGAATTAATCTGGATCCAAACTGTTTAACACTCTGATGTCATTCCTGAAAGAATGTTTTGAAAAAGATGATTCTGAAAAAATCAGAAAACAACAAAAAAGCAGGAAAAATTTCCTGGGGGCAAAGCAGGATTCCTGGACTCCCTGCAAAGAAATACCTGTCCGTTTCATGCAAAAGGTGGGCGGAGCTTAGCTACTTTGTAGATAAGATTAAACCACCAGTCTGAGATAGCTAATAAGCAGCATGATCGCTGAGCTGATAAGCGATATCAAGCATTCCACAGGTAAAGTCCCCAGCAAGACAACAGCCAATCAAATAAGAGATAATATCGTCTCTAGGGTTTTTTTCACGGACTGGAAAAGTACTAGAATATACAGGACTGTCTTGGAAAAGTCATTGAAAATGAAATTTGCCTTGAAAAGTACTTGAAAAACTCTCAAAAGCCTCAAACAAATCCTTGAATTTTACAATTTACAGAAGCATTTAACACTGTCTTTGGAGACCCTAATCAGTATAAACTTGTGTGCCTTTATTTGGTGCAGCATATGCTGCACCAAATAAAGGTACCACAATTTTATACTAATTTTCTGAAACTACTATCTTTAGAAATGCAGTTTAGCATTTCCGAAGTAGAATTTTAACGTGTAAATCAGTACTTTTCATAAGTTTTCAGTCCTTGAAAACAGTAGGAAAGTCTTTTAGAAGTAATTGAAAAATCCTTGAATTTTACTCATACTTGCCTGTATGTACTCTGTACTGGAGCTCATGTAGATGTTGACTCTATGGTGTGTTCAATAAACCTCCCTCGAGAAGCAATTGGATCCAAGGGGTCTAATTGCTTCTTGAGGGGGTCCGTACCAGTATTTCTAAGAAACCTATAGCCACTTGTAATTTTCAAGGGGGAGGGTCTGGAATCCTGTCCCCATTCTCCCTTCTTGATCTGCCCAAGAAAACATAAGACTTGTCGGAGTGAGGGTTGTTCAAAACGTGTTACAGCTTCAGTTACTGTATGGATAAATATGCTATGGAAGTGGAAAAGATATTGCATAGATTGTGTTTCAAAAACTATTTTTCTTTTGTGCTGAACCCACATTAAGTGTACCTTGCAAATAGTGTGGATTTAAATCAGCCAACTTCATCAGAGGTTGATTGATCAGGATCTCCATTGATTGTCATTCAATTTATGTTTGCTGCAGGAATTGGTTGATGTGAGAGTGCTGGCTCATATATGGGCAGGGATGCGAGAAAGCCTGTCTTCAGTGTTTCTGACAAAGTGGGCTTGTAGCAAGCCTACGAGGGTTGTCCCAGTAAGTCGTAGATAGCAAGAAAAGTTGACGCGTGAGCATGTTTATATTTTGTAGAAATATTGAACTATCTATTTTAACAAATTTTAGTGTATTAATGACAACCAAAATCAAAAGGAATCATTTTTATGGTCATTTACGCATCACCGGCGCACGCAAAAAGTGAAAGAAATAAAATAGTATATTTCATTTTTGATAAGTGGTTGTATTGAAACTGGAAATGATACCCGTTAATCATTCATACTGGAGGAAACGTTATTAAATTGCGCGTATTGTCACAAAATTTAAAATCGACTGCACAGTTTACGAACTGACAGCAGACGATCAAAACAAGTAGGGGTGAGCTCGATCGGTGAAATAATGGCGACGTCTTACGTAAGGGCGGAGCAGCGGACAGTAATACAGTTTTGTTATGACTCCGGAATGACACCACTCGATACTTTAAGCAAAGTGAAACAAGACGAATACCATTTGAATGTATCACAGGCTTTAGTATACAAATTATTTTCGAGATTTCGCGAGGAGAAACCTGCAGACGAGCGTATGGGAAAACGGCCACTTAGAAATACTGGCGAAGGCACGGCAGTCGAATCTGTCGTCAGCAAAGACAGAAGACAAAAGGTCCGCTTCCTAGCTGAAAGGACAGGTTGAGGTAACCCTACGGTGCATATTATATTAAAATCAGACTTGAAAATGGCACAGACATCTGCAAGATGCATAACACATTTATTTTTGGAAGATGAATGTGCACATGACCATGCTAGTTATAATTGTAAACTTTCCGACGTCCTTAGTAATTCAAATAGCGTGCGCCGGTGGGCCAGACCTATAGCTGGTTAAATGAGTGCACGAACTACATTATCAAATATTTTTCCTCCAAATTTTGCATGATAATGCAGAAATAATGGAAGAATTCACAAGTAAAATTCGATTGCAATACACCGTATGGTTTTCTTGTAACATTAAAAGGCTGCGACTCTGGGACAACCCTCGTAGATATGATACTTTCCAATAAGCGAATAACAAAGGCGCTGATCAGACTTCACAGATGCACAGTCTTGTCTTTGCCTTTGTTGTTCGCAAACCCCGAAGACCTTGTGGCCCTTATATTTGTATCATTTTAAATGCATGCAACATGTTTTACAGTCATTTGAACAAAAATGTGGTTTACACAGTGTCTTTTCAAGGCAGACTCAAACAGGTTTAAATGAAATTTGTCAGCACATGATTTGCTGAACATGGTGAAAACAGTATTTGCAAAATTGTTAAAACAACAAAACCACCCAAACACATTAACCATTTGTGTACTGGAACCCCCTCAACGAGTATTTTGGCAAACAGTGAAAAATTAGATATTGTGGCATTTCATCTGGGTCTGCACTGTTTACTAAGACAAAATCGATCTTCAGAGAAAGAAATAGCTTAAAGATATTTTTGAATTTATAACTTGTGACCCCACAATATATGCAATAGACCGTTCTAACTTTATTGTATAAAGCTTTGTGGCAACTTTCATTGGTACACAAAAGGTTAAGCAAATATACTAAACAAACTTAACTATCAGTGTACAATTCGTGTCATCATTTTTTGTGTATTTTACATTTTGTAGATATATTTGTAGATCTGATATTCGTTGTTATAAAACTGTTTAAAAAGATATATGGAGAAAAATAAAAATGATAATATGCAATGTATAGTAGTTTCACTTGAATGACACAACATGTAAGATTCATGGTTGTGCTTGATTCCCACCAATAGTTAAGGTCATAAAAGGCTGGGACTAAATCTTAACCTATATGTAAATTTAGTGTACCTTTTATGGGACATAGCCAAAAAGATTCTGTTCTGTCGCTGCATCAGTGTCTCTACTATTCGTTCTTTACATGAAGTTCACTTTGAAATTCAATAGTAGTTAAAATTATACATGGCACACCGAAAATTAGAAATTGATGTATGGGAAATTCCATTTGGCTTATTTCTGTAAGTCTCAAAAACATTCTTTGGGTGGGGGTGTAAAGATTTCAGGTAAAAAGTATCAAACAAGTGACTAACTAGGGGTTAAAACGTAACTATTTGAGCTAAGAAGTTGCTAGAAGTTTGGTATAGGAGTGCTAGACTGTTGAACCAGTACTACATGTATACTTCGACCAGATTAGAGAGGCTGGGCGGTTCTTAGATAAGATCCACCCGTGGACATTTCCATATAAAATCGGTAAAACAGGTGTATTCACCCATGAAACAAATTACACCAAAATATATCTAGAATTTATGAGCCACAGTCTGAGAAAAAAGCATTTCCAAATTCGGAATTAATGTGGATAACAAAGAGACTGACTAGTCTAGATATATGCGCTCAGGTGATGTTCCAAATCTAAACTGTTCATATTTTCATATTAAATAAGAAAATAAATCAATGGTTCACAATGATTTTTTAATAATCACACTTATGTTGCACTATAAATTGGTCAGCACACGAGATGTTGGTTCTTCTTACATCGGCGTGTGGGGAAGGCTCCAACGAGCTGTTACTCGGGATGCCTTCTTTCAATATTGCACAAACCGTTCCAGTTCACTAAACAAAGGGGCTGCCAAAGCTCTAGATAAGAAATGTCTTTAAACAACATCTCCTGAACCACTGGTCCAAATTTCATATAACTTCACATGAATGTTCCCCATGATGCCCTCTTTAGAATTGCATAAATAGTTCCTCTCCACTGAACAGGAGGGCCACAAAAAACTCCAGATAAGAAATATTTTAAACGACATCTCCTGAACCACTGACCAAATTCAAAATAATTTCACAGAATTGTTCCTCATTATACCCTCTACTAAAATTGCATAAACGTTTCTGCTGCACCAAACAGGAGGACGGCCAGAGCTCTAGATTAAGATTTTTTTAAGCGACATCTCCTGAACCACTGACCCAAATTCAAGATAATTTCACAGAATTGTTCCTCATGATGCACTCTACCAAAATTTCAAGAATTGTTCCACTCCACTGATCAGAGATTCTCAGGTGAGCGACCAAGGGCTCTCTTGTTTATCACTGTATCTTTGTAAAGTATAGGCCTTATAAATCAAAACATTTGCTATACAAACAGAATTTGAAGAAAGTCCATTGCCCCCCCCCCCCTCCCCCCCCCCCACCCCTTCCGCGAACACCTCCCCTTGCCGCCGCCCATCCAACATATATATCATGGTAAATGCTTTGGCACCATACAAAAGATAAACCAGCGTACTGGTAGACGCACACACAACATAGTTTGTAGACGACTATCACTATAAGAAACTATGTTAATAAACCCGCCAATAACTGTTTTCACATCCGTTTGGCCGATTTTTTGTCTGATGTCTGACCAAAACTTCCACCGGATTTGTGGTCGTGAATCTGTCTTATTCGAGCATAATTATATTTCAAACTTGTATCTTAACAGAAAAACAATCACATGAAACCACTTTTTATATGACCAAACTGGCAAAATACGAAATATCTAAAATAAACTCAAAATAAAAGAAATGCACAGGTAAAAGCAGTTTTACATTTAGATCTTCGTCTTGTTGTTCATTACGACCCAGTTCAGTTTTCTATTGCTATATTGATATGGTAAATTGTACAATTGTGATTACATGGACTATATGCTGTCTTACTGGTCATAGCCAAATTCCACAGACCCAGTGAACAAAGCGTGTACTGATATGTTTATACACATGCAAGAAATACGAGGGATGATTCTAAAGTTCTGATCCTGACGTGATATATCTGTAACCACTAACCAGCAATGCAACCTTCATGAAAATTGTACCAAATAGAAATACATTCTTTGTCTATACACCGCTATAGCAAGTTTTATGGAACGCAACGGCCATACCCTCAATGCACTGGCCTATCAAGCAGACTGGGCATATAAGAGACCTATTCAGACAAGAGCAGTCTCAGCAATTCGTTTTCATGGCTGCTCAATGTTCATTCGTAAGCCAATATTTTCTGTACATATGGCGAACTTTCTATATGATCTGGGTTTCCTAGGCCCGTGAATATATGCAACTGTCAGCTATAATCAAATTTTGGACCACTTGAAGTTTTGACAGGCCCATTCTGCCGTAACAACAGCTGTATTTAGGGATTCTTTTAGGCAAACTTAGATGAACTGACTTTAGCCTGAAACAATTTATAAATAGTCAGTATCGTAATCCACATACGAAAATTTGAAAGAGTCCACAAATTAGGTCATTATTCAGTGGAACACACATTTGCATGTGTATATCTAAAAATAAAACCAAATCAATTGTCCAAAGGTGCATTATAACGTAAATTGATGCGATATGGGATTGATTTGAACACAAAACATCCTTCTGAATCCAATAATAATTTTAGAAATTCTAATTTAAAATCAATCATTTTTTGGTAAAAAAATAAAACTTTTTACAATATTCCAATTAACATTAAGATATTTTGTAAGCAAAATAATGTTATTCTTTAATATTTTTGCCAATACTTGGTTCGGCATGTATTTAGTCGAAATTAATAACCAAAAATAGAATATTCTAGGAAATGAAAATTCTGCAATGTATTCAACGTGACGTAATTGTCAATTTCAATGACGTCATAAGAATTGCGCATTGTGCTTTAGATATTTAATCGACTCAACCTGTCGCCACTCTAACATTTGAATGGATATTACAAGTAACAAAAAGTAAAAATACAATGCAGTTTTATTTTGTGGTTTAAAAGATGCTGGCTTGAAAGATTCAGATTAAAATATTATAATTCTATAACATGAAAACAGGCCAGTGGTATGGAGTGGGCCAATCGTAATGTGCTGTAATTATTCAACGAAACAGTACAGCGAGAACATATTAGCACCATTATAAAGGTAAAAACTCGTTTTTTTGGATGGTGCATATCATGCGTCGCCAAAATGTCTCTGAACAAAGCTACATGGTAAATATCAGAATTTTTTTAGATCATCCCTCGTAAGCTCTCCGTTTCTAAAGATTTAATTGTTTACCAGGCATGCTAATCGTATAGGTTGGTCACCCTTGTCGTCTATGCTTCAGTTGGTAACACGATTAAAGCGTACATATGCTATTATGCCCAATTTACTGTAGACTGGTCTAATTTGACAGTGAATGACAGCGCTCTGTCTGACACGGCCCATCTCTTTTATCTGGTCGCACTATAAATAGAGGATAAAGTGTTTTGTTCAAGGCCACAATACAGTGCCTCCGGCGAGTCTCCAACTAGCGACATTTTGATCCCAAGTCTAACACTACCAATGAGCCCAACTGCGCTTCTCATGGGTAAAAGGTAGTATATTTTATCGCTATTGTTTTCCATAGACATCTAGCACACAGATTTAGGCCATTCTGTGCTTTTGCTGGCAAACGAAAGTAGTGTAATTACAGAAACAAAACATGTAAAACAAACTGTTAAACAGTATACATCAGGAGCACAGTGGCTCAGACGATAGAGTGTTAGACTTTGGGTCAAAGGGTGGTGAATTCGAGGCTCACTGGATGCACTGCGTTGCGTCCTTGAGCACGACACCCTCTGCTAAGTACTGGTTCAAGCCTGAACAAAATGTTGACTGGGATGTAAAACCTCAACACAAACAAAAAACGGTAAACATGGTAGTGACCACTTCTTCACTGTATCACGAATCTTTCGGTTTTGTTTTATAAACACACACCGGATCTTCGCAAAAATTCAGAACAAACAATAATTAGAGATCCACAGAAGCTTGAGATCTGTTTTTGTTTGTATTGTAATTTTAAAACAAATTAGCGTTAAGGGCTGCTACAATCAAAGCATATTATTGATAAACCCCAAAGGATCAGTTTTCATTCATAGATGAGATTGTGTTATGGTAATTTCATTTAAAAGGATGTGAAATACTTCATGAAATGGAACCGAGGTTCGCACTGGAAACTGTAGTTGGCACTTGTAATATCAAGGACTGTTTAACATGTTTAATTTAACCCACTGCTGTTATAGCAACGAGTAGAGACTTTTACACTCAAACTTTGCTTGATGTTGTTTATAACTTTTAAAGCGTCACTTTCATTATAAAGTAATCCGAGACTATATTTGGAATAAATTGTGTAAATTGACAAATGTGCATGCCTGTGTGTACAGAGTAGAATATGTTAATTTCTGAGAAGATAATGAAGCATACACGATGAATGGCAGAATCCTGGAATTCAAATTACTATAGCAGCCAACTGATAAACACACCTGTAGACCAGCTGATTAGTGCATAAAACTAAGTGTGAAATAAGGGTTTTCTATGGGGAATTATGATAGTTACATGTTATATTTGCTTGTTTCGTTTATATTTGATGTAATGGCTACTACATTTCAATGTATACTCCTCAAAATAATTAAAGGACCAAGATTTTAGAATGCGATTATGATTAGCTCAAACATTTAAATTCTGTAAAACTTGGCCATAAGCTTTCTATTCATTATGCCCATACATCAAAAATCATTATTACTGATTTCCATGCCTAATTCTGCCATGACTGTGTCTCAAATGAACATACCCTCGAAAACACACTTTCAAAAGTCAGTGGGTGGGGTAAAGAAATTCTTCTGTGGTAATTTGAGTAGAATGAAAGTGACATCAAATTAAACTTTGTTTTAAACAGTTCAGCTTACATGCAAAACATTTCTTCAAACAGTTTCAATATACTGGGAAGCAAGCATTTTCATCTTTGACAATGGAGTTTTGGCATTGTTTTGTTTTCTGACAACAATGTGTGTACTTGGCCATCAAGAATCAGATTATCAATCGTCAGTCTATACCTTTGAGTGTTAGAAAGATGTCCCGACGAATTGTTTAAATATTGTCACAGACAAATGCCAAAACCAGTTGTCTGAACCTATAGTCTGGCCATTATGCTGCAGCCAAAAGGGGCAATTATCTCTCACAGGAAGAGGTGGGTGGTAACAACGGGATTAAAAACACCATACAATCATGTGAAAACAGAAAGTTCAGCATCTAAAAGCATTTTTCATTCATTTCATGCAGTTCTGTGGTCCATGGATCACACACACAAAAATGGCATTCCAATGCATTTAGGTCATATTTTAAAATGACAAAAAATCCTTGTTAGAAACATTTTCTACCATTTTTTTTTTTGCCGTTTCACTTGGCAATTGGGCGTCAAAGATGTCCGAAAAATTTAGGCTAGATCCCAAAATTGGTTTTCAAAATACGTTGTACACAAAATGCATCAATGTTGTAATTGATAGCATTGGTCCTTCAATTATTTTGAGGAGTATAGTTCGGTAAAGGAATTGTAAGGAGGTAATTTCATAACAGCATTATATATAAATATTTTAATACAACATTTCACAGAAATCAAATCAACAACACTCAAATGAATATGATAATTATGAATGAGCAAATGATATAAACGGATTTATAGAGATTCCACTCCTGTGATTTAAATGTAATACCACTACAGAAAAGGAATTATATCCAAATGACAAATGAAGTCTAATAAATACTGATGAAATGGGTTGTTTCTTGATTCCGTCTGTGAACAATCAATGTTACTTACAATGTTTTAATGATAGATTTGTTCTGACAACACAAAAAAACCCTTTCTTTTCTGATCAACATTATTTGAGAATATTGTCACAACGTCTCTGGTACATGACTAAATGGATGATTACCCAAAAGTCAAACCCAGAAAATCATAACTTATAAAACCCGTTTTGTTACATACAAACGACATATGGACAGATCAGTCTGCACATCCACACAGAAGTATCCAAGCCATTGTTATGCGCTGGTAAGACAGTATTATTTCTTCAATTTCAACAATTTATCAAGCTCAGTAGATATGGTGAGCGCTGTTACTGATAATTGACCTCTAAGATGGGTTTCCATGCTATGTGGCACACTTGAGTAAAATGAATATAAACATACAAACTAAATAGCCATAAAACAGTTTTAATGTTTATGTTTAGCTGTTCCATGACAATGGCAGGGTATTTGGTTATCATTGTATGATAGCTTTATTACTTAATAATTTGACCACAATAGGCGAGGAAACATTTCGTCTGGGTTGGCCAATAGTTTAATTCCAATCCAGCCTATTCAGGTATAGAGACTGTTGGCCTGGATGCGCAGGCTGGTCTGCACCTTTGTTTTTTGCAGGCATCAAAGTCAGTCTTTTTTGCATTGAGACACAATTATCATGCTTTTTTTTACTTTAAATACACCATTGGTGCTCTTTTCAAATGTAAGTGAAGTACGGTTGTGACCTCTTGGTATTAACCTGTATATTTCCATAGCAGTCATGCCTTAAAGCTTTTCATACATGTATACACCTTCCAATGGCAAGAGAAACACGAGAACCACACTTCCACTTTTTTGGATAATGTTCATTTACTGTAAAACACATCAAAATGTGGTGATATTAAAAGAATGACATATTGGTGTTTTGGCGGTTTCTCAATTGAATGCCCTTTTAATTTATTTTCTATTTTCACAGGGACTACTCTTAAAGGAAAGAACATGCCTCCTATGTGAAGCATATTCTTTCTTCTATGTTGAGACATTCTCTACCTTTCAAAAATGTTTTTGATGATACAGATACCAACATGTTCTTGTATAATTGTTTATCCTGTAACTACATTTGTAATTCGAAACTGAATTTGCTGTCTCATATTTCAGCGGTTTTTACTTTTACCACCAAGAGTGCCAAATATAGATACCAACCAGATATAAGTGTTCTCCAGTATGCTGTTCTAAGCGCAATACTTTTATCATTTAACTTGTTCATTTAATGTTTCTCTTATTTGACTGCCTTCTCTTGTCCTGATTGCGTGAATTGGCCTTTCACTTGTCTTTTGTCTAGTATTCTGTTCATTTGTACGCGTCTTTACTCTCTTATTATTTGTATTTATATTAGTTGTCCTTTTATTGCCTGTATTGGTATTTTTAATCTCCTTTTGTGAGTTTGTATTCTGTCCATTTTTATTTTCTCTCACATTTTGAATTTTGCCTTTATCATCTTTATTCGATCTTTTATTGCCTTTGTTATATGTATACTGATTTTTTTCTGTTGCTATCTGATTTAAATTTGTTGTTCTGTTTGTCTCTCTGCACGTTCTGGTCTCTTTGGATTTCGTTGATCCTATTATTTTTGTTATTGTTTTTTCTTTGGTTAATTGAATTATAACCAGTATTTTTCTTATTTGAAGAATATTTGGAATTAACCACTTTACTAGGCTTCTCTTTAGTTGATTGTTTTGAACATATTGAGACATCACAGTACTGCCATTTATGCTGCCTCTTGTCGGTAAAGCACCATGGTCGTCGTTTCCTATCTTTGGATGGGTTTCGACAGTAGTTATGGTCACCTAGAAACAAAATTAAACGAGTATCATGTAAATTGTATGTCTACTTTAATTATTTACAAGAACCAGCAAAGGGGAGAGTGCTTGACTGGAGACCCAATGGCCGCGGGTTCGAAACTCACCGACGTCACTGCGTTGTGTCTTTGAGCAAAACACATTAATCCTAGCTAAGTACTGGTTCAACCCAGGAAGTCCCGTCCCTACATAACTGAAAGATTGTTGATGGGACATAAAGAACCAAATCAAACAAACAAAGAAACAGCAGAACACTGCATACCACTTTGTATAATAGTGAAATATTCCATGTTGTTTGATACAATTAGCATGGGATGGGTCATTTTTCGTAAAGAGGGTCAAAGTTCAGCAGTTAAAAATTAAGACCTACAACAGCTCTTTAAATTTACATTTAGCAAACAGAGAAGTTACAAATGAAATCTAGGTCTTCACTGTTTGCCTAAGTAAGCCTTTAGGGGTTTTCAGGACACAGAGGGTTAAGCCATGTCAGCATTGTTGACTGCGCTCATTGTTCCAATGACTTTATGAACATATTCAACTACATCAGATCTGTTGTATAATTATTTTTAGTATTCCATATTTAAATTGGATCATTTTAAAACTAGAATTTGAATACGAATTCAATTAACACTAGGTAATACAAATATACAGCATTTGGGTCGGCAAATTTTGTTTAAAATCTGCTTCTTTGAGACTTGGTTTAAAGTCATTTATTCCTGCAACAGTAGCACGGTCAGTGTGTTCCTACTACGTTTATTGCCCCCCCCCCCTGTAGTGCACTGTCTCTTGTACAGCAAAGATGGACACTATTGTTGTCCTTGGTCCACTGATTGAGACACTAAAGGGGGAAATATACCTAGGTGCACTGATTTTTTTGTCGTTGAATGACAATTTATTTAATGTTTTATATTTTGCATTTTATGCTTTTTCCTAAGGATCCATTGGTTATGCTACTGTATGAAGAAAAATACAGTTTTGAAGAGAAATTAATTAACAACATACATGTAATAAATGTTTACATTTTTTGCATTCTAATTTAAAAAAACAACAATGTATAATAATTTTGAGGTTGTAATTAAAGATTTTTTTCTTCTTCCTAATAATAATTTGAAGAAACATAATGATAAATAATAACAACATTTTTTCTTTAATAAACTGAAAAGTGTCATGATTAGTATTGACCTTATTGTGTAGGTTTAGTTTATAAATGAGTATAATCCAGTGGTTTCCAACAATTTGTTAGATTAGCAAAGTTCCTGATTATACTGCACATAATTGAATTCTGATTAGATACTTATTGATTCAAGTCAAGTTAATTTGGTAGATTAGCAAAGTCCCTGATTAGGCTGCATTTAATTCAAGTCTGATTGGATACTTAGCTGCTCACTATAATTTTCACACCTTTCTCAAATTTTATCTATCAGCACCATTGAGTAGATATAATTAGATTGTCAATAACTAGTGTGACAATACATTGCACTTGCAAATGATACAATACAATACAATACAATTGCAAATGATACACAAAGTTAAGTTTGTAAATTTAGTTCAGGAAATTATTTATCATGTGTAAGGAAAATATCATGAAATTTTGCACTAAAAATTATAATATCTTTAAAAGTGTGCATTTTTGTTATTCATTCTGTTATTTATTTTCGGAAATGAACAAATTCATGGCATTAGTAAAATAGTGGTTCTTGTGTTTAAAAGTAAGCTGGAGGTCATACATTGATATTCATTTATTTTATAAAGTGTGTATATTATTCAAGTTTGGAAATAATTAGGTGATAAAGCCAATAATTGTTGTTTGTGGATATAACTTCTTAGATGGGAATTCAAAAATGGGAACCTGAACAAATAATAAATATGCTGAGATATAATATGATGCTAATTATACTAATTGCTTGGTAATATAAAATTAAAATTATTATAATAAATGTTATTTTTATTTTACTTGTTATGTCGCTTGGTCGTTTGTATATATTCAGTAAGCCAGCTACTGATTTCCCCTTGGGAGCCAATTAGCTATAAAAGATATTGACAAACTCCTCTAGGAACAGTGAGCTTCATGAAATATTATCACAAGGGTACAGACTGGCAAGAGTACTGTATAACTGTGATAGCCTCTCAGAACTAATTGGTTGGTTGCCAATTAGGTGTGAAATTTCATATTACTTGTTGTTATTTCGACAGAGTAATTATACCAGGTAAAAGTAGAAGGAACTTACCTAGACCATCAGGGTGTTCACTTTCAGCATCTTTATAAGGGTAAGGTAAGAGTTTGTGAGAATGTGGATACTGAGAGCTCCACTTTTGACAAGTGATCCCATCAATTGTGTGATCTAAGGTTCCTCTGTAGTCACGACCATCAGGGTAGTTTCCTTTAATACATTTTCCTGAAAAAATATCAAGAGATCAGAATTCATTTTGCGCAATGAACAGTTATGATTACACTTTAATACAACATCTAGACATGTCTCAATGTGTGGCTTCTTAATATGGACCTTCTTGCACACCAAATCGGGACTTTCATTGTTTTACCATGTGAGATAATTTTATCATATGAGATAATTCTTTCTCACATACCAACGCATTCAAGATCGGTTGATCCCTATGTCAACCTCAGTGACGTCACCAACAAATATTATGCAGTACATCGCTAAATATAGATTGGAATATGAGAAAAAGAATCGATCATTACTGTTCAGTGGTTTCATAAAAATCCTAACCCTCGGGTCCACCGTTCAGTGGGAAACTCGACAAGCCTCGTTTCCCACTGGAACGGTTGGCCTGTGGTTTGGGACTTTTCTGTCCCCACTGAACACCAATGATGGATTGTATTTATCTCAAATACACGTACCAGCCCGTAGGAAAGATAAAAAACGAACAGCATCACGCTGGTCGCACGTCCATCCTGACGTCATTGTAATGTTAAAATGACGGCACCATATTGCATCTCAACATATTCAGAATTTTCTGGAAGCCTTTTCATGTTTTCCTATTTATAAAGTTAGGTAATTGAGTCAGGATGGGATTGAAAAATTTGTCCCTCGTGATCACCTTTTGTCATTTCTCAGCAAGCCTTGTGATGTCAATAGGTGATCCTGGTGACGGATTTTTCTGTCCTACCCTCACACTCATGATGGATTCTTATAGTACAACATGTAGACATGTTGCAATGCGTGTCCTCTGTATATGGACAATCTCTTGAGAGAGTGGTACTTATCGCATATGCATTAAGACCTCCTATCAACGCTCATTCTGACGTATTCAGGTTGGCTAGAAGTGTAAAGGATCATTGACATTTTGAGCCTAATATGCCTATTGTTTTGATTCCCAGATTGCTGCTTGTGAGCTGCTGGTGTGATGCATGTAGTATCAGTGCAATAGGTAGAAAAGTGATTTTAAAGTGATTTTTTGCACTTTTTCTTGATTTTTTTTGTAGGAATGGTGATATCTATTGCACATATCATACGCAGAGTATTTACAAATCACAATAATTTATGAAATTGTTTTAAAAACATAATATGTTTTGTAATAAAATGATATTGGGGAGATAATTTAGAAGTTACCTGTATATTTTTGACTACATGTACCATAAATAATAGAAAACTGAAAGCTCAACAAAAAGAAAGAAATACTTTTGAAGGAATAAAAGCGTAACATTTAGCCTTGGAAAGTAAAACTGATTCTAATTAGATCCTTAGATGGTTGAAGGGCATAGCATGTCAAAATGTATTTAAAGTGTCTGAATATTTATGGCATAAAGTGAGCCACTTTAGTTACGCAACACTTATAAAATGTGAAATCACTCGGAAGAGACATTTATTCTGAGACTACCAGCATAAAGCGCATCTATATTTGCATTAGTCATAGAAATTTTATCGTGATCAGATGAGTAACAAGTGAAAAAAGGATTTTGAAGGGCACTACCCTCAAAACACCATTTCACATTGCATTATTTGGAATGAAACTCAGATTACATTGCACTTTTTTCAGGGTCGAATTTCTGCAATGCCAGAGATAAGAGCGGGTTTATTCTTTGCAAAATCTAAGACTGGAATGTTTTTGTTAACTTTATCAGTTTATAACATTTACTATTTTGGTTCCCAGCTGACCAAGGTTTGAAAAAAGATAAATTTATTACTTTTTTAAAGTTAGCTAAAATTCGATATGATTCTGAGTAAACTAGTCATCATGACACTTCTTTTATAATTTCATTTTAAACAACCATGTATCCGCCGTTTATTTTCGTAAAAATATAAGTGGAATTATTTGCGTCGAGGTGTTGACGTTAGTGATGACGTGACTACTACCAAGGCTATAAGACGTGTCAATGATAAGATATATTTGTGTTTTGATACTTCTATGTCAACAAGTGACTCATAACAAAACGATTTGCGAAAGAAAACCTGCTTGATTATTAAAACTGACGTTTATATGACGTCAAAACGAGCATTTCTTCAATAAGTAATAGCGTTACTAACTTCAACGACCAAAAAAGGGAATTTTACTTGAATAAAACAATTGTTTTGGATGTTTTTCTGTCAGAACGATCACAATGAATAATTCCTAGCGCAAAACGCAAATGGAAAATATAGACGTTCAGGTTGCATGAGCATTTTTGTCAAAATTGCTTTTGACGTTGCAGAATGATTCGCATGAGTGATTTTGATATATTTTCTATGTCATCAAATAGATAAAATGTCAATAAGTAAATGAGCATAGAGAATGTTTGATTCCAGCATTTTGTCAAAAATTGTGAGCCCTGAAAAGGTGGTGCGTAACTCAAGTGGCTCACTTTACATATACATGTACATATCCAAGCTGAAAGCTACCTATGTAAGATAATACATTGAACAGTAAGGCATTTACCTGTTATAGCTCTTCACATGCAAACTGAGAATTTTGTCGTATGCCGTTTTGCAAACAGTTTGAACCCAGATGAAGACCAACAGAAAGAATGTCAGTCTTGATCTGGATCAAAACTGTTTGACACTCAGATAGAAGTCCTGGATGATTTATTTGTAAAATCTTAAATTTGAAAAAAGTCAACAGACTAAAATAAATCATGAACAATTACTCAGCATGCAAATAGATAAGTACAGGGTGTTTGCAAAATAATGCGTCATTTAATCACAGTGAACTTTTTTTCTTATGAAAAAATGCATAAACCTTTCTAATTCTACGTTGAATCTTTATGTTCTTAATATTAGACGTGCACAGAAAACATAGCAATTAAGGAGGTTGATGCTTAAGAACTTCATTACTGTAATTTATTTCTTATTCTGTAGAAAAAAGGCATTTTATGGGCTTAGGCCCTGGGTTTTTGGGCTGCTGAACATCTCCCACCCCCTTGAGCCCGCAAGCCACTTCCATACAAGATGTAAAATATGGTAACACATATACAAGCAGGCATACGGGGGGGGGGGGTGATTTTTTTTCCTGATTTCTATATATTTTAATGTAAACATGATTGTTATACCCTAAATTTTACATCCTTGAAGTATTTGATATTGAAAATGGATTTCACTGTCATAAAGTACTCAGGTCAGGGTAGTTTCATAGTGTAGAAAGGGATGATTGACTAACTTTTATTTTACTGAAAACCATAGGCATTTACCAATGGCAGGTGTCAATTATCCTTTAAGTCATAATCTCTAGCCACATCTGTACATTGTGTCTGCGTATTTGCACAAAAAAAATCACACAACAAACTATTTCTGTTTTGCGCCAAAATGACTGACTCAAGTCAAAGTTATAACAATATACGTACATGTATGACTTTATGTTGTATCTTTCTGGAGCTATTGGAATTTCTCCTTTTGTCACTATATAAGCATTCTAATCAATAATCGTATAATGGAAAAAAAAAAGATTTTTGGCAATTTATATGAACTGATAAAAACAACCCAACTCCTTTTGTATTTCTCTCTTGATCAATATATGAAGGTTAAGTGTCACAGAGTGTTAAGTTTTGAATTTAACATACATTCCCATCATTGTCTGAGATGGACTATTTCTATGGGAGGATAGTACTAGGCAAAAAGAATTATTCAGGGCATCACTGTATGCTTACTATCAACAGTGCTGGGAGTAGTGTTATTACCCCATGAGCTCAGATCATCTTCTTGTCCTTATCAACAGACATAGGTTCACAATTAAGTTTGTGGAAGTGAAGTATGGAAGCATGATCCATCTGGGCCTCAAAAGTTTATAACTGCGACTCATCGAGTATGTCAACAACAGTACTTGTGTTGCGCCACCTCCTACAGGTCCACCCAGCAACAGTCTTTTGATTTTATTTTCAATTTGCTGGATCTGAGTTTTAGAACAATCATATAAAGCAAATACCATGTTGGAAGGGCACTGGTTGGTTTATCTGGTATCTTTAAAAGCCTATACCCGACTGTTTAATTTCGTAAATAATTTTGTTGCTGATTAAGGTAATTGTTTTTTTTTATCATGGAATTGACATTTATTGGAATACAATCATATAGTAAGTTTTAGATTCAACCTACGCCTGGATCTCCTCTCACAGATAAACGGATAGGCGTGGTCAGGATATTGTTTTGCTGATCCTAACCACACACCCTCCCATCTCACTCTGTTGGCCTTCCTGTCGTGTATCAATGCCATTGATGAGAAGGTGGCTGGGTGACCTTTTCGCCATTTGGTATATTCCATTTCCTTTGGTTTATTGCCTTCTCCTGAAACGAAAAAGGAATATTGCAGAGCGTTTACGCATTAACAAGACATCATAATATTTTACATTGAGCAGTTTTTACACAGGAACTAACAATTTGTGATCAATTATGATGATTCATAAAAACAAGTGTCTGCATAATTGAATTAAACAACAAAGTTTAAACATATTTAAACCAATAAATCAGGAATAAAACACTTGCAAACATTATTCACACACAGAAATATGAACTGCGAATATATGCAACGTATTGTGTTTTAGTAGTCATCTTTTTTCGAAAATTTTCAGATGGAATTTGTTTGGATATGACCACTAAAACACAATACGTTGCATATAATCGCCATGCTTATTTGTTATATAAATATGCGACATATTCTACAATGTGGAAACTGTATTTGGCCTATGAAAACAGCTAACAGCATATGGAAAGTATTTTTTTTTTATTAGTAATGCCCAAATGTCACTCATATTACAGTTGAGATTTTAAGATGCAACACAAAATAGCAAAGTACTGTCTCCATGTCGTGCACTAACACAACACCAATTCGAAAAAATTGTATATGAAAAGAATCGATAACGCACAATACGCTGTACCCGGTGTATTGGTGTACCTGTATGCGTTGTCTTAAATTATAAAAGCAAGCGAATACACCAGAAAAAATTATAAGGCTTAGCACAGATCACAGCAGCCCATTATAACAAGTGATTCAGTGAGACCAAGGGAGACAACACATAAACATGAACAAAACCGCAAAGTTACCAGTTCTCTCTATCTATGCAAGATAGTAATTGAACTGTAAACCAAGATTACATTGATGTATTGGACCCACGGGGTACAATGTCGACGGTTCACATTCACTTAGTGGGTCCCATATCAGAAATCCAATGTTACTTTGCTCATGGGATCAACGTGAACCACATGATGGCTCCACATTAAATATCGGTTCCATGTCACCACGTCATAATACAATTTGTACAATTTTATTAACCATTCATCCTCTTATAAATATTTATCAATCTAAGAAGATGGCCAGTGTGCTAAGTTGCACCCCTGTGTTACTCCCACCGCACTGTACCGTGGCAATAACGAGAACTGAGCTGAGTGGGTTTATGCTTTCTGCTGTTTTATGCCCGGGAGCACCTGAAGGCTCAACCAGCAGTGGTTCTGGTTTTGAAACATCTTAGACAACTGGGCTACAGTCTAAAGTTTCGTCCTATAGACTGGTGGAGCTAGGGATCGACCTTAGGACCCCTGTGTACAAGGTAAGTGACTTATCCACCACGCCAGCCATCACACAAAGCATGCAGCTTGAGGGTGCAAGTTAGTTAAGTTTATATACTGAATTTTCACTGTATTAATTACTTATTCCAATAATGTATTATTTTATAGGTGTATACTTTTTGATAACATATTTTCGCAAGATGAACTGTAAACATTACAAAAATGCTGATTGCTGAAAGAAATATAAGAATTTAATTAATTTCGTTTTAGTTTCTATAGGAATGTGCTCAACTCGTATCTTCATGAATATTACTAGGCTATTCTTATGTAGTTTTTATTTATAATATGAATGAAGTGTCAGCAAACGCACACTTTACCCACTTTTCCATTATATAAGTTTGCATCTAAAGGGGTACTCTGATATTTTTATACATATGTAGGCTAGGCCAATTGATTTGGGGTCAAACATTTTGAATTTCGATATTTTGGGAATAATTTTGGGGTATGAAGATTTTTATGGATATTTTTGTGTCACCACTAAGTTGCACTCTTTTGTGTTCTTTTTGAGACTCTTTTAAGGTAAAGGTACAAGTGGATTTTTGTATGTATGCTAAAATTTCATTTTTTACTGATATTCTTGATATTTTGTTTTCGTAAATAGCAGATGCTAGAGTCGAGCCTACATTGCAAAAAAGTGAGCGTAGCCCCTCCACCCCCTGTGTAAAATATATTTCTTTTCTTACGCAAGAGCAACGTTGGCCTGATGTAATGTGCTCTGAAAACATAAAAAAACTCTTTTAACATGTGTCTAATAGTAAAAATACATTATTCAGAATATATGGGATACAGAGAATTTTTGCATTATTTCATTAATGTTTCATAAATCATGTAAGCGAAATAATTGACATTATTACGTCGGTTGAACGTTGGTATGTCCACCCCTACATTTTCAACCACTTCCAACGAGGATCAAAAGGATCTTTGTTATCTAGAAAGGGCAGGGAGAACAAAACCAAGCATAATACACTTAACACATGAAAACAACGTAAATTAAAGACATAGCAGAGCTTCCTCCTCGGAACCAACACTTGCCACAGGCTTGGGGTCGTAGGTGGAGAGTGCATACATATTTTACTGGCTAATTCTTCACCCAAAATCTGCTTTAAGACATATTCAGTAACAAAATGAAGCTTACCTTCCCAACTGGCTGCTTATAATGATGTATTTAGCCATTACACGCGGATAAGCACATGTCAATTTGAAATGATCATTATGATTTATATGTACCTGTGAACCATCCAAATCCTTTGTCTAGTTTTCTACCAGCTGTTCGCCATACAGATACATTTGGAAACTTCTTTTTCAACAATCTCTTTATATATTTGTCTTCCCTGCTAGTTTCAATATAGAGCAGGTGGGAATTTAGACTGTCACAATATCGAGCAGCAGCCGCAAATTGATAGTTCAAGTCTGATAAAAACTTGTAACAGCTTCGGCCATTCTTCTTCCATCCGGTTGGACAAACTACAAATTTAAAAGAGGAACTCTTAAAATATTTAAAAGAAACCATTTCATGAGTTTTATTGCAAGTTTATTAATGATGTAAATAAGATAAACTTTGCTTGTGGTCGGCTTTGTCTTAGTAATACACTACTTTGAGGCCTTTCTAGTTTTGCAATCATCTCCCTGAGAATTAGAGAGCTTGTTCCTTAATTGTATTGTTGTCGTTTGGCTGTTAGCGTACCAGTATTTCAAAGGAAACCAATAGTCACTTGTTTATTTTCTGGGACGTGATTAGAGTGTTTCTCCATTATTATTCATTGCAATAGTTAGAGGGCTTCCATGCGAGCTGAACATTTGTTGTTTTCAAACAACAGCAGAATCTAGGGCAAAGAAATGCATTTAAGCCCCCCCCCCCCCCCGCCTACGGCTGCTGTCCGCTCTAGGTCTGTTGTTGTTGTTGATTTGTTCTTTATTTTTACTCCCATTGTGGGAGTCTATAATTGTTCTTTGTTTTGTTGTATGTCACTTTATATCCATTCCAGTTCTGCAATAATCTTGAAGGGGGAGAGAGAGCTGGTTGCTTTGCTTAGTTTGTCTTCCTGGTGTCTGGTAATTGATGTGTGGCTCTTCCTAGCGGTGCCATGCGTTTGTCTGCAGTTTGTGATTGTGGTATTGCCTGATCATACTCACTTTTTTATATGGGATGGTCCTGACCCATAATTCCCCCTCTGGATCCGCGCATGGGGTATTTAAATCTGTTTAATTTTATATTGACAAGTTTCACAATCAGATAAACATTTAATCCAATTGTTAAAATCATTTACAAGAATATTTGTGGCTTTTCTTGGTCATACTCACTTGTTTATAAGTTAACTTCAAATTATGTTTTATCAGTTTATGAAGACTTTTCACAAAGGTTTCCCCTTTTTGCGGCTAGCACATGATTATATGGTACATATCGCATATGCCATATTTTGATTGTGCTAGACATTCGTTTAGTGGGGATACATTTAGCAGTAGTTTTATTTATGACACTATTATGTGAGCAAGCAACAAAGGCACTTGCAAGACTGGGAATGCATATGCTCGTCTAAGCCACGAGTTCGCTCTCCAATGCAAGTTGTACCAAAAGCCCATGTGCTGGCTCTTTTAAGAACACACTGCACTAAATGAAGGTAAAAGAAGTTCTAATAATTTTTTTTGTGCGCATCTGATTTTGATCTCAATGCTTTGCTTTAAGTTCAGTATCCTACTTTGTGTAGCAATGAGTTCTTCCATCTGGTTTAATGCAATAATCATGGGATGTTTCATTTCACATATCAAGGTGATAATATAGTTGTAGACTTTTGAAATTCATGGGTAAAAGTTTAAAATTTCGAAAATCTTGAACTTTTGAAATTCAAATTTTTAAACTTGCAGTATGCATTCAAAATATTTTAAAATATTTTAAGTTTAAATGCTTAATTGTCTTTAGATCAACTGTATATATACCAGAAAAGCTATTATATTCTGCCTTATTCAGCATTGTGAGGCTGACTTTCTATGGAAAGTCAGCCTCAAAATCCTGAATTCAGGAATAATCCTGAAAACTTTCACCCATGCAAATAAAGTATTTGAAGACTGTAATCAACTTAGCATACAGTACTGAGCCTGATGAAATGTCACTATCTGGTTCTCCACATTTTGCCAAAGTACACGTTTAGGGGTTCCAGTACACAAAGGGCTGAACCATCCTATTGTAAACGATTTGTAATTTAATAAAACAGTTTTTTTTCAAGTGAAAAAGAAATAAAGAAGGCAAAGATCAGGAATTGATACAATCAACTGCCACACATGACCCAAGACACCATAAGGGAAAGTGACAAAAACACAAGAAAACTTCCCAAAAGGTGACCACATGGCTTCATTGATCAGACATGGCAGTACAAATAACAAATAAGATACACAAAAGAAGCATATCCTTTGAATGGCAAAATTATCATTTTACCACAACTCTTCAAAGGCATCATACTTTCAAGGACTTTTCATGATATCCTGCTATTAGAAGGATGCCTAAAAGTTATGAAAATATTGGTATGAAAAAGGAAACACATTCACAAAGAGAAGCATTAAGGGTCAGATTTGGTCCCCTCTGAAGCCAAAATCTTTCGTTAGTTTTCACCAATTTCTGCTGATTGATTTATTAAAACGCAACGTTTACTTTTTTGCCTTGTAGAGGGGTAAACTACCCTTAATGCATAAAGTTTTTTTCGCTAGAAATTTACCCTTTTTAGTAAACATTGCATTCCAAAGTTATATCAAATAGGTTCTTTGTATGGATATATTCGGGTCAACTGTACGTTTATTTTATGTATTATTGTAACTTACACGTAACATTGTCATCCACTTTGTCATTGCATTTATACATCTCTCTAAGCTGGGCAATGTCAAGGTTACTCAAGGCATCTCTCTGGCCTATCTTCATCTTCAGTTTTTTGCCTATTCCGATCACCTGATGTAAAAGAAATGTCATTTTGTAACGTGCATGGCAAAACCAATAGTTTGATTTAGCACTAGAAAAGACTCAGACTAGACTAGGCTTTGTTCGAGTCTTTGTTGTGCGTTCAGTGGTTAGCTATTGGCCCAAGCTTGCTTCGTGTTGGATGTTCAGGTTGTTCTGAACCATCGTTTTAAGCACACTCCAACATGTGGGCTTTACCACACATAGACTCATACCCTGTATTTGTTTGCTTGGCTAGAATATTTGGCCTCATCTCGAGAAAACTGTCTGCTGGGTTTCCGACAAAGCGTGTTTCAAACCAGTCTCTTCAGCTACAGAGACTAGTTAGAAAATTGAAATTTCGCTCGTAATAAGTCTAGATATGATACTTCTCGACGAGCGATAACAAAAGCGCTGAGCAGTCTGCGCGGATGCGCAGGCTGGTCTGCTCCTGTGTTGTTTTCAAACCCCCAAAGACAGGGTTTCTCGCGTCGAGGCCCATAAATTGTTATCTACATTTAAAATAATACAATTTTTATCTCCATTTTAAAAACAATACTTATAAGACGGTTATCTGCTTTTAAAGATAATATTTATGAGATTGAAACTGTTTCTAAAAAGAATACTTATAAGATTGTTATCTACAATTAAAAATACTACTAATATTTACTATAAGGCATAAACTTATGTGCTTTAAAATGTAGACCTGTTTGTTTGATCATTTTCTAGAATATGGTAGTATAGAACAGAAAAAAATCATTTTAGAGGATTGCCACCATTTAACGGAAAACTTATACTAGCGCTAAATGGAGTTTGCTTTAATCTTTGCACCATCAAAATGAGGCTTGTATAGGGGGGTACCAAATATCCCATATCCCTTGAAGTAAACAGGCAAATATCCCTTATAAATCGTTAAATATCCCCATAATTAAATTTCCTTAATTTTCAATATCCCTGGAAGTAACGAAAATATTGAACCAAGTATCCCAAATCCCTTGAAGTAAAATGGATAGTATCCTATATCCCTGGAAGTAAAATGGCAAATATCCTGTATCCCTAAAACCCCTATACAAGCCTCCAAAATGTCTACAATACATAAATATTATTGTAAAATATGAACAGCATATGTCTCAATATGCTTCATAATATCTGGTAGCCTGTAATAGTAATATCCAATGAATCTAGTACTTTTAGGGACACTAAACTAGACAAACAAGACAATTTTGGTCTGTGATATATTTTGCAATAATTTATCACAAGCATTTTGTTACCTTAATTGTTACTTCCCCTAGATTAGTGAAAGCCTTTTCACTGTAATGCATGACACTCTCGTAGTCGTATGGAAATCCACGTGAACTGACGAGTGATTTGTTGGCTGGTTTGAAGTCAGGCAGGTAGCGGTCTGAGATGTTCTCTTCTAAGATCTTCACATACTTGTCACGATCTGGACGGGCCTGGAATATGATATAACCCTTTCATACTAAACTCTAGTTTGTTAAAATTAGTAATAACAAAACTATCGCCGAAAATCAATGTGAAAAAGATAAAAAACTAGAATTTTTAACTGAGTACAATTCTTAAGTTCAGGATTTTGAAAGTTTGAACTTTCATTTATATAGTATATAGGCGAAAGTTCAAATTTTGAAAACCCTGAAATAAAGAAATTTAAACCTTAAAATTCGCAGTATACCTTCATAAGTTTAAATGGTCGAATTATTGCCTTTAGCTAGACTGGTTGTAAATCAGAGAAACTTTCATAATCTGCATAATTCAACATTTTGAGGCTGACTTTCTATGGAAAGTCAGCATCAAAATCCTGAATTCAGGAATAATCCTGAAAACATTTACCCATGAGAGTATTCTTCTTGCTATTTACATAAGACACAATTCGAGTGTTGGGAATGTCAATTATATATAATGAAGGACCCCATGTTACGAATTTCAGATTGAGCAACAACGTCAAAACATGTGAAATTGAAAGTTATCACAAAGGCGAACAGCAAAGGTGTAGATGAGTTTGCTCATCATAAAGATATAGCTTCTACAACTACTAAAACCTAACCAGCTTGCAACACCGGATAAACTGTAGAAGTTTTAAAGAAGAGTGTAGCACATTGAAAATAAATAAGTAGCATTTTGTATTGGCTATCAAATATACCTGTTCATGCCAGAAACCGAGAGAATGCGAGATTTCATGTATTGCTGTTCCAAGTCTCTCGCAACCCCTACCTATGGACACCTTCTGCTCCCCACCAACACGACCAACCATTGACCAGCATCTGAAACACACACAAAAAGGTTTGCAAATAAATTATGTATAAACTAAGATAATAAATAAAATTGCAAATAGTTACTTTTAATTTTTCTATATAATCCGTTATAAATAGTGATGTCATAGGCATTGAGGCTCCAGCGCACTGTAGTAATATTTGATCCAGTACTTTGGGTTTCTGCACTGATTGCTAATGCGACCAGTGAATGCTAAGAAGAGCATACACATTCACGTAGTATCGACAGAGCCTTCACTGTTTGTAAACACGAGGGGGTTTTGAAGATTCAGATCGAAATTTAGACCATAGCTTCACGTAACCTGTTTTAAGAATAGCTTTACGAATTTGTGGTAGAGTTTGTGTACGATCATAGTGAAGTGACGAAACAGATTTGCAAAAGAAATGCATATATTTGTCAAGTACCAGAACCTGGTCAATTACGTAACTTCACATTGATAGTGTACCAAAATTTCATGAACTGGCTCATTTGTTTTTAAATATTACATCAATTAGCCATAGGATCAACTTGATCAATAAATAGATATATTGTATGAAGCAGCTACTGTCGTGCCAACAAAGAGTGACAGTGACTTAATATTTTGTTTACAATTGTTAAGTAAAATTTTAACTTGTACACTCCACTTGAGCTAACGCGAATAGATAGATCACTTGTATATTAATCCTATCCTGCGGATAGGATTAATACACACGTGATCTATCAAATATAAGTACCTTATTACTTTGTAAACAAAACATGACATAACTGTCACTTTTGGCTGGCAGGACAGTACTTCACTACATCCAAAACGTATTGGACTAAAATTACAAAATTATATATACCCAGGTTCGCTGATATATCTGATGTAATCATCATCTCTCAACTTCTTCTGTCGAAATCTGATACAAGTGTTGTTTTCAATGTGCCTCATGGCTTTCTTAATAAACTTTTTAGACTTTGGTACTGAAAATATAAAATATAACGAAGGGTGAACTTGATTCAAATTGTTCACACCCTTGAAAGTTGTTTTTTGGAGAAAAATAGAGCTAATTAAAAATGAAAATAAATAAGTAAAAAATGACAGATGACCAAAAACTACTCGTAACAATTCAAAGGATTAAACAAGAGGATGCCCTGTTAAGGCGTGATATATCCTTCAGTCATGTGTGAAAAAGTCAAATGTTCAAACTGTGATTTTTCCGATAATTTTCATGACTTCGAATGAAAATACATATACATTATTCAAAATCAATTAAAAGGGGACGGCAAGATTGAAAGCATGTGCATCTCAAATGCAAGTCCTTATTAAATCATGCAATATACCACAACCCCTATCAAAATCGATTGAAAAATAAAAAAAAAAGTTATAGATGTAAATATAGTAGACAATTAAAAAAATGGGCGGCAGCCATTTTAGGCTGAGTGACGCCACACAGCCCCAATTAAATAAGCATAAACAAAATAACTAGTTTAATGCTATTCACTTCAACTTCCACTTCAGTTTTATTGATTCATCTGTTAAAAATAGATTATTTTGGAAAAAAATCTGTACAATTTGCATTGAAAATAAGGATTTAATTGGCTTTTCAAAATTTACAGGAAGTTAATTAGATATTCAAAATGGCGGCCTCCATTGGCTTAATGGGTGTCAGAATTTTTAATTTCAAACTTTCTTATTTTATATCCGATTTAAACCAGGTTTGTGGCAGATTGCATGGTCTGATAAGGGCTTGTATGTCAGACTCACATGCTTATAAGGTTGCTGTCACCTTTAATGATGTTCACACCGAGGGCAAAGGGGAGACGAATACGCATTAACATAACTACTCAAAAATTTTATTTTGATACTATACTGATCTACAGAAATAATCCTTCATATTATTCAACAGTATTTTTTTTAATTTATATTTTGGTTCGCTCTTAGCCTGATCAGATTCAGGTGAGGTTAGAAAAGCATGTGAAGCAAAACTTATGTGCTAAAGGAATATAGCTTCAATGTACTCATGAAGAAGCTGAAGAACGCCTTTCAGAGACATCAACATCAAACTTTGAATGTCCATTTTTTCAGTATATAATGGAAGTAATTTTAAATTTTAAACTGTAACGAAAAGGCTATCCTTAGGAAATGCCGTTAAGAAGAAACGTATTGGACGGAGAAAATCGATTTTTCCATATTAAGTTACGTTATCAAATAATACGTCATTCTCAAGGAATTAAAAAAACAACTCAAGGGCGGCTTTTTGTTAGCAAATCTTCAAACAACAATGCTGACTGTATTTACAGATTTTGATATCGTTTCCAGCTTTGAATGAATATGAAACATGTTATTTGATGTAAAACAACAAGTATGGAGACCTTAAACTAATGTTTTTTTTCGTGTCTGCCAGACAAAATGTAATCTGCTTAGGCGTCAGTGGATTGACGTTTCATTATTATGTCATGCGCATGTAAAGGATACAAGCCTACATACATGTACGAAATAAAACTCTTTCGATTCTACAGTGAAGCAAAACGTTCGTAATGATGAAAGCGTTGAAAACGTCAGACAATCATACACATTTATGTCACGTTTCCGCGTTCTGTTATGACGTTAACATTCTCCTTTCCGTTTCTGGACTTTTCAGCGAACTGAATTAAGCGTTTAAGTAATCTTTTTCGCTGCTAGAGTAGCACAAGCACCTGGAACAGTTCTGTTAGTCAGTCATTTGAAAATGCTTTCTTTGGATAGCGTTACCGACCAGAGTTAGCCTAAATTTTTTTATTAACGTCACTTTTCATGAATAAGAAACGCAGCGACAAAATTATATGAACTTGCCTTATTCTTAAGTGTCTTTCTTATTGCACCCTCTTAAACACGGACTCCCTTTCAGTTAAACATGTCTATAAAACGCAAGTAGTACTGTTTTTAAATCGCAAACGCCATCGTTAGTGGTTTACGAGACTCAAGTTGAAACCAAAAGCTCAATTGAGACGATCTTTATGTTTTTCAGAATTGCTGATTCGACCTGACTGAAAAAAGAGACTTTATGAACAGATGCTGTATCAATTTTGTATTGCTAATATTGCAGTGGAGACACGTTTATGACCCCTTTCTGTTTAAAGCTACGAACGACACAGTAGAAAACAATAACACTTAATGCGCCAATCGCAACAAAAACCGTCTGCTTTTCTCGTCTGCTGAAATGTTTAAGAAGCCTCTATGGCAAACAGTGTGGACCAGACCAGACTGCTCCTATAGGAGCGGTCTGTTCTGGGTCCACACTGTTTGCTTCTATACTTAATTCGTCACTAATGTCAGGCAATTGTTTGCAGCAGACGACTTCAGCAGACGGCATTTTAGATGCATTTTTCATGGCCCTTTAAGGGTTAAAAAACACCATCGCTTTCCGCAATTTTAACACATATCAAACGATCATTTCAGCAAATATTTGATATCTTTAGATAATTCCCTCACACATAAATTATTTTTTATTTATCCGTACTAAACTTTTGTTGAGTAGCATATTAATATAAGGTTGGGTTTGTGCATTGTGGAGATGTGGGCAAAGGATGTGTGTATGCTATTAAGGCAATACCCAATTGAGTAGCCAGAACGCTGAAAAAGTTACGCACATCAAAGGGAGACTACTAGATGAAGCAACGATTCTCTTCAATTGCGTCCCTTTTCAAAATGGGAACTTCTCTTAAAGGAAAGAATTGCTCCCAGAGGAAGCGAATTCTTTCCTTTGTGAGCAGTTGATTATAATATGGAAAATCACTTTTATCGCATTAAGTGACCTCCCTTGAATGTTACTAGTTTTATTACGCAAATGCGTAATCTACGTAATGAGTGCTACGCCAATGATACCTACAGATATCATCGCTAAATGTATACGGAACAATGCCATCTTTCCACAGCCTTTTGCTGCTTCGTGTGGCGGCCCTTTTCCATCGTAGTCTGAGGGAGTTGCCATAGATCTGCCCTGCCGTCTCCGCGTCCAACACTATATCTCCGTTGTAGAATACTGTGCCAGCTAGAAACAGAGGAAGAATGTTGTAACAATAACTACAATGAGGGTCCGTGTCATATGGAAGCCCATATGAGCCCGGTATCTTGTAGTAGAAAGATGTTTAGAAAAATTGTTATCAACGAGTGGAATATTTGTATCAATAACAGTTCGGCCATACTTCACGTACTTGTTGAACGTATGCTATGAGTAAATACCCCATTTAAACTCCCATGCTGAGGTATCCAGGCTGGATAAATTTGGTTTGAGTCATCTTCTACATCCACGCTTGTGTGTATGAGCAGCTATTTTAAGGCTCTGGTGAGTCTGTGCTGGCCTTCGCTGCTCGACAATGCGTCGTACCTATTGGAATTGCATTAAAAAGAGGCACCATCCATAGGTAGTGTAATTGCTGGCTACCATTTTATGTTTACATAGCATGATGCCATCATCGTTGTTTTGCAATGCTAATTCTGTCAGTAAAATCAACATAAACAGGGTCAGATGACAGCCTACATGTACCTATTAAAATGATGGTAAGAGAATCCTTTATAATTTCTAGACTTGTTGGAGCTTCTATGCAACAAGGTATAAAAACAACAACAAAAAATCCCCACAAAAACAAACATTATGCTTACCCTGATTATCGTTTTCAGACTAGCAAACAGAGAATATCATGATGAAAGGTCGCTATATATGGCATCTAATATGAGTCTACACTGATTATTTAGAAATCGAAGGCCCGCTAGAATGAAAGATAGCTAAAGAACATAGATTAGTATAGTATTAGTAAAATGTGAAAAAAGAAGTAATGACTACACTACCTAGAGGACGTCTAAGAAAGCTAATTTGAGGGTGGGTTGAGAGAATGTTAGAGTCACCTGTGCCTCTTGGTCTGCTTTCTTCTGATGCTGTACACAGAGATGGCGGACACACATCTGAAAATAAACGGATCAATGAAATATATGACAACCCATTCTCGCGAGACCTGACGATACTAGTTCGTACTAGCGAGCTTCCTGTTTGCGACAATGCATGATAACCAGCTTATTGCGTAAAAATACTCTAGTATGACCTAGCACATGTGTATGTTCGTCTGAGCATTCATTAATCGCCTATAATAAGAACCCAACTCATGTACAGTAAAACCTGTCTTAAGCGACCACTGGAAATAGATAAAACAAAGATCTTAATGACAAATGGTAGCTTAATGAAGGTCGAAAGTATAAATAAACGGTCTTGAAAACCATTTTTTTGTCTTCTTTTTGAGTGGCCGCTTAAGACAGGTTTTTCTGTACCATGTTTTTTCCGCATTGGCTCAGTGGTAGGTTACTCGACTTGGCATCGAATATTCCTTATCTTATTGTTTCAAGTTGTATTGACCTTGTACAAATTAGTTTGAATAAAATATGTTTAAACCAATAGTCCCTGGTTTGAGCCTTACGGAGTTATTGCTTTGTGTTCTTGGGCAAGACAGCTTATCTTCACTGCAAACATCCCGACATGACTGATGTTTGTGTGTCTATGGCGTAAAGCATCAGCTCAAACAAACATGATTGCTGTTTTGTGAACACACTCATTTACACGATTGTCTACGCCCTTCGGGTCTTGAATTGAATGTGTAAGCAGGGGATACGATCATAAATGTACATATTTCAAGGCATTATCTTCCAATAGGTGGCATGCATATCGCATACCAATCTAGATGGGGCTGTTTTTTCCAATAGATGAAACTAGATTTTCCTAGACAAAGTGAAAGCATTTATTCTTGTAACCATAGAAAGTGTAAACCAAATAGATGATGCATTGATAAGTTAGGGGTATTTCATGCAAACCAAATATCTATGTGTCTTGATCCACATCTGAATTAAGGGTGAGGTTGGCGCCGTTAAACCGGTTTAAGCCCTCCAGTAAAATATTTTACTGACCGTTACAAGACGGTAGTTCTTTTGTGGATCTTTTATGTTTTTTTTTCTGTCTTGTGTTTGCCGTATCTTTGTGCGCGTCTGTTTATATGTGCTTTGTGGTCACCTGCTGGGAAAGGGCTGACCTCTTGGCTCTCGTTTGTGGTGTCTTCTGTGAGTTTGTCACTTTCATCTTGGTATCCTGGGTCAGGTGTGGTACTTGATTGTATCGATTCCTGATCTTTGCACCTTTACTTACTTTTATAATTGCTATTAGGCCCTATACGTAGGTTTACTTCAGTTTTCAACAAGTACGAATATATCTGATAAAAATTCACAAAAGCTTTAATAAAAACCATTTATTTACCTAGATAGAGAATTACATACCAGGCGCGTAGTTAGACCTGTTATGATGTTGATTCACACTTGTGCTAGGGGGGGGGGGGGGGTCCGGGGGCATGCTCCCCCGAAAAAAAATGATAAAAATGGTGCGATCTGGTGCATTTGAGTGTTCCAAAGTATGTTATTATCAGCCTTAAAATCAACAATATTTGGAATAATAAATCATCAACTCTAATTTTGTGCCATAATATTCTCCAAGAGCAATCTAGATGCGCACACTAATACAAAAATAAATACATTAACATTTTACAGGGGGGGGGGGGGGGGGGTCCCAAAGAAATGTACAAAAAAAAACAAAGGTTTTTCCTTTTATACGTCAAATAAAACATACCAGGCGCGTTTATAGCCCTGTAATGATGTGGATTCAGATTCGTGCTAGGGGGGTCCGGGGGCATGCTCCTCGGATTTTTTTCATTAAAATGGTGCGATGTGGCGCATTCTGAGTGTTGCAAAAAACGCTATTATCAGCCTAAAAATCTACAATTTTAAGGAAAATATTCCACAATAGTGAAATTATTCGCCATATCAGGCACCAATACCAATCCAGATTAGCATCTTAGCACGAAAGTAAATACATTAAGATTTCCCAAGGGGGGGGGGGGGGGCAGAAGCTGATTTATTTTTCAAATCAAACGAAATGAAGGCTTTTCCTTTAAGGTGAGTTTTTTTTTTTACTTTTTTGCAGGGCTCCCTGTAGCTAAATCCCCCAAACTATGAGCTTGCTCCCCAAATCCCTGAAAATAATTACCAATGCTCCCCAGCTCCCAGAAAATAAATAGCAATTCTCCACAGATCCCTAAAACCCCTGGGGGCCCCATTATTAGAAAAATAATATATCATTTAGCTGTTTGCATTCATTTGCCAATAGCAAGCTGCTAGTAATATATGTGTTGCCCGTGCTTCGAGGTATGAACGAACTCTGCATGGTTGGGTCAATATTTATATATTGAGCCGCGATATGAGATTTCCAATAATGTGGTTTGTGCGACCAGCAAAGGCCCAGACCAGCCTGCGCATATGTGCAGTCTGATCAGAGCCTTTGCTAGTCTATTGAATATTCTATGACTTTTAAGCTACTGAACGAAAGCATGTGTTATTTCTAAGAAAAATAGAAGGCTTCACAGGCTCGTCTGAGCCTACTCATATCAAATTGCCACATTGTTGGAAATCACATGTCGCGGCTCATATGGACTGCATCTCCAGACAAGGCACATTATAGTCTACAATCTCAATAAAGAGCCCACGAGTATGTACCACTTACCTTCCACATGCACTAAAAGTGGACCATAATCGGCCCGCTAGCGAAACGCCATTTTAATGGCGTTTCGCTGGCCAGCCGATGATAGATGAACATTGAATGCTTGTCTGGTAGATTTGTGCTTTTTCAGGAGATCCGGGCCAGTATTGCTTAAAAAGCCCTATATTTTTGTAATTTTTCAGGGGGTTCCGGACCCCCTGCTCCCACCTTCTGGATCCGCGCATGAAGGGTGACCCAGACGACTGCTGTACCTAGGACCTTAAATAAAATAATACAAAGCGTGTTTGCCTACTTCTACTTTTCGTTTGATCGAGCTCATGTACAGTTAAAGATTTATCAAAACATTTCATTCAGATATGAAATATTATTTAACAGTTTGAATATGATTTATTATGTATACGCAAAATGAAGAAAAGACTATTCAATAAGTATTTCGAACACGTTCCAAAAGGTGTTTTACTCGACTGAGATGTTTTTAGTATGAGGTCTGTACCAAACGTTCTGATCCTAGCATAATATCTCTGTTTCTTTAGGGAATAAGGTAGAAATCCTAAAAATCAAGGCCACTGGATCAGCTGATAGAGATTTCCTGGTTATTTACTCAGGTCATGGCTAAGTGACATATGATATCAAAAAGCAGCTTTGGAATCTGGTAGAAGTGCGGTCAGAGCAATGAATTGTCTATTTGAAATTTATACTTGTCTTAAATTTTAACTTACTTCCAATATGGCTTGACTAATATCAAAGTGTGTTTCCTTAACGAACCAAACCAAACATTATTCTCAGATGATAATGTAAAACAAAACTAGAAATTGGTGTTTAGGGCCTACTCGTAGAGTATTTAATTGCCTTTTTGTGCCTAGGTTTTATTAAAAAACATAACTCTTACAAGCATGCATAAGCTTCATCAGAGATCTCTACTGCTGGACCAGCTGTAATAATTTTAAAAACTTGCTGTAACAGTAAAGGGGGCATTCAAGCTGTCTGTATAAAATAGATCCTCCTGGTGAGGAGATTCTGTGTAAGCAGGGGAAACGATTAGGATTTTAACTTGAAGGAGCGATTGAAAATTTACCTTGAAGCAACTTTAAGTTCAGGTCATGTTGTTGCTTTTGTGAAAGAAAACATATTTATATATATATCAAAATCTTTTCAATGGGTGCAATGAGTCTAGCTATATCAAAGCGACCTGTCGTACGGACTTTATATTGTTCGATCAGCCTGATCTTTGCCAGGAGTAACTGACAAATAAGAGTGCATGTCAGTGTCAATTGGAAAAATCGCATGATTTTGAAAGTATTAGATCGTCCCAAATCAAAACCTTATGCGCATTAAAAAGTAAAACTATGCACTTTTATTGGTTTTCAAACATATTTATATTGCGATTGACTTCCCAATGTAATTTGCAAATGTACTACATTTTCATTGCTCAATATATTTAAAGGAATACGACAGGTTCTGCCATTAATCCCTATATAAATAAACCCATAGTCTGACCAATACCGAGATTTAGTTATAAACGACTGACACATGTTTTTCTTGTGATTAATTTGATGACCCATTGAGGATGGTGAATATTGATAAGACTGTCTTCTCATGATTCTCTATGGAATGTTTTATGTAAAAGTGAAATTTTGTTGAAAAACTTTTTATCCGATAAAACTTTAAAACTTTATGCACTATAGCAGCACTGCTTACTATTTGCAATTTTATGCAGCATAAGTCACTTGGTTACGCTATGATCAAATTCTATCATTTAATTCCCAAGATTCTACAGTCTTCCAGAAAAAGTCCTCATTTTAATGCAAATCAAAAAGTACAAAAATGAGTTATGTACTTCGGCAGGGGTTGCTTTAGATATACTTTAATTTGATTCAATACGTTAGCCCTGCTGAAAACACGGCAAAAGAAACTAGACCTCTGTCTATTGGGTAGGGGTTAACATTATCACCTATGGAAAACTGTCAGGTATTCCTTTAAATATTTTAGCGGCATATACCTCGAGTGGGACAAATTTGATATGCTTATGAACTATACGACTTGTTCTGTAACAGACGTTTTGGTACTAGGGTACCATCTAGTTGGTTTAATTACCATGCTCATAGGTATGTAGCTTTGTGATGCGACGTGACAACCAGGACTTATCGGGGAGGGGATAAAAAGGGAGGGGGGGGGGGTGGAGAAATAAATTAAGAATAATATTAGAAAAATGTCTCTCGATAAGAATGTCCCCCAAAAAAGCACAGAAGGGAAACCACGAGCGCTTAATCAATATTAAGTTCCCTTGGAATCCAGGTGACCTGCTAGGAAAACCCCAGCAGAAGGCTACAGAGAGCCATGACCACCATGGCCATTGGTAGAGAGGTCTTGGAAAAGAAGCTGGGCCTTCAAATGCTGAGGCATACCAAGATGCGTTACCTCGTTAGGGCTATCATCTCTGAAGGCCGCATACCTATTAGCTGGCAGTAGTTTGTACAAGCGCATATGAGTTGCACTGGACAGAGGGAACTAGAGTGGCTTGAAGTTGGTGAAACAAGTGATGAAGGTGTTGGAATGTGTTGGTAAGGGTCTGATCAGACATAGCTGGGTCGATAAGATGCAGTTTGGCTTAATACTGGGACACGACGCGCGATAGTCATCCTACGCCAGATACAGAAGTACCTAGTCGCAAACAAACCACTCTCTATTGCCTTTATGGACCTGGAGAAAGCGTTAAGAAATTTCATCATGTGGGCGATGCGCAAGATGGAAATTGGCGCTGATCCAGTCTGCATTCATTTAATGCGAGAGGTGGCGATGGGTACAGTGAAGTGTGAGAAGTGGCTATGGTGCTGCTTATCATTGGACTGTCCTCTATCCGCTTCTTTTCATCATCATGCTAGGACTGTCCATGGTTCATGCTGTATGCAGATGACCAGCTTATCATTGCCGATGCCTGGGCAACGCGAAGATAAATGAGGGATCGACAAGTTTGAAGTCGTCGCGGAGTTCTGTTATATAAATACATGTAGATAGGTGACACGCTACATGTATCATTTGGGGATTGGGGCGGTGGCGCTGCAAGGTGGCTGTAGTCATGCGCTGCAGCTGCAAGTGTTAAGCTAATTACCAACCGCCCTTTATTTAGCATTCAAAGTAAACAAGTCTATTTATTAATATAGTTTTCCAAAATAGAAGCTTTTAGTATGAAACAAAAAGTTCTGTCATGCATTTTGGCGTACTGTTTTGGTACACGTGTACTACCTTCCTTACATACACTTTAAATGATAGAATAATATTGTTAAACTCGACAATATATGATTGTGGCCCAACTGCAATACACATTGTCAATGTCTAATGGCGATGAAACACAACTCAAACGTTGTTGAACTTCAATAAGCCATAGTGCCTCAAAATAATGACAATGCCCGATGAAGTGGAAACATGATCCAAATACTTGGTCTTGAACTGGAGTTGATGGGCGGGATTCTTCTTCAACGTTTTGCTAGCTAATCTTACTGAGGTTAAATAATGTCAATGTTGTTACAATTCTATTGAAACACAGTGTGATTATGTTATGTTTTGTATATCCTTCTACTTGACCGATCAGCCTGTTGATGGTATCTAATTAAAAAAAACTTCAACAGTAAAAATTGAAATGTTAATGGTAGCCAGAGTTGAATGACTGCTAAAAAGTCTTTGCAATCGGAGTCTCCAAATGACATTGGCGTAAAATTGTGAATATTTTCATTATTTGTTTTGGGTGCTCAGATGAGCCGCCTCGTTTAGAAAGTACGAAATCTACATTTTGCACTTTCAGGATCTGATAGAGATGTTTGCAGTATTTTTTTAGTCACTTCTGAGTTCTTAGAAAATCAGCTATCGATATTGACATGCGCCACAGTTATCGAACGCTAATGTAGAAAAGTTTAATATGAAATGAGCCAGTGCATGAGATTTCCAACAATGTGGCATTTTTGACATGTGTAGACTCGGACGTGCCTCTGCAGCCTCCTTTTAAGCTTAGAATCTCCAAATGGTATTCAGTCAGTAGCTTAACAATCATAGAATACTCAAGCGACAAGCAAAGGCTCTGATCAGACTGCGCGTATGCGCAGGCTGGTCTGAGCCTTTGCTGGTCGCACATACCACATTGTTGGAAATCTCATGCACTGGCTCAAATTCAAAATGTTATATTCTGTTTCATGCAGGGCAAAGTTAATCTAGTTTTCATCGAATTTTTTAATGACCGTATTCGGTCGACAGCGCGGTCTTGTATGCCAAATTAGACAGAGGTTACACCAATAGGAATTGTCTAAGACAAGTTAGATGAATGGTTTTATGATTTTACAAGGTAATGGATATTTAATATGTAATTAGATAAAATTATGTAATTTGGAAAAATTAATAAGCACGTCTAACGCTTGACCTTTGCACACCCCTGAAAAGACGAACAGTGTAAAGTCAGCCAAGTCACCGGAAAAAGTCATGGCAGCGGAAAACCACATTGACGCCTCCAACAGCTTCTAAGATAAAAAAAACAACAACACCAGTATTTTTTTCACATCTATGTACTTTTTACAAGATGTAGACATATGGTACAGATAACATGACGAGATGCTAAATAGTGATCGATTTGAATGGTGGTAAACGAACGTGCATGAAAACTATACAGATCTCTTATAAAATTAGGTTGCACATAAATTCTGACTGCATACATATTAAAAGATGGACTTATGCTAAGGATGATTCGGGTCAGTTTTTGTCGTACTTCAAAACGCTCAGCACAATGTTAAACGTGTAATAGGATGTAATAAATACATACGCATGGCAGGACGGATGCTGGGTGCTTTGTATGTGTCAGAACTGACTCAATTGAGGGCACATACCAGCAAAGTACAGTTTTACATGTCCAGTAAATACGAATTTATCTATGATTGACTAAATATGTGTCCACACTAAATCACCTGTGATCCGTAGGCAAATAAATACGACACCTTATGATAATAATCCCAAACATGACACTAGCGACATTAAAACAATCCTTCACCTCCTGGCCTTAGTCTGATATGCCATCTGAACTTTGATAGCGAAAGAAGGTCAACATTTTGATGAAACCAGCTCGGGGTGTCTGGAACTTATAGCATATGCGCAAAGACATTTTCAAACATGCACCTGCAGCTATATTATGTAACTAGAGGACTAATTGCTGGCCTGTGCATTGTCCCTACGTCCCTTTTTTGTATGCACGAGCATATGGGATAAGTACCAATTTTCATAAATTGGTTCAAGCAATGGTTTTTGATTTCTCGATAAAAGAATTTGTTTTCCTGCAATTTGAAGCGCCGCAAGCTTCCACGAAGACACAAGCATTGTTTTCTCGCAGAATGAGAACGCTACTGTTTTATTTGATCAATATAAACCACAGACAATAAGCTTTCCCTTGTTTTACTACAAACTTGATATCTGTAGCTGGAGCCACCGTGACTCAACTTGAGGCTATATTTGGCTCTGACTATCTGTGAGTCGTGAGCCCTTTTCTTTGTTTCATCAAAGTGTGTAAATTTGATTAGAGTGTTTCTCCATGATGATACATTGCATTAGTTAGAAGGCTTCCATACGAGCTGAACATTTCTTGTATTTCAACAACAGCAGAATCTAGGGCGAATATTTGGTACCAGAAAAAAATGCATTTAAGCCCCTGGTGGCTTAGGCTGCTGTTCGTTCTAAGGCGGTGGTTCTGTTGTTGTTGACTTTTGTTTATTGTTATTCCCATTGTTGGAGTCTGTAATTGTTCTTTGTTTTGGTGTACGTTATTTTATGTCCATTCTAGTTTTGCAATCATCTTCATGGGAAAGAGAGAGCTGGTTGCTTTGCTTAGTTTGTCTTCCTGGTGTAACGTGATGGTTGTGTGGCTCTTCCTCGCGGTACCATGGGTTTGTCTGTGGTTTGTGATTGTGGTATTTCCTGATGATACTCACTTACTATTTTTGAGGCTACTTTTGTACGGAGATGGTTCAATGGACATATTGGTACTTGATATATTCAGTTAGATTATATACGATTTGCATTACGTTTTACAATGCAATCAAAATAAAGATATGAACTAGTTGTAAGGTAATATTATATTAAAATAGGTCCCCAGATAAGAGTGCCTAATCCAAAAGTATTTTTCTTATTTCTCAACCAAAACACGTTGTGGGTTCTCCCTACGGACGGTTCTTTCGAGAACCCAAAACATATGTTAAGACTGATAGGTACGTAATACGCTCAACATTTTGTCTTATCTGAACATATAATAATATCAGAATTGCACTTACTTGTATTAAGCTCCCATGGCTCCCAGTGTCTGCTGGACCTTTTCATAACTGTGACAAGTATTCTAGATGATGGTTCTTCTAAGTCTGAATCAGCATTCTCAGAATTCTGTAAAGCCATAGCCCCATCATTGTGTCTGGCATCCTTCTTTTGCTCGGTGGCAAGAACTGGCTTTGGTCCACGCTGTAAACTGTCCTCTGAAGAGTGTGTAATATCCACATGCATGTCTTTTATAAAGTTAGCTCTATCAATGTTTGTTATTCCATTTTCCTTTTCTTTTCTTTCGTTTGTTACAGCTATCGTCTGTTTTTCTGTTTCCTGATTTATTTTTTTTGTTAATGCTTTATAAGCAACATCTATTTCTTTATTGGTCCCTGAAGTTTTGTTTTTGTTCACATGATCGAACTTTTGATAACTTTCAGATAAATCTGTCGAATTGTCTGTATTCTTTTTATCTATATGGGCTTGCGACCGAGAGTTTTGTCGATCATAGCCACTTACTTCCTTATTTCCAAAAAGACGGGGTATTTTTATGTTGTTATCAGCTGCTGATGGATTACTTTTAAACTGTTCGGTATAATCAACACGTTCATTTATTGAAGTTTTATTTGCTTTTCTCTCGAAAGAGTTAGCTTGTAACACTTTATGAATACTACTAGGTCTTTCATCGTTTACTGGCATAGCATGTATTGTCGTTAATAAAACAAAGTCAATAATAAATAACAAATAAACAGATATGGTTCTGCAGTTTTTCATATTGCACGTGCCCTATACTACTTTTACTTTATTTGATTGTAATATACTTTCCGTGAATATTGTGACCGTCAGAAGTTTTCCTACTTTGTTAACAACACATGTCCACTATCCTGCTCTTTATTATAAAAGTTTAAACTTACTTATTCACCTTTCGAAAGTTTAATCCCCTGTTAATATAAGTTAATGGATGTCCACCTCGGGGTTCCCTTTATTTATTTTGTTATATAACCTTTTTTCACGTGTGGTTTTATGAAATTTATTGTAGATCAGGTTAAACTCCTTTTTGTAGTTCACACTTTCTTTTGCAATTCTTTCAATACATATTGCGCTTTTATTCACAAAATATCATTAGTTCAGCTATTCCTTAAAGAGCGAAAACTTTCTTTTCATAAAGATGTCACATTAAACTAGATCACAAGATGATAAATCAAGCGAACTGTGTATTTGGACGATTAATGAAAGTATATGGGTTAGACATATTTTATACTCCGCCAATAATGGATTTACCTGAGTGGGTGACGTCAGCAAAGTTGGGGGACTTGTGTTCTATTGAGCGTAGAAGAGGGACGGGCTAATATATAGAGGATATTCAAATGTTTTTGTTAAATATGTCTTTTATTTCACGAGTGAAGTGGACAATATTTATATTTCATGAGTGGCAAAGCCACGAATGAAATATTAATATTGTCCACTTCATGAGTGAAATAAAAGACATATTTAACAAAAAAAAACATTTGAATTTTCTTTTTATTATCTACAAATTTCCCATAATCTTTTAAGGTAAAGTCTAGAGAAGCGAATCTTACTTTACATTAGCTTTTGTTTTGATTTTCTAGTTGTAGCAGACGAATTTATAAAAAGCTCTTTCTTTTATTAAGCTTCTAAGCGACTCTGACTTTTTGTTAATAGGAAATTTCCCTTAGAAAAGAAACAGATAGGCCATAAAAAGTTGCTTCCACTAGACCATATTGAGAAAATAGAAAAAAAGTAGTTCCAATCTTACGGTTTTTCTCCCGTGAAAATATCAAATCTTGTATTTTCACTGCTGTGAAAATACAGGTTTTTATATTTTCACGACTGTGAAATATATGCATTATATTTAAACAATATTTTCCTGTATTTCATTACATAGTAGATAATAAAAAACGTATTACCAATTAATAGTATTCGCAATGTGTGAAAAATTAAAAACGTAACAGGATAGGAGGGATTTGTTTACTCACAACATAGGTCAAAAGTAATACTACGAGTAATATTGAATGAACAAAAGTTACCACAACGACTAATTCCGCTACTCTTACATGCGCGGATCCAGAGGGGATGGGTGACTGGGGGGTTCGGCCAACCTCCCTGAAAAATAACAAGTGGCTATAGGTTTCCTTAGGGATGTTGGTACTGACGTCACTCAAGAAGCAATACGACACCCTCTATAAAATAAGTTGATGACTGAAAATTAAAAAAAATGATTTCATGCTCAACTCAACTGAGCACAACATTTATCATGCTCAAAAATGTTAAAATGCCAACAATTGTTGGCATTTAAACATTTGTGAGTATGATAAATAGATATACAATATCTTAGAATTTGAAAGCTAGAAATTTCTTTATTTTAACAGTTATGAGTATGATAAATACAAATACAATATCTGAGAATTTGAAAACAAGAAAGTCTTTATTTTTCAGCATTTTAGTTCTTGTAATGAGCAGTTGAAATGTCATACTAAGTTGAGTGAAGCCTAAAAAAGCTTTATAAACTCTATTCCTGGACCCCCCCCCCCCCCCCGACGAAAATTTCTTGATCCGCGCATGTCTAACTGGCTGGTCAAAACCCATCACTGTCACCACTACTGCTGCTGCTACTGAATACTGATATTTTGATACTTTTACCAAGCACCGCCGCAACCGCCGCCACCAGCACCACCACCACCACCTCTTACTTTTGTTTTATTTTTGTTTTTGTTGCTTTACGTCCCATGTCAACAGCTATGGTCATTGCGGGACGGTCAGTTCACTTAACCACACATTTTCCTGGGCAGGCTTGAGCAAGCGGTTAACCAGTAATTTGTGCATATACTTTCGCTCGTAACTGACAACAACCCTTCTTGAATAAATCAGCGGAAGGAGGAGAATGACCGAAGAAATTATTTCATGATCAATCTCCACGAAAGTATGGTACCGGGCCGGGATCGAACTCGCGACCCCTGGATCTGCAGTCAGACACGCATCTGTAGCCAGACACGTTACCGACTGCGCTACGCGGCCCGGTGTACTTTTGTTTTAAATTTTTTTTTTTACTTTTGTTTTAACCTTGTATGTCTGCTTTTACGCATAAGCGACGATTTTCTGCATCACGCAACTGTTTTGTCCATGATAAGCACAGCACAGGTGTGCATGTCTCTTTGCATTTGAGCCTCGAACTTTGTTGCATGCGAACAACACAGCCTTAGACTACGCATCCGCACCATCTGGAAGTATAGTAGCCCAACTTGCTCCAGGTTTGAGCTTTCCGAAGACAGGTTCCTCGACGCTTCTAGCGCGGAGGACATTTATCCATTTTTACTTTTCATTTGAGTGATTGCTTAACGCCAAAGTCAACTAACTCATTGTAGGGGCTTCCTGTGTAGCCTGAATATTTCAATTTTTGAACATACGATGTATACCTCTACATTTTGTTAGAATTCTAATGGACAATGCGGTGCTACATTGTGTTTTTGCGGTTATTTTGTCTTGACGCATGTGTTCAAGGTGGTATAATTTCTGAAACTCTCATGCCGTACATGTAACAGAGTCAGCTCGTTTTAAATGTTTGAGATTGACTCACTCTATTTCAGAGGTCATTTAGATATCACAAAAGCTGTCTTTGTGCTGCGATGCCTTGTTAGAACTTTCCTACTTATATGGTTAAAGTGTTGTTAGTTGTTTTCATATTTGAGCCGTGACATGTGATTTCCAACAATGTGGCATTTTGACCAGTGTAGACTCAGACAAGCCTTGCAGCATCTTTTTAAGCTTAGAAACTCCAAATGCTGTTGGTCAGTAGCTTAATCATCATAGAATATTCAAGCGCCTAGCAAAGGCTCTGATCAGACTGCGCGTATGCGCAGGCTGATCTGAGGCTTTGCTGGTCGCACATACCACATTGTTGGAAATCTCATGTCGCCGCTCATTTTGTTTTGGTCATTTTATTCTATTGGGTTGTGACAGAAAGCAGAATACTGCTTTAGCAGGTGACAGGGGACGTTCATTGACACTCATGGACGACTCATTTATACCAAGTTAGTCGTTTTCACTTTTTGTCGTTTTATGCTTTCGTTTTTCTAATGATTTCGATTTTCTTTTCTGTAAATTCTAGAAATACGCATATAATATGAAATTGGTTTTCAAACTAACGTAGCTCCTACTAATACTAGAGAGAACATGTTAGATCAATTAATAACATGTGCTTTTGAATATTTGCTTAAATGGAAATGAACCATTTTCCGCTCGATAAAATCCCCCTCCCCTTAGTGGCGACTCCATTCATGTCTGTCAGACGTTAGGATACTGCGGACAAGGTGCGCAAATTTTAACTATTTCCGTTTAATTTCCGATCACTCCATTATCATTTATTTGGGCCTTGTCACGAGATAATCTAAATTCGTTGCCTGCCAACAACAAGACGCAGGCCAGTCTTATCCACACAGTCTGATCAGCACCATGTTAATTCGCTTTATTGAAAATATAATAGCTTAGCCTGCTTCGTGCAAAATTTCAATATTTTAGATGGTCTCTGTAGCTGAGTGGGCTTGACTGAGCTTCAATCGGTTGCAGGCTCCGATGACAGCATTTTTTTTTGCGACCATGCAACTCATAATATTGGGCCTCGTTGTGACAAACCCTTCCTTCGGGGTTTCTGAGAAAGCGAGCCTCAAACTAGTGTCCTCAGCTACAGAGACTTGCTAGAAAATTGAAATCTCATCTGTATCAAGTTTAGATATGATACTTTCCAAAGAGTGAATAACAAAGGTGCTGATCAGTCTGCGCGGATGAGCAGACTGGTCTGCACCTTTGTTGTTCGCATATTCCGACGACAGTATTTTTCGCGATAGGACCCTTTTTATCAAAACATCATTAGCATAACAAATAGAAATGTACCGAGTGGCTTTATTATTAGAAAACAGAAATTTCATAATTTTTGTTGTGTGAAATTGTAAAAAACGTATTAAAATGATTTGACGCTACAGTGCACAGCCCAATCTACAGTCTTAATGTTTGCGCTGCTTGGTTAAATATTATCCCAGGACCATTATCTTTCAGCATTTACACTGTGAGATTAAATGTAACTGCTACAAAAAGATGGTCCGCACTGTTTGCTTAGACAAAACCGATCTTCAGAGAAAGAAATACACATCTCTTTGGAAATTATAGCCTGTGATCCCAATCAATGTATTTGATGGACCGTTCTGACTTAATTGTATCAAACTTTTTACATGCGCGGATCCAGAGTTTAGTCAGGGTGTGTCCAAACCTGACAACTTTTTTTTTTTTTTTTTTTTTTTTTTATTTAGTGATGAGGGGAGAGAGAATTCAAGCGGGCCATCATCGGTCCACCAGCGAAACGGTGAAGGCCCAACTTTGAACGCTGGCTTGGTAGCTTTGTGATTTTCCAACGAATCCGGATCAGTATTTCTAAGATACCCTCTATTTTTTGTGATTTTCAGAGGTGTCCGGACCCCCTGCCCTCTCTCTGTATCAGCCCATAAATTGTCGAAAAATGGTAAAATTCTTGGTAGAGTGGGTATAGGGATATTTTAAGCGGTGGATCTACTTGTTTGGTCCGGATGTTAATGACCAATCGGACAAGAAGGATACTTTGGTTATATCTCAATTAGTACAAATGATTCAATTGTGGTGAAAACGTTTATTTACCAAACAGGAGGTGTATTTAGAATAATTACTCTCTCGCACGCTAGGCCTAAAAGGTTACCCTAAAGGTGTCACTGACACAACGGTTCTGACGGAGGTAATATTTTATTCATGTCGATATGATCCTTATCAGGAAATGATATAAGACAGTAATTAACGCACAAACAATTAATGAATCTATGCAATAGTTATACCATGGGTTGTCCGCCTGTACGTGAGATAATTCACGAGCTTTAGCGAGTGGATTATCTACGGACAGGTGGACAAACATGGTATAACTATTTTATACCACGATCACCAGTGTAGACCATGCGCATTACGAGGTATTTCGTGCTTAGGTTGGCAAGGGTGGTGTAAAATGATACAACCGAAACAGTTACATAGTAAGGTCAGGAATCGATATAATCAAATATCACACCTGGCCCAGGACACCACATTGTAAAGTGACAAAAACACAAGGAAACATAACCTACAAGGGAGCCAAGAGGTCGGTCCTTTCCCAGCAGGTGATCCAAAGGCTGCAAGGAACAGACAAGACAGTATGAATGACACACACAAGACACAAATACCTAAAGGGATCCACAAAAGAAGCACCGTTTTTGAAAGGTCAGCAAAAGGCTTAAACATGTTTGACGGTACCAACCTTATCCTTATATCTGATGTGGATAAAAAATAGATGTTTGGTTCGCATGATGGATTGCAACTTATAATGCTTTATTCATGTCGTAACATGAAATTTGATCCGCATTCGTCGATTGCTAAGAGCGTTTTTGATTCCCGCCTATCCGGTGTGATATAAATCGCTTCTAACAGAATAACAATACATTCAACAATCGCTAATTCAGCAACTTTATTGAACTTTTGTTTTTTTTGTCTCTAATAACATCCATTTCACGTGAATTGATGGGCTCCGTTTATGAGCTCCGTCGGAGCTTCTGTAATCACAATAAGCATGCTTTCATGCGATGTTTATGCCATCAACATATTACGCCTTTGCTGCTATTTATTTATTTATACAATATTTAAAATAAGTAAGGTAAGCTATTTATTTATTTATACAATATTTAAAGCTGCATAGTCTGTAACTTTTGATCTTTTCATTTTAGAAATAATGTTTCTATTTTTCAAGAACACAGTAAAAAAACTAGAATTCAGGTATACATTTTACCTTTTTCGTAATAATTAACAAATTATTAGTACCAAAACAACAGCATTTATGTTAAAAGTTACCTGTCTAGAATTAGTGGAGGGACGCAAATAATTACAAATAAGAGAAAACGCACCTGTTTTTATAAGATAATTTACTTTTCCATGCAGTTTTCAGCTATAGAAATTAGATTTATTGTGACAACATTACTTCTACTTTTACAAATGATTTAAAAAGATTTTTTTTTTTTCGAAAAATGTTCATAGTTACAGAGTATGCAGCTTTAAAGAGGGTGGCGCTCTTAGCTACAACAGCTAGTCTTCCTTGCGGCCCTCCATAAAGCTTAGGGCCCTCCATAAAACAAACATACACTCATGTATCAACATATATACATAGTATACATAATATTCAAGACACAATATCACATGTATAATAGTGCTTGCAGGATAAAATATGGGCATGAGCGCATAAAACATAGGCTAAAATTTCTATAACATGAGGTATATTTCTGTTTATGTATCTTAGTAAACAATGCAGACCAGATTGAATTCCACAATATTCCTTTTCCTCAACGGCTCAATCACAGCTGAACATTTAATCTGAAGCAATGATTCTGGGCTGATGTATATATGACATCAATTTGTCCGTAAGCTGAATTCATGAATATACTACACGTAACTTTATTGATTGATTTGATTCTTTATGTCCAAGACAATAATTTTTCAGTAATGCCCGGACATGTCGTCCTGGGTTGAACCAGTACTAAGCAAGGATTGGTGTGTCTTGCTCAAGGACACAACCGCTTGAATTGGTCTCGGGTCAAACACTCTTATATTGAGCCACTGCGCCCCCATACTGAATTATGTTTTTTTTTTATTTCTTGGAACTGCATCAAGGCGACCGAATGAGAAACATAGATCACCGTTGCTTGTGCAGGCTGATCAGAGCTTAAGCACTTTAACAGCCATGGTACACGCAGGCATGTCATACTTTTACTACTTCGGGATGGCGAGCAGGACAGATGATCATTCCCCTGCAAATTTTTTCTTTAACACAATTTCTGCTTTTTGGCTGTATGCTATCTAAAAAAACTCCCAAACTCAATTTTTTCATCCATTTCACTCTGGGGATAAACTGTTTCTATGAACACATATAACACAAGTTAAGTCATAAATTCTGATAATGGAGCTAGCGATTTTATATGGGCCATTAGCATGACAGCGGAACTAAAGGTTCCAGGAATTCCTGGGACCAGCTCTTCAGACTTTACCAGGCTCTGAGTTTGAGCAAAGAAGGGAGATTATGCAGAGAAAATTTGTGTCCAGTGGCAGTAGTTTTCCTTGAACTCAGAGCCTAGGCCAGGCTAACACAAAGTGGAATACTCTTTGCATGCTGGTAATTTCGCAGTGCGGAAAAATGTGTGGTAATGAGTTAAATCTCGTCAACAGTTTTTCAGTTATGTTGGGATGGGTTAAACCAGCACTAAGTAAAAAGTGGCTGTGTCTACTAGTGTTGTCTGCTGATAAACTTTGCAAACAGTTTAGATCCAGATCAGACCCCAACAAAACGTCAGACCTCTATTTTCCACTCTGATGCCCGTTTGCACGCCCGTTTTGTGCTTCTCCAATAACACTTTTTGTTTACTTATACGGTTTATATGACGTGAAACATTTATCGCAATGACGCTGAGCGCGGGAATTTGGAGTTTTGCCTGTTCCAAAAACTCCGTTATGTCTGAAATAATTCAAAATAACTGGAAAACCAGCCATGTTCGGTGAAAATTGAAAATGGACACTTGACTGATTAATATATAATATAAATACAGTCGAATCTCGTAAATTCGATGTCAAAGGTACTGGAGATTTAATTTCAAATTATCGAAAATTCGAATTATAGGAAGCTTGTGACACTGTGACAACAGGGACACAATAATTACAAATGGTGTTAGCTTTTACGCCAATTCTTCAATAATCTAGGCATTCCCTTACACTTATATAGAAACTAGTATGAACATTTGTTGATGTAGTCAAATCAATTTCAATTTCCATCACTTCAATGAGGTCGGGTCTTTGATATGGCAGTTCAATGTCATATCTTTTCTTGTTTATATCTGTGACCCCTTAAAATATAGAGTGGACGATCAAAGTCTTATCGAATTTTATCTGTATGGGAAAATACATTCGAAAACAAAGCTGGGGTTAACCGACTCATAATTATGCGTGGCAATGAATAACCATACAAAACGCCAATCACGACAGCAGCAAATGACAAATTTTGTGACATCTTTCCAAATTTTCGAAAAATATAAGGTATGATATCTGCCAGCAGACGATTCTCAAAAGGAATGATAGTTCATGAGAATCGTCAGCAGACGATTCTCATGAAATATTTATCCTTATGTGTTATTTTTGAAAAAGCAGCAACATTTGAAATTGTCGTCTGTTGCAAATTATAGGTGGCGCTTTAAGGGTTAAGCGCCAGCAAGAGATGCATCAAATTTACGAAACGCAGACTGATCTCCACCTTATTAGTTTGGACACAACTTAAACCGTTGTCGAGTGCACCTTTTTCTACTTTCTACATTGTGTGGCTCTGCCGAAACTTTTGGGATTCGTAGGGTTGTTTTAGCCATGGTTTGCTCGCCGATTCAGTGAGTACAAACACACCTGTGCTCTCTCGGCCAGATGCGTATGGTCAGGCCTCGGACGTAAAACGAGGGTCTACTTTGATAACGTCAGAGAAATCATGACAACACAATAACATGGTCGATTGCAGCGAAACAAACGGTTACAACATTCCATGGCGGCCATCTTTAAAATAGACTCTTGAATCGTCTGAGTGGAAAGTTGATGAGGGGGAAGAGGATCCAAATGCCACTGAAGTGGGCCATGATCGGCCGCCAGCGAAACACAGTTAAGATGACATTTCGCCGGCGGGCAGATGATGGCCCAACATTGAATGCTGGCTTGGTTATTTCACGGCCTACGGACCGGTATTGCTAAGAACCCTATATTTTTGTAAATTTTCAAAGGGGTCCGGGTCCTCTGTTCCCTCTCTGGATCCGCGCATTTCAGGCATTTGCGAGATTACTCAATACAAGAAAAAAAAATGCCAAAATGCATTATAGCCGTTTTTTTTCAATACATATCTGATATGGATAATTATGAGTAATATGAAGGAACATGGTTTGATTAATTTTTTCTAATATTTTAACTTGTGCACAACACTCACGACGTCGTGCACAGTATTGGCGTACAAAATGTGGTTTAGCCCTTTTTTCTGTTTACAGGAACCGATTTTTAATGTTCTGGTCATATTTTTTGTTTTGAAACTAGGGGTGTAAGTGTGCCTTGTTATGAGTTTATTGATTCTTAGTTTTTATTTATCAAAATAGTAAAAGGAGAGCTCAAGGACTCAAAATTTGGGGGTAAAACGTCTGTAACTCTGTAACGATACCGCTGCAGTAGGCATACGCACATGCGTATTACAACGCCATTTTGACGTTAATTTTTACGGAATTTAGTCTACGTCAAAGCTGAAACGTCACCGTTCAACGTCATATCCAATTTGTTGTTTATTTCTCTACAACGGCGTCTCAGAAAGTTATTTTTTGTAAAATAAAATCTGTAACTCGTGACAAAAAACGCGCGAAAATTACAGGAATGGTCTCTTCGGTAAGTGATTTTGTAATCTTGATGGCGTTTTATTGTCAAAAAATTTGTTTGCTTGAAATGTACTTTTTCCGTTGTGAAAGATAATCGAAAAATATTTGCATTGCCGCTTTCCATTTAAAAATGTTCAAGAAAACCCCAAGTCTTAAAATCTGTTACCAAAAAACAATTTTCATTAAAATAAATACACATACTCTTGAAATTTAAGCATAGCTTTAACATTGACAATGAAACTCACTAGAAAATTATATCTCCACAATGTACTTGCTTGCTTACTTATAAATGCGGTATATGAAGTTTATCCGCCGAAAAATAAAGAGTATGTGAACATTTACCTCAGTCTTAAATTTTGTTACCGGCTGAAAAAAATGACGTTAAACATAGAAACGTCAAACGAGGCAATTGGAAATAAGCTGCCGTTTTCATTTCTCGTGTGTATGCGTGTATACTAAGTTGGAAATACTTATTCTGACGTTTTATTGATGTTTGAAATTCAAAAATTTCACCAGCGAATGAAAGTCTCTCGAGAAGCAAGGCGTTAAGCTAAATATAAGAAGAAAAAAAGAATTCAGCGTCGCGACGCTACAATTCGACGTTACGTTTTGTACGCCAATACCATGCGCGCCATCTCTCAAGTGTAATATCAAAATTTTTTGTATGTATATTCAAATAATTCATTGGTTTTTAGACTAGCCTGGCGACCACCTGCTTGGAAGGTGCTATACTCCTGGCTTTCTGCTTGTGAGTTTATCTTTCTATGTTTAATGTTGCTACCATATTCGACCCATTTAGCTACAGTTACCTATCTTGTATGCACTGCACCTATTCATCTGGATGTAAATATCTACGAAGTAATATGAATATAACTGAAAGAGATATTGAATTACCGAGGGAAAAATGTCAAAAGCTAACAATTGCAAAGGGTGACAACTGAGAAAGTAAAAACAAGAGTTGTTCGTCTTGTGTGGTACACCTATTCATCCGGGTTTACATCCCTACAAGGTATTATCAAAAAGGGTTACCTAAGGGTTTTGGAGTTTCATGCAAATAAATAGTATAATGCTAAAAACTGGTTAGGGAGATAATTAAGAAAATAAGAAACCAAGAGTTGTCCAACTTGTGTGCAGCTCAACTACTCATCTGGATCTACATACTTACCTGAAATGGCGTTGGAGTTCAGATGCAAAAATGTCTAAAGTTAAAAAAACTGCAAAGGGATATAATTAAGCAAGTAAGCAAGCTAGAGTTATCCATCTTGTGTACAGTGTGTCTGTTCACGTGGGTCTACATTCCTACAAGGTATCATCCAAATACCTTGAATAGTTTTTGAGTTATGGAATATACACAGAAATTTGTGAAAAAAAACAGATGCAAAAATGTCTATTTTAAAAAAATGCAAAGGGAGATAATTAAGAAAGTTTGCAAGCTAGAAGTATCCGTCTTGTGTAGAGTGTGACTGTTCATGTGGGTCTACATTCCTACAAGGTATCATTCAAATATCTTGAATAGTTTTGGAGTTATTGAGCATACACAAAAATTTGTGAAAAAATGGAAAGGGAAATAACTAGGAAAGTAAGCAAGCTAGAGTTATGCCACTTGTGTGCAGCGTGCTTGATCATCTGGATCTACATCTCTATAAAGGTTCATCCAAATACATTGAATAGTTTTGGAGTTATGATATATACACAGAAATTTGTGAAAAAAAAAAATAAAAAAAAAATACCTATCTCAAAACAATGCATTTTTCACAAAAAAAATGTGAACCAACTGAAATAAACATGACATCACATGAAAGCAGAGACCCTGAAAAAACATGTGTGAAATTTGAAGAATGCAGGTTGAATACTTTGCGAGAAAATCGAATCTGCAAAAACTTTAACCAAACGTTAACCAATAACGCGCCGCCTGCCCGCCCGCCACCCGCCGCCCGCCCGGATATCACTAATTTATAAACCAGATTTTTTCCTTCGAAAAACCCGGTTAAAAAGTCACACATGCGCTTCAGACCGTACAATGTAAATGATCACGGTAGTCACCACATACTCTCACATACTGTACGAGAGACCTGTTTCATGTTTATTTGAACAGATTTGAATTTCATTTTTCGAGGTTGCATGTAAATAAAATAAATGATTTTTGCTTTCTCTTAAATAACAGACGCGTCCCTTGTATGACCAAATAGACAAATACGCAATTTAAAGCATAACCATAACACGGCGTCCCAAAATACACGCCCACCCCCCTTTTACTGATTTTAAGAGCTAAAACGGGTGTATTTCTAATGATAATGCGTATAAAAGTGTTCAAATTTCTTTGAAGTTTAGAGGAGCAGTCACTCTATTAGTCAAATGAAAAACGGCTTCTGTGCGCCTGCTTTTGCTTGACAACTGGGCTTTATAGGTTCTACCATACGAGTGCCCAAATGGGCACTCCATGTATTAAATGTGTCCTGGAAGAATTGTGAAAAGCAAATTCTCAAAACTCACAGCCGACACAAATTCTTTAGGACATATGCTACTAAATACTTCCCACATTGAAATATGTTCAATACTTTGCATACAGATTGTTTTATGCATGGGCTATCCATTTATGAAATAAAAAGGATATGTCACCGTGCTTATTTTTTCAGAATCACGTATTGAAGTTTACAGCATTTGACCAATTTTCTAGAAATATAAAATAATAACACTAGTCCTAATTATCGAGCTAAAATGGTTGTAATCTTCAGCCAGCTTCTTTCTTTTAACTTAAATTACTGCCCATGACCTCAAACTTTTAAGAAAATGTGCATGTTTACTTGTTATCCCATGCTGTGACAAGATACTGCATGATATATTTTGGCAATTCGTCGAAAAAATGGAATTTGTTTTTAGAATAAATCATGTATTAAAAAATCTGACATTGAAAATCTTGAAAATTTATTTTTAATTCATGGACTATTATAATACCTTTCAGAAAAAAGAATAAAAATCTGGGGTCACCGAACTAATTCTCTTTCTAGAGGGCCAAATTCAACCCCACCCCCATAGGTTTCATGCGTAATTCAATATAAAAAGTTCGGGGATGACCATTTCGGTCGTTTTGATGATGCCATTTTACTAGTATATGAAGTAATTTAGCATTAAAATGTTAAAAAAGAAAGAAAAAACACACTGAAAATATGTGCGCATCCGGGAATCGATCCTGGTCCTCTGGCTTTATAGCCAGACACGCTAACCACTAGGCCATGAGGTCAGGTCGTGCGCCGCTCGAAATAACCATACAAATAGTATAGACTCGGCCACTATCGTATTCGTAACCAGTGTTATTGTGTACGTCGTTTGATTACGACTGAGCTACATTTATCTGTCTTTAGTGCTGAGACGATCAGTTCTGAAAAGATGTCAATAGATATTTCGAACACACTTTAATTAGTTATTTTGTGAACAAAATGTCGGAACACCGATATGACATAAGAATATCGGAAGCTGTGTTGATCCGAATCCGTTAAGGGTCGAAAGACAGGACCCAGACATCTTTCCCCGTTTGCAGACGCGGAAAAGGTGCGCATTGGAAATAGCCGCATATGTCTTTAAATAGTTCAAGAATATATCGCCGATAAAACTGATCACCAAATATTGCATTCATGTATTTTGCTTACAATTTAGTGTTGCTTTGGAAACTGTAAACCCCAAAATTTGACGTTTAAGTTGCTTCAAAAAAGTAAATATCCAACGGAAATGCTTTCTGTATTAGCAGAACACACTTTAATCATGTATGTACAATTTACAATCGGTTACAAGATAAAAACTTGACCCCTTTAAGAGTCTTGGTGGCTGCGCATTCCTGGAGATCTGATCAACCAATGTAAATTTATTATTACTAAATATAATAAGAAATGAATGAGATACGGCAATTTCAAATTTGTGCAAATAAACATGAAACACCTCTTGTACACTTGAAGAGAGCTCATTTTTTTCAGTTCGGACTGCATAATGGGCTTATTATGTTTTATTTTATCTATTTTTTATTTTATCTATTTCTTATTTTATCTATTTCATGCAACCAGAGGAGCTAAAGAGGTGAATCGTATGTTTTGCGAGATGGCGACAAGAAAACGGGGCAGTATATAACAGGGCAGATTACAGACCACATGTTTAGATAAACAAAACTTTTCAGCGTAAAATTGTAAATACTTTCTTACCCATCAGTTTTAACATATGTTTTTGGTGCTCAAAAGAACCGTCTCATTGAGACGGTTCTTTTGAGTACCAGTACCCACAACATATGTTTTGGTTGAGAAATAAGAACATTTAATTTTCGAAACGCACTCTTTACTAAAGTCCTGACAGACGTTAAACACCTAAGACGAAGAAGAAAATGATTTTATGATTCTATAAATAAAGCAATACTCTATTTCCACATGCCGTTCCACATCTACATCGAAACCGAGGCTGAAACAAAAACAATAAAATGCTCTATAAAGCAAGTGAGTATGATCAGTAAATACTACAATCACACACTACAGTCTACAGCCCAACCCACGACAACATGATGGATAGTCACAGAACATTGTCATTTACAGACATCAGGAAGACAAGTACGTAATGCAACCAACACTCTTGTCCCAATCATCATCATTGTAGAACTAGACGTACATACCGTAACAAAAAAGGGCCTAACCCTTAAAGCGCCAAGAAAAAATGCGTCTAAAAAATACGTCTACTGAAGTCGTCTGCTGCAAATAATTGCATAACATCACTGACTAATGTAAGTATTAAAGCAAACAGGGTGGACCCAGATCAGACTGCTACTATAGGAGCAGTCTGATCTTGGTCCACACTGTTTGTCATAGAGGCTTCATAAACATTTCAGCAGTAGAGAAAAGCAGACGACCTTTGTTGCGATTGGCGCTTTAAGAGCTAACAAAAAACAACCCCAACAAACAATGGGAACAACAAACACAATGGAACAACAACAGAACATCGCTTAAGAACGGAAAGCAGCTTAATCCTTAATGCGATAATCACAACAAAAGTCGTCTGCTTTCTCGTCTGCTGAAATGTTTAAGAAGCCTCTATGGCAAACAGTGTGGACCCAGATTAGACTGCTTCCTGCTCTGGGCCCACACTGCTTGCTTCTATACTTAATTCGTCAGTAATGTTAGGCAATGATTTGCAGCAGACGACTTGAGCAGACGACATTTTCAGATGCATTTTTTCTTGGCGCTTTAAGGGTTAGGTCACCGGTGGATTAAATGCATTTTACTGGTACCAAACATTCGCTCTACATTCTATTGTTAAAGCACAATCTTTTTTTTAGCTCGCATGAAGGCGTCCTTTAACTAAAGACATGCATCATAATGTTCATCAAGTAAATACACGATGATAATACATAGAAAAATGACTCAAGACGTACAAATAGTCAAAGCAAAAGAAAACCCCAACCCGAGCATCGGTGGGCCAAGCCAAATACAAGCATCAGGAACCAACCAACATCTTAAAACTTCACGCCAGGGCCATCGTTGAGTCTGAGGCCTGATCCACAGAAGTGCAATTATTAAGATGGAAACGTAAGCTTTAAACCGTGATTGGGTTTACATCAAGACATGCAGACTGTCGTATGATACCCATCTTGTATCCATTTTTTAATGTCCGTTTGATGACTTTTTTTATTGATCACTTTAACGGGTTTCCCAACAACGCTTTCGATTTATAAAGTTAACTAAATTCCATAAAATACTGGGTCCGGAGCCTCATCCCCAGGAAAATTATATGTGGTTATAGGTTTCATTAGAGATTCTGGTATGGAAGACTAAAAAAAGTAAGGAAGAGGGCAAAGATGATCAGGAATCGATACAATCAAGCACCTCACCTAAAAGTGAAAACTTCACAATTAGACATCACAAACAAGAGCCAAGCCCTTTCCCAGCAGGTGACCACAAGGAATCAATAAACAGACGCGCACGAAAGCATAACAAAAACAAGACAGGAATAATATAATTGGTCCACAAAAGAAGCACCGCCTTGAAACGGTCAGTAGAAAATACTGGAGAGCTTAAACCGGTTTTATGGCGCGCCAACCTCACCCTTAGTTCAGATGTGAATTAAGACACATAGAGATTTGGTTTGCATGAAAGACCCCTAACTTATCAATGCATTATCTAAATCATATAAATCCGGATATAAAAAGGAGACAAAGCAAAGATAAGGACTCGACAGTAAATAAAACTGAATACCGGAGCAAAAGAAATCCGGTGGGCCTGACAACAGCCAAAGCATTAGGCCCCTACCATCTCATCAATAGATAAGTCTTTAAGTCGGAACCGTCATAGAGTCTAAAGTCCCACCCTACGGCGTGCAATTAAAGAGTAAAGCAAATTTGCCAACCGTGATTGGATTGACCACCAAGCATGCAGTCTGCTGCAATACATTAATGTTATAGCCAATCTTTTTATAATGGGAAAATATTTTAATGAACTGCGCTGAAAACTTATTAAAGCCAACAAGCTTCTTCAATTTATACACTGAGTCACAATAGAATTCAGGTTCCGAAAGTCCTTGGCGCAAGAGAGATTTAAGTCCAATTTGGAATTTAGATATCAAATCATATCAAATAAAATCTAAGACCGTTTTCTTACCCAGCTCAACTGAGCAAGAAATTTTATCGTTCTCATAAATGTTAAAATGGCCAAAAACTGGAGGCATTTTAACATTTATCAGCATAATAAATTAATACAACATTTTTGAATCCAAGAAAAGTCTTTATTTCTCAGCATCCAAGTTCTTATGAGCAGTTGAAATTTCAGTTGAGTTGAACATGATAAAAAAACGCTTAACTACCCCAGATCCTGGACCTCCTAGACGAAAATTTCGGGATCCGCGCATGACTATCTGTAGTTATCACACCGGATAGGCGGCAATCTAAAACGCTCTTAACAATCGACGAACGCGGATCAAAAATAGCTAGAAACAATGTTTTCGATTGCCATTTGTCGCCAGTCTGGCGACAAATGGCAATCAAAAACTCTGTTTCTAACTTTTTTAGTATTAACGTTTTCGATTGCCACCTTTCCGGTGTGGTTATTCTCCGGATCAATTCAATGGAATAGAACTTGGCTTTTAAAGCAGCTGAAATATATTCAAAGAGCAGTGGCAGTTCAAGTTCCACCAAATTGGCTGTAAAGTTACCCATACTTTTTACAGTGTATGGTTTGCTCACTACCTTAATTTACTGTCCTACTCTGTGCGTCGAGCAGCACATGCTCTGGAGAGACTGCGCGAAATTACAATCGGAACTGCCTCGTCCGATTCCGCGAAATTCCGTGGAATCAGACCACGGACGTACATCGAGGATCTACTTTGATAACGCGGGTGATAACGTGACGCTGACGTTATAAAACGTGACGCTGACGTCACAGAAACCATGTCAACCTAATAACAAGTGTAATTGCAGCAAAACAATCGGCTTAAAGGAAGTTTATGTTTATTCAATAAAATATCGCTATAGCGATATTTTATTGAAAAAATATAAACTTCATTTATCCTGCTGATTAAACTTTTCAGATAATCAGAATAATCGATTTTAACAGGGCTGAACCCACATGCTACAAAACTAATTTTCACTGCGCCATTTCTGGCGAACAAAATGGAGCTTTTTTGGTACATAGTACTTCGCGTAATGCTCCTTACATACACCCTAGCTATGATTCGATTCTCGAATTGTGGCGGACTTTCCCGAATGCGCGAAATTAGAGACTCGCCCGAGACAATGTTGACTGCATGCATACGCGATATGTGCGAATACAATGCTTGGAAGGTGTGGACTAATTAGAAACATAATACTTCCTTGACGTCAGCGGAAAAATGTTTATTTAAACAGTGCATAAATTAAAATTAGCATGCTGCTTTTGTTAGCTCGATGACGTCAGTTCTGTTACGCGTATTATGTTTTAGTGGTCATTTTTTATTATTCTATTTCTTATATAAAATTTGCACTAAGTTATGTATACAAGTAACAGCACCCATCCAAACAAATTTTATATAAATAATGAAAAACAAAACAAAAAAAAAAAAAAAAAAAACACAACAAAAAGGGTTGAACATTAAAATACAATACGTTGCAACCCGTGTGACTTAATGTGTTTTTAAATATAAGGCGCAGTCGTACTAAATTTGGGAAACATTTGATTCAGATAAAATGCATATTTCTTAACTGTTGCAAATTTTTACTTTCAAAAACATTCAAAGAGCTGTCTGTTTTAGGCGGTTCATTTTTAAAGCATCAATATGAACATAATCACCGATTTGGTTACAGATTTATTACATACTGTTTCGTTATAACTCGAATTACTGATAACTCGAAGTAAAATCCGTGGTCGCATGAACTTCAAATTGAAAAGAGTCCACTATAGTTTGAGTCAAAACATCATCGATAACTAGAAAGTAGTAAATCGATGGGTGGGCCTGCGCTAACATCAAATACCACTTGGTTTGCAATTTGTTTGACCTTGGCCTTTGTCATTACAACAATCCAAACCTTTGATGTCATCTACACACCAGGGACAATCAGTGCCCCAAATATGAACCACTTATATCTGGGCCTCGTCGCGAGAAAACCTGTCTTCGCGGTTTCCGACAAAGTGAGATTCAAACCAGTCTCCTCAGTTACAGAGACTAGCTAGAAAAATGAAATTTCGCTGGTAGCAAGCTTAGGTATTGTACTTTCTAAAACGCGATTAACAAAGGCGCTGATCAGGCTGCGCAGATGCGCAGGCTGGTCTGCGCCTGTGTTGTTCGCAAACCCCCGAAGACAGGTTTTCTCGTCGAGGCCAAATTCTATCAGTGATGGAGTTGCAAGTCATTAACCATATTTGACCATGATCTTTGACAGCAAATAATAAGCAACTATTGTGCCATATATAAACAAAATTAGAGAAGAAAAATGAAAAAGGAGTTTGCGTTAGGTGCTGTAAGATGCATCTTTAGTATATTTGACTTTGACCTTTGCTTAATTTCACCATACGCAATCTTTGTGCTAAATACGAATAGCCTCCATCAAAATATGGAAAAAGGAGTTATCGTTTAGAGCAGTAAGACAGATTATTTATGCATGTATATTAATCTTTACCAAACCTCCAAGGCTAATGTGTGAAACTATTGTGGTCATCTACACACCGTTAGCAATCATTATGCCAAATAGAACATAAGCAATCATTATGTTAAACGTAAATACTCTCCATAAAAAAAAATAAAACATAACTTTTGCATTATAAGCCGTGAGACAGATTTTGAGTACAGTAAAACCTGTGTAAAACGGCCGCTCAAAATTAGACAAAACAAAGATTTTAATGACAAATGGTAGCTTAATGAAGGCCGAAGTATTTGCAATACTTTTGACCTGCATTAAGCGATAATTGGTCTTGAAACCAATTTTTGGTATTTTTGAGAGTTGCCGTTTTACACAGGTTTTACTGTATGTTTGATATTGACCCTTGTGGTACTTGATTGTATCGATTCTTTATCTTTTCCGCATTTCTTACTTTCACTAATGTCATGGTGGTGATCCGAATCCTTCATGGTCATCCACAAATATGATCAGTCTCCACCAAAACAATAAAAGGATGTCACATTATAAGCCGTAAGACAGGTTTTAAGTTTATTTGACTTTAACTCTTGACTCCACTTCTGAAACCTTCGTATGATCCACACACAATAAGCAACCATTGTGCCAAATATGAACAACCTCGGTCAAAAATCGTTTTAAGAGCAGTAAAACAGATTTTAAGTAAATTTGACTTTGACATTAGACTACAAGGTCATAGCGGAGTGTCTGGATGGGAGGGTCTGGTATTCACTATTCATTAAAAAATTAGCCTATTATTCACCTCATTAACATTTTGTGTTATTCATTAAAATACGACCAATTATTCATTAAAAGTAGGGAAGATGGCAAAGAAATCCGATTATTAACTTTTCATTAATTCTTTCTTCAAATCATTAAAAAATAGCATTATTCATTAATTTTTAGGCCCTCATTATTCACTATTCATTATTCTTTTAGCTAATTATTCACTAGTCATGATAAAAAATGGCAATTATTCACTAATCATTATACCCCATCCAGACCCTCATAGCGGTGGTCCAAACCTTTTATTGTCATCTGTACACTATAGGAAATCGTTTTGCTTAATATGAATACCATTCATAGAAAAATGACGAATGAGTATGAATTACAAGCCCTAAGGCAGCTTTTAAATATACTCGACAAAATAATAATGGACCCACGACATTCAATGATGTGTAAAAAACTTTGTCTCCCGATCGATTCTCAAAAACTGCATCTCACACTGTTTAGCAACCACTTCCCGACGAAAAAAATATTTGTTGAAAATCATTTCTTGAATTAATTTCGTCCAGTGGCTGTTGACAACAGGAAGGGTCACTCTGAAAAACGTGCAAACCTTAACAGGTATATACCGTCATATACCAGCATATGCTGATGTTGAACGGCACTTGACCGGCATTGGTAGCAACAAGCAGCATTAATGGCTGCTAAACTTTCTGATGGTCTATCGATGTCGATACAGTAAAGTTTCACTCTCAGCATTCTTCTAAGAAACGAAGTTATATGATTTACCCCGAAAGAGCAACACTTTTATTTCATCCTGATGACACTGTAATGTTTGTTGCTTCAACATTAAATAAGTTACCAAAGACAAGTAATAATAGAGCCTCCACGCCTTGCACAACATGCACCATTCGGGAAAGTCCGTCACAATTCGAGAATTGCCATTTTTAGCCGGAACTGGCATATGGAATGTAAGAATCCATCATGAGTGTGAGGGTGGGATAGAAAAAACCGTCCCGAGGATCACCAATTGGCATCACGACGCTTGCTGAGTGATAACAAGCGGTGATCGTGAGAGACGGATTTTTCTTTGCCATCCTAGCACGAATAATGGATACTTTTTCTTGCCCACCACCGAATACAGCATTTTATATTGAAAAAAAACAACAACAAAAAAACAACAACATGAAAAAGGCTTCCATTAAATCCTGAAATCGCTGTGATGCGACATGTTGACGTCATTTTAACATTTCAATGACGTCACGGAACGACGTGCGGCCAGCGTTCGGCTGTTCGTTTTCTTTCCCTAGGGCTGGTACGGGTATGTGACATAGAAATATCTCACATGGGTAAAAACAACGGAAATCCCCATCTGGTGTGCGAGAAATAAAGGTCTGTAGCATGTGGGTTCAGCTCTATTTTTTAAAAAAAATCGATTATTCTGATTATCCGAAAATTTCATAAGCAGAAAAAATGAAGTTTATGTGTGTTTCAATAAAATATCACTGTAGCGATATTTTATTGAAGAAAACCCTCCATAAACTTCCTTCATAACCGTTTGTTTTGCTGCAATCACATTTGTTATTGTGTTAACATCGTTTTTGTGACGTCAGCGTCACGTTATATAACGTCAGCGTCACTTTATCACCAGCATTATCAAAGTAGGTCCTCGATGTACATCCGTGGTCTGATTCCACAGAATTTCGCGGAATCGCCCGGGCAGTTCCGATATGAACATCCACAAGTCGATAGAACACCAGGAGTTGTAGACGCCTCCATTATTTTAATATTTCCAATACCAATTTAGTGCCCTTTCACATCAGCATGTGCTGGTATCTGACATTGACTTTTGACCCCAAGACCATAGCGGTATTCTGAAACCTTCGTTGGCATCTGCACACCAATAGCATTCATTGTGCTTGATACGAATATCGTCAGTGAATAAATGAAAGAGGAGTTCGCGGAACAAGCCGTACGGCAGATTTAGAGTATATTGGACCTTAACCTTTGACTCCGAGTTCATAACGGTGATCTGAATCATTTGTGGTCATCCCTACACAATAAACAACCATTGTGCCAAATATGCACAAACTCTAACAAAACAAAATGAGAAATTCACAGTCTTAGCTGTAAGACATATTTTAAGTATATTTTACCTTGACCTTTGACTACAAGGTCACACTATGCTTATTATCTACACACCAAAAGCAATCATTGTGTCAAATATGAACACTCTCAGTCAAAAATAAATGTAAGAGGAGGTCATGATAAGAGCAGTAAAACTTATTTGAAGTGTATTTGACCTTGATCTTTGACTCTTGATCTTTCGAAAGCTCTTACTTGCATGAAAATTTTCCTGTATAAACAAGAATTGCTCTTTTGTCAAGGAGACGGATACCTTTGGCCACATTGTTGTATGAACAGCTTATACATCTCAAATAGAACACTTTACGCCATAACATACAGCTTTTGAGCAATCCGCAGCATGCTTATCAGTCTTTTTAGAGTTACTTCCTGGTTTGAAACCGTTAACAATGCTGTGACACGCTGGATGAACTTTAGAGAAAACCATTTGCATGAACATGACATACAATTATTCGACTACAATATTTAGGAGTATTTTGGCCCAAATATTATGTATTTCTGGTATTATTTACAATTTTTCAATTTGACCTTGAAATATTCATAAGCAAAAATTGAAAATTTATATTTTTCTACCAGAAATTTGTATATTTTGGGCGAAAATACTTCTAAATATTGTAGTCGAATAACTGAAGGTCATGTTCATCCAAATGGTTTTCTCTAAAGATCATCCAGCGTGTCACAACATTGTTAACGGTATCAAACCAGGAAGTAACTCTGAACTACTGATAAGCATGCTGCGGATTTCTCAAATTTTAAAGCTGTATGTTGGGGCGTAAAGTGATCTACGTGAGATGTATAAGTTGTTCATACAACAATGTGGCCAAAAGTATCTGACTCCTTCACAAAAAAGCAATTCTTGTTTATACAGGAAAATTTTCATGCAAATAAGAGCTTTTGAAAGATATACCCCCTTAAGAGTGAATTGGATTGAATGTAACTAGCCACTGTCTAGCCCAGCATGTAAAAAGCTGCAAATCATGGTTGCTTATACCAGCTATATCAGCAATATGTGCAGCAGCATAAAAGAGTGAGCTATCATCTGCAAATAGCCTTGTCAAACTAAGAAAGAGGTTAGTTATATCATTAATGTACACTAAGAATAAAAGAGGCCCAAGAACAGACCCCTGTGGCACATTAGAAAATATAGATTTTAAGCCAGAGAAACAGGACTTAATACCAACTTTCTGTTTCCATTGACTTCGATAACTGTTAAGTCACTCTAGAAGAATCCCTTCAATTCCATTTGTCCTAACTTTAACATAAAACCCTTATGCCAGACTCTATCAAAAGCTTTTGAAACATCACAGAACACAATAAAAGAAAACATATTGTTTTCAAAAGCTTGGCATATATTATGAAAAATGTCTATTAACTGAAAACTGTTGAGTGGTGCGGTAAGAACCCCGATTGATACTTGTACGAGGGGTGTTCAAAAAATAATGTCACTTGCATCGGTGCTCATATAGCGGAAGTGCTTTTGTACATTTTAATTTGCTCTGTCCTTCAAAATACTCTCCGCCAGCCAGAACACACCTTTTCAGCTGGTCAATCCATTTTTGAAAGCATTTTCATACTCTTCAATAGGGACACCCATCAGACATTGATAAACAGCAGATCCAAGGGCATTTATCGAATTGTATCTCCTTCCAGATAAATGATATTTAAGGTTTGTAAAGAGAAAATAGTCGAAGGGGTCATGTCTGGCGAATACAGAGGGTGCGGAAGAAACAGTAACTTTCTCTGACTCCAAAAAGTCAGTCATAATACGTGCCTTGTGATCGGGTGCATTATCATGCAAAAGTGGGACATACTTAAGTCCTGTTTGGGGGGGGGGGCGACTTTTGTAGTAGTTCTTTAATTTTCTCAGAACAACGCTTTTATAGAACTTGCCTGTGACCGTTCTGCCTTTTGGCACCGGGATTTGAATAGCTGGACCCTTATTAGTGAAAAAATAGCATACAAAACCTTCTTCACCGCTCGTATTCGTTTGGCAATACCTGGGCGTCTGGCATTTTAGTGGCCCATATTCGGTTGGTAACCTTCCACTTTGGTTCAAAATAATACACCCAGGTCTCATCACCAGTGACTATATTATCAAAATCCTTTTTTTACAATATTCTGGGTACATTTTGAGAATTTATTTTTGCCATTGCTACACGCGCCTTCTTTGCTCATCCGTTAACAAATGGGGCATCCATCTTGCATTTATCTTTCTACCTTTTAGGTGTTACTTCGAAATTCCATGAAGTCTTGCTAATGACAAGTTTGTCATTCGAGCCAATTGTCTTACGGCGGATCGTTTTGAGGATATTTCAGATTTTTTCTTCGCTACCTTTGGTCGTAGTTGTTGCAGGACGGCCTGGGCGAGCAGCAATTTTCAGTCGCTGCTGCCCAGCACTAAGTTTAGCAACCCACAAACAGTCTTGTTAGCCATTTGGCCCTCCCCATAAATGTCACACACCTCGCGGTGAATATCTTTGGTCACACAAATTACCTGAGAAACTATTATGTACTAGTTAAAATACCTGAAAACAGATAATACAACACGACTAAGTGATATAACAAGTAAAAAAGAATAACATTTTAATTTTATAATACAATGCAATTAGTGTATTCAAAATTAGCATCAAATTATACCTTAGCATTCATATGTTTGTTTAGGTTTGAACTTTTGAATGACATTATAGTATTCATGATTCTGTATGCAGACAATGCCTTGGTCTTTTTCAGGTCTAAAGAAAATCTACAATCTATTTTTAACGACATTGAGCTATACTGTGGTATTTGGGGCTTGAAGATTAGTACTGGCAAAACAGAAGCTATGATGTTTGAAAAGGTCACCACACAACATGTGACTTATTCCTTAATAATGTTAAACTTGAAGTTGCTAATTCCTTCAAATAACTAGTGATTCACTTCTTCAAAAATGGTATATGGTTTAGAACCCAGAAAAGATTTGCACAACGCGCACCTTTCTCATTACACAATTTGTTCCCAGTGTTTAAACAAATAGACATACCTGTCACTGAGAAGTGCAAATTATTTGACGCACCAGTGGGATCTATTCTAAACTATTGATCTGAAATATGGGGAACGCATCAGGCCAAAGACAGAAATTATTCATGCTCGGTAGAGTTCCCTTTATAGTCCAGCGCAATTTTAACATGATTAAATATTGAGTGAAACTTCTAACAAATACTGATTCTTCTCTTCCAGCAAAAATGTACCAAATATTAAGAGAAGATGATGACAGCGGCAATTCCTACGATTGAAACAATTGGGCGTGTACAAGCTGCTGCTCCAGAAATCCACCATTTAAAGCAAGAAAGTCATTTTTAACCTGTACATAATCTGTTTTAATTTGCACCACAGTCACGTTTCTGGCGACACATGTACAATATAGTTCGACAATACCCGGGTTTCCGAGGGATGAACTAAAATGGAAGAAGAAGAAGAAGAAGAGTCATTCCATATCAAATCATTATTAGACAGACTTGGTCTCTCATATGTTTGGTTACAACAAAATGAAATAGAAATCCCTTTATCCTTAATAAAGCGAAGGCTGTTTGACGTCTACTTCCTAAGTTGGTATTCAGATATAAATAACTCAAATAGATTACTCACTTATGCCAGGTTTAAACATGAATTTACATGTGAAAAAAACTTAGATTTTATAACAAATGAGAAATATATATAATATTCATCTGAAGTATGAAGGCCTGAATTTTTCGAAATCGTCCAGTTCCGGTATCTATGCGGAGTCGATTCGATCAAAGTAAGCCGTGATAATCATCAACATTGCAAAAATACAAAAAGTAAAATTGAATCGCGAAGATGCTGGTTTTGTTGATATTTAAGTTATATTTAAGCCATAAAACTGAGGGATGTGTTCGATCACCTGAAGCTTGAATGTTAATGGTAGCTCTCTCAAGCAAGCGGGTGTGTGATCTGCATGCCGTGACGTCACAATTCTTATAACGTAACGTCACGAAGTTATAACGTCCTGTGCCAAACGCCAACTCACACGTGCATCGTCGCGCCTTTGAAAGAGGCAGTCACAATTTACAAATCCTCATGGTATCAAACAGGAACTTCGGTTCAAGGGTCCTGACGCATTTAAAATAGCTTGCAGGATTATTTTATTTCTTTATACTCAGAGTTAGGTTTAAAGTCGCCTTTTAGCAGCTAGTGAAACAAGTTTTCCCTCCAGTAATATATTTACTGACCGTTCCAAAGCAGTACTTCTAGTGGCGTACCTAAGGCATTTTATAGAATCCGCACTCTAGATTTGGGTCAGGGAGCAACACCCTGGATTTAGAGCATTCACAGGGCTACTACCAGCTCCCAAGACAAGCAATTAATTCATTGCCTACTGAGTGTCGTCTGGTTTATAACATTGGCAAACAGATATAACCCAGATCAGGCTCGACAAAACGTCGGGCCTGATCTGGATCCAATCTGTTTTACTGTTTTGAAAAAAATCATCAGAGTGAAAAATTCTCAGGGCCTGGAGGCAAACAGGCAATACTATAAGTAGTATTTTTTCATCCGAAAATCAAAGTAAGTAGCTTAAGAAACTATTCTCACACTGGGTAGGCGGCAATCGAAAACGCCAAAACTATCGAAGAACGTAGATCAAAAATCGATAGAAACAGTGTTTTCGAGTGGGGCGACAAATGACAATCGAAAGCACTGTTTCTATTGATTTTTGATAAGCGTTCGTCGATTGTTGATAACGTTTACGATTGCCGCCTACCCGGTGTGATTCTGGAGAGCACAGTTGTACGCACATTCTTTTTTTTGTGTACATATAGGTACGCCCCTGACTTCTTTTGTGGACCTTTTTTTTTAAATTGTGTTCGTCTTTGACATTATTGCCTTGTCTGTGTCTTGCTGCCTTGTGGTCACCTGGTGGGAAAGGGTTGACCTCTAGGCGCTTCTGTTTGTGACGTTTTCTTGTGCTTTTGTCTCTTTTGATAGGGGGTCAGGTGTGTTACTTGATTATATCGATTCCTGATCTTTGCCTGTTTTACTCACACGAGTACCGACTCGCAAGGAATACTGTATTCTGTGCTTACCTCTCAGAACAAATAGTGGTTGGTTGCCCATTAGGCGTACCTATTTTATATTACAGAGTTACGAAGAAAAATGTTCAAAGAATATTTCTGCCATTGGCCTAGTCTGAACAAATTTGACGATTTAATGATGTCAAATCAAAGCATGTTATTTTTAATAAAGCAAAATTTGTATTTTATGCTTCACAATTATGATTATGATATGGCAGATTATGTCTAACAGAAATGCACGTGTTCTGGTTGATGGAGATTTTAATTGTGGTGAATTAGAGTGGAGTCAAATGTAAGTACCTCAGGCGGTACAACAAATGCAGTCCAAGCAACAACTTTTGGATATTATAGGGGAGCACTGTCTTACTCAAGTCGTAAATATACCCACGCGCAATGATAAAACACTTGACCTGCTCTTCACGTTTTTCCAATCTCCTGTGAATAGAGTCAATGGGATGCCCCGATCGGCAAAGCTGATCACGATATTGTGTACGTACAGTATGACATTAGAGCTAAATAAATAAAACAGGCATCAAGAAAAACGTGCAGATATGGTCGGAATAAAAGACCACATGACCCAAGGACGCGTACCTTTCTGAAGACCACAGTCACATGTCAGTTAATGACATGTGGGTCAAATTCAAAACAGGCTTTGTAGAGGCTGTTGAAAGGTTTATCCCATCTTAAATGACCAAAACAAACTACTTGGTGTCATGGATTGATGTACTAGTACAGCCAAAACGAATTAAGTTCACCAATTCGGTCATTTTTGTGTCCCATCCCAATTTTAGCATGTAAACAGTGTATTTTCTAACGCCTTAAGGTTTATAAGTTTAGTTTAGGTTTATGTCTTGACAATCAAGTAAAAGAAAAGCAATGGAAATGGTCAATAGTCATTCCTTATGACGCTTATCAACAGCAATTGCCCCCAAAATGGCCAAAAAATGCTGTCCCATCGTCATAGTATGTAATTTTAAGAATGTATAATGCTCAAATGGTTGTCTTTTATAAGCAGTTTTCAACTTTATTTTATTGACACACATAAATACCTTTCATTTAATGTCCCTCATTTGATTGAAAAGTGAAAAACATTTTTGTTGTTGTATTGATGATCAATGTCCCATAATCTAATGTGAATTACGTTACCAATTTTACCATCTCACAATTTACACACCATGCATCATAAGCTCACATCAAACATCTCTATGTCAAGAGGATCAATATGTGCATGGACAAAAGAAACGAATTTGGGGAAACAATTGTTTATTTTTCGCAGATGAAAAGATATCTGAGGTTGTCTAAAAAATCTGCAGTTTTGTGAATTACGTTACCCTATGTGTATTATTTGTATAAGAAGAGGTACACATAATGCAATTGAAGCCAATGTAAGAACTATAACTTAACTATATAACAAGCCATACAAGAACTTTACAAGAAGTTGTTTGCATAGAAAACAATAAGTGAAAACATAACTTTGTGAATAACGTTACTGTGAATTACGTTACTACGATTTTACTAAAATCCAAATACCTCTCGAAATGCATACACTAGCTGAAAAAATTAAATTGTTTGTTTTTAAGCAAAGCAGATCTGTCCCAGTTAATAAAGATCAATTTAAACCATATTGCAGTTGTAATTTTATTTAAACAAGGATTTACCTATATGCTCTGGGTACATCAACTCCCCTATTCATGTAACTTACAAAGATACCCAATATATCAACACACCATATGCAAAGTAATCTGTTTGAAAAACAAAATTGAATACTGTAAATCTCTAAGGGATTGTTCGTATGGTTTTGAAATGAGCTGGAGTAAACATAGGTAACGTAATTCACAAGTCGGTAACGTAATCCACAGGAGGCTATTACACTAATTTGACTATTATGGGATAAGAGGGATCACCAACAAGTGGATCAACTCGTGGCTCTCTGAGCGCACCCAACATGTAGTTTTAGATGGTCAAGCCTCAGATCCAGTCCCAGTGTTATCCGGTGTACCCGAGGGGTCGGTTTTAGGACCAATCCTGTTCCTTATCTTTATAAATGGCTTGCCGGATAACATCAGGTTTTCTGTTCACCTGTTCGTGGACGACTGTGTATAGGAGCATTTATTCAATTCAGGACTGTTTGACCCTACAAGAAGATCTCACTAGCTAGGACAATGGGAAGCCGATTAGCAGAGGATATTCAATGTGGCCAAAAGTCACTCCATGAGAGTGACTTGGCATCAGCATCACAAACACATACTCTTTGACTATTCCATTCACAACCAAACCTTGGAAAACGTTCAGTCAGCAAAGTACCTTGGTATAACTATCTCTGATAATATGAATGGGGTCAACACATTTCAGAAATTTCTTCCAAAGCAACTAAGACGCTTGGTTTCCTTCGCAGGAACTTGGCTTTTGCACCTAAGAGTACAAAGGAAGTTGCATACAAAACTTTGGTTCGGCCTTAACTAGATTACGCAGCACCCATTTGGAGCCCTTACTCAAAACTTCAGAGAAAGTTCAGAGGACACCAGCCCGCTGGACGTGCAGGAGATGGTGAAACACAAGTAGTGTCAGCGAGGTGCTTGACGAGCTTGAGTGGCAACCTTTTGAGGCCCTTAGGGATCGGTCGACCCTGCTTCTCTTTCGTAAAATACATTCTGGTGCTGTGTCTATAGAAAAAGACAAGTACCTGACCCCTGCTCACAGTTTACAATCAACCAGGGCATCACACAGTGCCCAATATTATAGATACCAGACATACAGTGATGCCCTGAAGAACTCATTTTCCCCGTACTATTCCACAGTGGAATAGTCTTTCTCCTTCAGTGGTCCAATCCCAAACTACTGAGGAGTCTAGGGCACTCCTCATTTAGTCAAATTCGCAGCCAAAAGATTTTTCTTGTTTTTTGTTTTGTTTTTGTTTTTAGTTTTGCTTTGCTTTTTTCTTCAAAATTCCAAATTAGCACTCCCTGGCGTAATGATCAAAAATTGATCCTGCCAGTATTATAAGAAAGAAAAGAAAGAAAGAGAAAAAATAGCAAAAAATTAAAACACCACTGTATATAATACACTATTTGATTCAATACAGAGAAATGGATCAGATGTATCATATTTCCATACGCAAACAGAGGAGACCCTGATCAGGCAACTCTTGATCGGGCGTTGGTCGATGTCATACTTTCCCGCAACGCAATTTGTCTTTTAAAAAAGTATAACTTGTCATACACAAAAAACTTAATAATTAATAAAGACAGAAAATTTTTTGGAATCAACATTAATTAAAGTTTCTATTTTTTCATTATGCGCTACACGTCGTGTTAATTTTTTAAGCAATTATAACTATTTTATCATTATTATTTTCTTATCCAGTCCGGAGTAGTTTCATTTCCAGCGATGTAATCTCAGTTTTCTGTCAGCGAGAGAATACTTATGTAAACATTAAGGATTTTTCTACAAAGTACGGAGTTAACGATAACAATTCCGATGGAAGTTGAAAGAGTAAATATCGATGCAGTATGGGCCAGTGAATTTGTGCCAATATTTGCCATACTAGCGTCTAGGAGAACAACGTTACAGTTTTGAACCCAAAAATAAAAACAATAACATACAAAATGTTTCTATCTTGCTCATTTCGTTCGCAGAAAACTTGACAAAGCCTTCTAGAGCTTCAAAAACACGTTTTTGGACAGAACTACAAACACATGTGACAGGTATTTATATCGCTTTCAACAGCCCGCACGTAGTTCTATTTGGGAAATACGGACTTTAAACTGTGTGTGACACTCTTCGCATTGATAGCCTTTACCATTCTATTTGTAAATGAACAGTTTGGGCAGAATGTGCTAAACAGAAAGCACCCGGTTTAAGTGCAATATTTCAGTGTTCCACAGATGATGGAGAATTACTGGATGATGTGGTCAACGCGAATGTATCGCCTATCTACAAGAAGGGTGATGTTCACATACCAGTAAATTACCGTCCAGTTTCGCTTACACCAGTGTCATGCAAGTTACTTGAACATATAATCTGTAAACATTTATTGAACCACCTAGAGAAAAACAATATTTTAACAAAGTTTACTCACGGCTTCCGATCTGGATTCTCATGTGAAACACAGCTTCTCGTGACCCTCAATGACTTCTAGAAAGCAAACGACCAAGGACTACGAACAGGTGCTATAATCCAGGATTTTTCTATGGCCTTTGATAAAGTGCCTCACAAAGAACTTTTACATAAACTTAAACATTATGGAATAAATGGTACAGTACACAACTGGCTTACATCTTTCTTGACTAAGCGATACATGCGTGTAGTAGTTGAAGGAGAACACTCTAAATCTGTCAACGTAGAATCTGGAGTGCCTCAGGAAACAGTGGTTGGACCGCTTTTATTCTTGTGTCACATAAATGATCTGCCAGACTCTGTAACATCAAATTTAAGACTATTCGCAGATGACAGCCTTTTATATAGAACCATTTAATCACAGGAAGACAACTACTAATTACAAAATGACCTAATATCTCTTGAAAATTGGGCCTCAACATGGGGCATGAGGTTTAATGCCAAGATGTGCTATACTCTAAGCATCAATAAAAGATCGTCCCACTTCTACAGTTTAGATAACCATATTCTTCAACAAGTTTCAGAAAATCCTTACTTAGGAGTTACCCCTTCGGACAATCTAAAATGGAGACCACATATTCAGAAAATATCCGAAAAGACAAATTCTACAATGGCATTTCTAAGACGAAACCTGAAAAGTTTTCCTGAACAGTGCAAAATCAGCTTATATATCACTTGTGCGATCAATACCAGATCACAGTGCTATTATTTGGGACCCTTATTATATTCAAGACATTAACAAACTAGAAAGAATTCAAAAACAGGCGGCACGATTTATAACTGGCGACTATAAGTCACGCGAAAGCCACTTTGATTTGAGTTGGTTTACCTATCATGACAAGAAAGCCACTTTGATTTGAGTTGGTTGACCTATCATGACAAGAAAGCTACTTTGATTTGAGGTGTTTCACCTATCATGACAAGAAAGCCACTTTGATTGGAGGTGTTTTACCTTTCATGACAAGAAAGCCACTTTGATACACGATTTGGGGCTTGAATCTCTACAGGAACGACGCAGCTTCAATCGTCTTGTTTTCTTCTACAAAGTGGTAGAGGGGCTGGTACCGCTTTTACCGCCAGAGGAATTTCTCCAACCAAAACGTCAGAAATTAGAGCCAAAACATATACAAACTTTGTTACATCTAACATTATAGACAGTCAATTCACTAATAACAATAGAAGTCATAAAGTCGATCAGTGTAAGACAGAGCAGTACAGGAACTCATCAGGTGTTCAATTAAGCCCTTCATAAGTGCTACTTATAGCATTACATGCTCTCTCCCGGTGTGCTGATGCCGAATAGGCCCTACACCCTACAGAAACAGAAACATAAACAGAAAAGTAGATAACCTAAGGTGGACCACTAAGGTCACTCATATTCACGCCTTATCTAGGGAAATATAAACGAAAAAGGCTCCTTGGAAGGTGCATGATGTATCTTTATTTATGTTGTGTGAATATGTCTGAATGTAGTGTTCTCATGTTTATTTTGTTTTTATGCTAGAAACATGGTTGTAAATGTTTTATGCTGAATAAATTTATTTTATTATTTGTTTTGAATTCACCTCTTAGAAGTTATATCCACAAAACAATAATTACTGGCTTCATCACCTATTTATTTCCGAATAATACTCATACTTTTTTTTAAAATCAATGCATATTTGGCATCCAACTTACTAATCTATCTATCTATCTATCTATCTATCTATCTATCTATCTATCTATCTATCTATCTATCTATCTATCTATCTATCTATCTATCTATCTATCTATCTATCTACTCGTATCTATCTCTGTGTGTCTCAGTGTATGTATGTATGTATGTATGTATGTATGTATGTATGTATGTATGTATGTATGTATGTATGTATGTATGTATCTATCTATCTATCTATCTATCTATCTATCTATCTATCTATCTATCTATCTAATAAGGTGGACGAAGAAAAACATTTTTACTGTTGTAGTGTATACATGTAGAATTTATTATTTGATATACGATGCTTAATTAAATCTATTAATTGCGAAACCTCATCTCCGAAACAAATATGTGGCATAATATTTCAAGTTAATAAAATCAGATAAAAACAATAGAATTTGATCTGAGCAATAATCAAAAAAGTAAGTAAGGCCAGGGAAATGCCACAATCGCTGATTAACAGAAGACATTAAGACGAGCTCAAACGAAACAAGTATAAACTTTTCAAAAAAGCTTCCCATTTTCAGCACTCAATTAAAGTGAGTTGTTGAGTACTGTAGCAATTTGAAAGCAGTTTCAAACCCAAGTGATGACACACGCGAGTGAAGATGGCAATGAGCTTGGTGTATCATTTTAGTGTTGTGACACCATGAGACAAATTAATGCATAAAGGTAATATTCACAGAAATGGCTATCTCATGCCACACCGCTTAGCCAGTGCTAATATACAGGCTGCACACTTAGTCAATTATATTTGCAATCACAGCAAAGTAATCGGATTTCCTCTACTACCGCAGGGCCCTAACCACCAATCTAAACATGATACAAAGAACACGTGGCACAGATCTAGCGACAACAATGTGGGGAGTAAAGTTACCCTCAGAACTTGCAGCGGGAAGACTAAATATGCGGCCTTCGAACACGTTAATACTATCGACGAACGTGGATTAAAAATAGTAAGAAACAGAGTTTTCGATTGCCATTTGTCGCCCGACTGGCGACAAATGGCAATCGAAAATACTGTTTCTAGCAACTTTAGATCGCATTTAGCGACTTTTAGAGCGTTTTGGATTGTCGCCTATCCGGAGTTTAAAATAAAGTTAAATGCATAACTCTTAAATCTTTGCTATTGACTTTTAACACACACAACCCAACCTGCGCGAAGGCAACCCAACCCCCGTAATGAACCATCACAGAGATTAAGCGAAACGCCAAGAAAACCTACTACTGTGTTTCCAGGATTAAAGTGACCCCCGTTTTTTGCCCTTTTATTCCTTAATGGTCATTTTAATTGAAAAATAAATTACAGAAATGAATTTAGATATAGACCGCCTAATTAGAATATTTTTCTCACTTAAGTATGAGCTTTTATATACAGGTCCATTAAAAAAGTTATTTCACTACGCAATATTTCAAAAGTTTTTTCACATTTTATTATACATTAATGGTCTATGCTTTACCATACATGTAATTAAATTCTCGTGTCATTTGTTTCTATAAATCATATTAACGTATAATAAGACAGCAGTCGTATATAAATATCAAGTACATTTCAATTAAAACACAACAACATTACTTTAAATATATTCCAATGATAATACAACAACATAGTACGCCTACATCATAAAGTCAGTATTTCGTTGCATCTCCCTTTTCTTTAATAAGATCTGCAATTCTCCTTGTCATTGAATTGTAAAGTTCTTCCAGGACGTTCGGTGCTTCACTATACCAAGCTTTACACACTCACTTCGATATCTCTCTTCTATTTTATTATCTATTGCATTTGGTTACCAATCTCTTTCTTCATTATATTCCAATCGTTTTCTATGGGATTCATGTCAGGCAAATTCCCTGGTCGTTCCAGAATGGGTATTTCTTTACATTCTAGTAATATTCTAGTACTTTAAGAGTTATGGCATGGCGTGAGATCATGCCTCCTGTAGGAACACAATGCATTCATATGTCATTTTAATATCATTAATAATATCGCTCTGTTATTTTGAAATATCCATGTTACCATTCTCACTTTTTTCTGAAGAGACATGCCTCTGCTGCTAATGACTCCCCAGATTTGCACACTTACTGGCCATTTAACAGTAGTCTGAATACATTAAGCATGAAATGTTCTCATTCTGTTTGCACCACACATGACAAAGGCGTCAATTGTTATGACTGTGAAATACAGACGACTTATGTGAATGCGTCGTGTTTCCACAGGAGGGATATATCTTTATGCATGATCTTGCGCCATGCCATAGCTCTAAAAGAACTAGAACATTCCCAGAATGTAACGGAATACCCATTCTGAAATGGCCAGGGAATTCGCCAGAAATGAATTCCATAGAAAACGTTTGGAATATAAAGAAGAAAGATATTGGTAACCAACTGCCGTATTCAAAAGAATAGATGTGGAAGCGAGTATGTGAAGCATGGTATAATGTAGCACCTAACGTCCTGGAAGAATTTAACATTTCAATGCCAATTAAAAGTGTAGATCTTATTAGGCAAAAAGAGGTGCAATGAATACTGACTTTATGATGTAGGCTTACAGGTATGTAGTTGTGTTTTCATTAGAATGTATCTAAGTATGTTGTTGAGTTTTCATTGGAATATATTTAATATCCATATACAAATAGTTGCCTGACTATACGTTCATATGATTTATAGAAATAGAATGGCATGATAACTAAATGGCATGTATGGTAAAACATAGACCATTCATGTATAAAAATGTGAAAAAACTTTTGAAATATTGCGTAGTGAAATAACTTTTTTAATGGACCTGTAGGCTGGGATTAGATGGATTTTCTGCGTGTTTTTGTTCCTCCGCTTTGAATCAGTCCCCAAGTGTACCTTATCGATATATAACTAAACTACCGTTCACTAGTTTAAAATTCGTCCATTATTTTTATGATAACTAATATAGAGGCGCAAATGGGTATATAACTCAAGAAAAAAAACTAAGTTATCCTGAATTGCAGGGCATTTGGGTCTTAGTTCAAAATAAGGGATGCTCCCAAAAATTAATTTTAGTTACGCGGTATACATTTACATCCACATGCTAAACGTCGATCATATTAGTAAGGATTAAAGTCGTTAAATAAACGAAAAACGGGGGTCACTTACAACCTGGAAACACAGTAGCTCAGCATCGGTTGGCCTATTCCAGACAAAAGACGCCACTGATCGCGAGGTCTCAAACACTCTCTTGCAACCTAAGAAGAAGTAGACGAAATAGTTACCCTAAAGAGCTCTTGGAAGTCCAACAGTTCATCAAAGGTCAATCATGGACTAGCATTGTCCTGATGCTCCGCTCATTTGTTACAGAAAGCGTTGGCAAAAGCATCACAAGTACATGTCCTGCGTAGTCTTTGTGCAAGGCGTGGCATCAAAACTCCTATAGTAAAGGCGAGCGGGAGCACTTACAATCCTAATGGGTAGGGATGCCACCCCTTCCACATCCAAGAAAAAAGTTGGTTGAAACGTAAATTTTTCATCGTAGAAATACAAAAATGGTCTATTTTGCTCAATGTGACTTATAGGTATAAGATTGGAGTTACAAGCTTACAAACAATATCTTTTAAAAAGATATACGACGAAGTGACAGAAGACATATTTGACATGAGAAACGTGAGACTTTTTAAAGAAATTGAGAAGAAAAAAAAAGGGGATGCTTATACTTTGTTATGTCTTCGGTCAGTTGAGCTCGGTAAAACGTTTGTCAAAAGGAACCTATGCTATTCCAAAATATTTGTAGTGATACTTCTAGGGTACTAGATTCCTGAAACCTCGCGAAAACTCGAGTCAGGATGAAAAAAAATGCCCTGCGCCCAAATGATGCATATTTAAATAGTCAGTGTCATACATGCCTGGTGCAAAAAGATTAAAGCAGTAGTAGAATTTAGTTGACCGTAACCTACTAATATAAGTTTAGTTGACTGTAACCTACAAATATCAACGAAGAAGTATCGTGCCATACATTATTTGTTTTAAACCATCGACGTAGATATTTCTTTACATTTCTCGCGTTTTAACTATCATTCTTTCAGCGTCAACGTGTAAATCATATTTAAAACTAATGAAAAAGTGCAAAAATAAAATAAATAAACATAACATACTACTAAATCTCTGCGATATATAAATAACCATTTCATGGCATGCATTTTCTTCCATACAGAGATCAAGTCAGCTTTTCATCAACAATAAAATTATAAGACTTCGTCTAAAAAGCAATACCTGCAGCTGTCCATTCAAGTGAGAACAGTAGCCTCACGAGACAAACTACGTAACTGCATTGTAAACTATGATCGCCTGCAAACTACTATTTAAAGAGAGATGATATCCGTTGTAAGAATTCGTGGTCGGTGTGGAATATGTTTCACATTGCTTGCTGTCACTACCATAAATTGCTGCTCTCAATTAACTATTAGTAAAACTTGATACTCCCAATAAAATATTTTTAATTAGAGTGCTCATTAAAAAAAGCTAAGTCATTTGAACGTCAGTTAAAGACAAGCCACATTTAATATTAATGGAGACATAGAGGTGGATGTAATATATCGCAATGCTCCTTTTAGCTTACACTGTGGTATTTTCTGGATTAGCCGTCCACCTTTCTTTTAGCTTGAAAAAAGGTATTTTAATAGTTTTTTGGCATATAATCATAGAGATCTAATTACAATATATCAAAATTCTGTATGTGTGAAACTAGTTGGGAAATAAATAAATAAAAAGAAGAAATTGAAGTTTGATCTTTTAACCTAAAGTATTTATGTCAAATAAACCAAGGTACTTGTAAAAAATACCAACAGAAATCATTCAACAAACTAGCGGCCAATAAGTTATATGAGATCTAATGATACGATCAGTAGCTACTTCCACAAGCTAGCGGCCAATAAGTTATATGAGATCTAAAGATAGCATCAGTAGTTACTTCCACAAGCTAGCGGCCAATAAGTTGTATGAGATCTAAAGATACGATCAGTAGCTACTTCCACAAGCTAGCGGCCAATAAGTTATATGAGATCTAAAGATACCATCAGTAGTTACTTCCACAAGCTAGCGACCAATAAGTTATATGAGATCTAATGATACCATCAGTAGTTACTTCCACAAGCTAGCGACCAATAAGTTATATGAGATCTAAAGATACCATCAGTAGCTACTTCCACAAGCTAGCGACCAATAAGTTATATGAGATCTAAAGACCCAACAGTAGTTACTCTTCAAACTTGGCGCTAAATTAAAAAAATAAAAACATATATAACGTCACCAACAGTAACATTTTTTTTTCAAATTAAAATAAATCAGTGAGGTATTAACAACACATGTAGACACAATATCTCGTGTGAAATTTACTTTTTCATAAACCTTCTTCATAGGCGGTTAGAAAAAAAATGACCGGGAGAAGCGATGAAAATTTCGAAAGAAATCAGGGCTGACATTCAGACTCGCGCTTTTAGGCGCGTTGCTGAATTTCAAATAAGGTTTACTTTTTGAGAAAACTTATCTCATCGCCCTAAAGGATGAAACTGGTCTGAAATCAAAGCTAAATACCTCTACTTTAAATTTGATTGGGTCGTACGTTCGAAAATTGGTAGCGTCATATATAAAAAAAGGGGAGATAACTCTATCCTTGCCAAAAAGGGAATTGTGAAATACGAATTTCAAAACGATTTTTTGCAGTTTAAAAATATTATCTATTCGTTTTTCTTTTTTATTTTGTAAATTAATTTCCATTTCATTTATTTTATGTCAAGTTTGGCTCGTTTTTCTTTGATTGCAGATATTACTAATGAGGGATAACTCTTACTTCCCTATAAAATAGATCATTTTCCTCGATATCGTTTCTAATAATACCGTTATTTTTAGTACAAAAGCGTAAAATTTGATCAATTCTAAGAAAAATATAAATTTACTTGTCAAAAACATGATTAACAGCATTCGAACGGCTCGGAAAATTGCTTTAAAAGTTGCTACCCCCGTGTGAAAAATACTATGAATTCATGCATTTCATCAATACAAATGTACACTTGATATACTATTAGACGCAGTTTCTAAATGCTTTTGAGAAATTTACCTCATCGTCCTAAAGGATGAAACTAGTCTTCTATCGACGATAAATGTCTAAACTTATTTTTGATTGGGTCGCACGGTCAGAGATGGGTAGCATCACATTGAAAAAAGGGGAGAACACTCTATACTCGCAGAAAACAAATCACGAAGTACGATTTTTTAAAGTATCAAGTATGGACTTTTTTCTGAAAACAAATGGACTGACACCTTTTTAGGTAATGTGGTATGCTTAATCCGAAAATCAATGCTTGCAAGCTGAGAAATGGCGTCTTATCCAGCTTTTTATGTATTTTAGGCTATCCTGTGTAATCATTGTCGAAACATTGTCCTATCTTATAATGTATGTTTAAGTTATAGACTGTCAAACGCTCATTAGATCTTATTTTTCTCTGTTTTACTGTCATGCCGTCTTTAAATAAAATTTCTTATCTTATCTTACCTTATGTTTTCAAGATAGCCGCCAAAATCATATAGAATCTTACATTGTTGTTGATTCATTGTTCAATGTACCTCGGAATATTTGTGTGGGCTTGATTTGTTCTTTGTTTTATTATTTTGCTATGCATCTCTTTGTGTTCTTTCTATTTTTGTTAACACCTCGACGAGGAAGAGAATGATAGTTGCTTTGCTTTAATTGTTTTCTTGATGTCTTGTGACTATAAGTGTTCTGTTGCTCTACCTCGCGATGCCGCTCTTCCTCACGATGCCGTGGGTTGATCTGCAGTAGTAATTGTGGTATTTCCTGTTAATACTCACTTACGTATTGCTTATCTAGTGTCCGGCTATTATAACGAAAGTTTCATTCATAGCACTATTTTGGACTAGTTTCAAGCTTTTTAAATGATAAACGAGAAATGAGTTTTGAGAATCGACAAGTTGCTTCGATTTATATGTCGTCATAATGTCCATTTCCCGGATCCATTCTTCCTAGCAATACCCACAAAATGTGTTACATTATCTATATATATCAAACGTAAAAGCATTTATTCTCAATTCCTTATTACCACAGGGTCAAATTAGACCAGCCTTGCGTCCTCAGAACAACTTCTCATGGGCGTCAAATTGTTTTGTGGGAACACCTTCAATAGATGAAAGTATAGCCCCCAAAATAACCCCATTTGGGCTATGTGAAATTGCGTGGTTTCCATGGCAACGAATACTGCGCTTCAAAACAGTTGGGTAGGTCTCTTCAAATTGCTTATATCCCAACAGAAACTCATCCGGAAGTACTAACTCGAAAAAAATAAAGGCAAGACATAGCAGCTTCATTCAGCGGTAAAGTATACTAATTATCAAATTTGCATATTCATGAAAATTAATAAATACATAAGAAATAAAAGAAAAATCGTTAAGAAATAAGAGGGTGTACCCAAAAAGATACTAACATTTAAGCTCCCAATTTTTTAAGGCAACCACTCTTGGTGCGAAATAATTGTCACACACTGAACCTTTACCTAATGGTCCATTTTGCAAATTTTCTAGCATCCCTACTCATAAATAGTAATCAAAGAATTAGAAACAAGAGAAAATGAAGGAAAAAATTAATTGGATGTACTTACAAAATAACGCATATGTCAGCTGCTAGTTATCCTACTCTTCTCAGCTTGTTCTAAATTTACAGCCTAGAACTATTTTTTACCTTTATGTGTTTTTCTTTCTTTTAATGTTTTCTTATATATTCATGATTATGCAAATGAAGTCAGTTGTATATTTATCATTTGGTCAACGAGCTATATCTTAACTTTTATTTGGTACCATGTTTGGTAGTTCAGGGTATATAGCAGCTGGAATATAGGTTATTTTGTAGGCCACACTACCCTAATTTTCTACTATTTTTGACTTATTCTTATGTGTTCTGTAATATTCGTGAATATGCAAATTAGATATTTCGAATACATATAATCATAGGGTCGCACACCTGTTCCTTACTCTGGTATCTCAACTTTTATTTGGTACCAATTTTTGCAGTCTAGGATAGTAAGCAGCTGACGTAGAGGTAATTTTGTAGGGATACCATCTTAATTCTTGTACCAATTTTGTCTAATTTCTTATATTTACATTAATACTTATTAATATTTAAATTTGATTATATCTATATAAAATCATTTTCATAAAATGAAAATGTCTCAACTTTTATTTTGTACATAGTAAACAGTTGACTTAGAGGTTATTTGGAACGTATACCACCTTTTCTTTTCTAAATCTTGTCTCTTATTTCCTAAGTGTTCATTCATATTCATGACTATTAAAATTAGATAATTTATATATTTAATCATTTTGGTCAAAATGCAATGTCTCAACTTGAATTTGGTACCAAGTTTTGCAGTCTACGATCGTGAGCAGTAGACGTATAGGTAATTTTGTAGGTATACCCTCTATTTTTTTTTACTAGTTTTCTCTTGTTTCTTATGCTTTCATTTATATACTTGAATATTTAAATGAGATAATTCGCATATTTAATCATTTGGATCAAATGGCTATGTCTCATTTTTTATTGGGTACCAATTTTTGTACTCTAGGATAGTAAGCAGTGGGCGTAAAGGTAATTTTGTTGGTATACCACCTTAATTTTTCTACCATTTTTGTCTTATTTCTTATGTTTACATAAATATTAATGAATATTTAAATTAGATAATTCGCATATTCAATCATTAGATCAAATGGCAAAGTCTCAACTTTTATTTGGTACCAAGTTTGGTAGTCTAAGCTAGCAAGCAGCAGACGTATATGACACTTTGTAGGTACACCACCTTAATGTTTATACAAATTTTCTCTTATTCCTTATGTTTTCATTAATATTCATGAATATTAAAATTAGATTTTTCATATTTTGATCATTTTGGTAAAACACAATGTCTCAACTATAATTCGGTACCAAGGTTTGTAGTCTACGATAGTTAGCAGTAGATATATGGGTAGTTTTTTAGGTATACCCCCTTTATTTTTCGACCAATTTACTCGTATTTCTTATAATTTCATTAATATTCATGAATATTTAAATTAGATGATTCGTATATTTTATCATTTCACTCAAATGGCAGCGCAATGTCTCAACTTTTATTTACTACTAAGTTTTGTAAGATCGGATAGTTAACAGCTAGCATCGTGGTAATTTTGTAGGTATACGAGCTTAATTTTTTTAACAATTTTGTCTTATGTCTTATATTTACATTAATGGCAATGAATATTTAAATAAGATAATTCGCATATGTGACCCGTCACGCAAAAAAGGTACGAGTTGGGTGGACGACGTCATTTCGCGAAAATACGTCTTAAAGTTAACATCGCGTAGCGCAAAAAAGGCACGCCTACGCGTGTTTCAAAGAGAAGAATAACTTATTATAAACCGGATTCAAAGCGATTTTCATGTTGCGGTTTTCTGCCGCCAGTCTGTCAAACTGAAGGACTTTAAAAAACACAAAAATCGAAATTCATAAAATTAACAATTTTCTAATGTATCAATTTTATTGAGATTTGGCAAGTATAAACATCAATTAAATATGTCAGCAAAACATAATTTAAATTTTATATCAAAATGATAAATAATTTTAGAGCATCAGTCTATCAAAAGGCAATATCCTTAGATTCTAAATCTGCAATTTGAAATTTGTCTAAAATTGGACATTATATAAAGTTATTGTAATACAAAAAAAAATATTAAAAATCTGAAACAAATTACCCTTGGAGCCCTACTATTCGTCTGGCACTGACGGTAGCCAGCCGGAGCGTCGATGTAAATATCGTCTTTATAAGCGACTTTAGGTGCCGTATTAACGTTGGTCGCCATTCTTGCTTGACCAGGCCTGCTTCGACCTTTAACTGTCCCAGTACCCTGGTAACAATATCTAAGATGCTGTATAATTAACGGATGGCAATTATAATATCTGACGACGTCAGAAACACGCACTGCAGCTTTTAACATTCCAATTGCGCCAGGACGTTCATGTTCGGACAGACGTGGCATGAATAATAAAGCGATAAAACTAAAGATACTGTGTTTTATACATGTATACTTAGAAACTACATGTTAAATGATGAAATATTTTGCTTCATTGATTCGTCGGGACGCCACGTGAAAAACATAGTAAATCAGCGCCGTGTAGCTAGTGGTGGCCAGTGCCTATAAAAACACCGGTATTAGATATAGATAGAGGCAGAGTGTCGTTCCCAGCCGATTTAACTTGTTAAAAAAGACTAAAAATGTTCTTGGGTCAAAAATTAATAACTTTCATTTTTTTGCGTTTTTAAAGACCTTCAGTGTACGATATTAAGTGTTCCTTTTTGAATGTTCGTATGTGAAAGAAGGATCGAGAATCGTCCACGAAGTTCAGCTTATGATTAGATCTATTTCTCATCTGGTTGGCATGGTTTACTAATATCTCCCTGCGCTAGCTTACCCTTTATGAGCCTCAATCATCTGAAAAGTTGATCTGATGACGTAGAAATGATGTCATCGGGCAAGAACGAATTTTGCTACAGTTTTTCTTTAACGAATAGTCAAGTGTATCATGAGTACAGCAGAAGCATAATAAGTATTTGTGAAAAATTAAAAAAGGCTTTTGGGAACTTAAATAGAATTTAAAAAAAAACATACAAAAAAGCAATGAAAATGCCAAGTGACTTGAAATAATTGCAAGCGAATTCTTCAATGTTTATTCAATGGTGTAGGGGCTACGATTCCTGACTCTCACGCGAACGGCCCAAGTTAGATTCTGAGCGTCGGTATTTCATTTTAATTTTTGCTTTTTTAGGCTTTTGTGTTATTATGTCTTGTGTTTATCATGCTTTCGCGTCTGTTCATTGCTGCCTTGTGGTTACCTGAAGGGAAAGGGCTGACCTCTTGCCACTTGTTTGTGATGTTTATTGTGACTTTGTTATTTTCCCAGACAGGTGTGGCACTTGATTGTATCGATTCCTGATCCTTGCTGTCTTCTTTACTTTCCTTATATATATATATTTTTTTCGATGTAGACAAAATAATTTTGACAGACTAACAGTATCTGCATCTTTCAAACAAAATATTTAATCCCCCATTCGTCATAAACCGTAATCCATCCGTCATTAGGAGCTACGGCGGGGCTATAATTTAACAGCATCATCTCAACGGCATTGCCGTTTACATTCCTTCCCAAAACTAGGCGGAGTAAATTTACGCTTACCTGCCGGGAATAGCTTGAGGCTTTTAGCATGGATATGAACGTGAAACAGCCCCTAAGAGCTTTGCATATGAATATACATGTACCAGCGACGATCTGACCCGCAATAGTTTGGTTTGGCAGACATGGAACCTTCCAAACTGTAAACCGGTCGGTTTTGCAGCTCTGTGCGGAGGCGCCATTCAACTCGTCGTATGTAGTCATGCCTATCATGTATCCATACCCCAATCAGCGGGAACACGATTCTAATCGAGCGTGTTTACTGCCTTACTTTCTTGCCAGCCAAGAGTGACAGCGACGTAATATTTTGTTTACAAGTGTAAAGTAAAACAATTACTTGTACACACCACTTGAGCTAAGTAAACGCGAATCGATAGATCACTTGTGTATTAATCCTATCCTGCGGATAGGGTTAATACACAAGTGATATATCGTAATAATTCCCTGATTACTTTGTAAACAAAACATGACGTCACTGTCACTCTTGGCTGGCAGGACAGTAGTCCATTCTTTGTTTGTCCGGTGTTAGTCTGGGAATAAACCATCTCAACAATTCCTATTTCCCGGTGATAATTATATATTTTTAAGCATCATAAAGAAACTCCATAACGTTTTGCCAAGCTACAACAATCCTTCAGATAAATAAAATGCAGGGAGAGACTGACACGGTACGCATGCCTGTAAGGTTTTACACACCAAACAGTTTAACGGCTGCTTCGTGGTTTTGCACAGCTGTTACGAGGGATGGTCCTCTCTTGCGGAAAATAAAGTGTCAATAAAAAAAGAAGGGGGAGGGAGGGTGAATGACATGGAATTTGAAATATTTACATGATATGACCATAGCTACTACACTTGCCAAAGCTTTGCAAATCTCTTCTGGTTGAACCACGTCGCTAAATGGAAACGAACCAGCGATTTTAACTAAAACAACTGTTAAATTGACAATCCTTATATGCTCAGTGTGTGTAATATTGTAAGCACTTTCGGAAAGCATATGCAAATTAATGACAAAGCATCTTTTCTCGATGTTTAAGTGAGTGTTAACAAAAGAAGCTTGAGCGTGTGACTTTTTATTTTAGGATACATGTATCCTTAGTGTACATGCAAAAAGAAAATGCCTCCGTAGTGACAAAATGTTTTAGAATTCAGCATGTGCCCTTCAATTTGAGGAATTGTGCAAGGTATTCAAAATTGCATGATGGTTGCTTTTTTTATGTACATGAACTGAGAATCTACGCAATACAAAATCAGTATTAAACAATGCATTTTATGATTAGCGTGCATGTACCAGGACATCTAGCCTGTGTCTAGTCGTCAATATTGTGGTACTACGTGTATTTTCTTTTTGGTGCTAATATTATAAAAAAATAAGAGAATAAAAAGATACGTCAAAGGTATCGGTAGTCCGTTATTGATTTCGATTCATACTGACCAAGAAACGGAAAAATAAAAAAAAGAAGAAAAAATGATTAGACTGGAACCCAGGCTACAGGACGTAAAAAACATTTAAAAAACAGTCACGGGACATAATTATTCGCCACTTTGTGACGTCGCCGTTTAAAACTGTGCACTCAAGATTTTTTGTAAAAATTACTGTGACAAAGTTAATGGGTGCATTTTCAAAAACTTACACGGATGAAAAGCTAATAAAAATAGCAATATACAATAAACTATTAAAATAATTACGCTTTTGGTTCTCAAGTAAAACGCGTTTAAAGTGGACGTAAATTTTCCAATATCACAATTACCATTGACGCTTACGTTAACGTCACCGAAAAAATGAAATTTTAATTTATCTATGTGTTTAAATGACTACCTTACGAAAACAATAGACGCCAAGAAGCTATGGGTGATATTAATGATAACAACTTTCTCCTTAATATCACTGTGGACATAAAAGTCGTACTTTTCTCCCTCACCCATGCTGTTATAGAGAATACTAGGTGAGCGTCTTTTGATATCAAGTTTACCAGCCAAGGCTTTGAGAACGCTTGTTGACATCGCGAGGCTTGCCGCGCGATTCAACATGCGTTCTCAAAGCCGAGTCTGGTAAACTTGATATCAAAAGACGCGAACCTGGTATTCTATTTATCAGTTTACCCATTGTTCAACACTCTTCAAACTAGCGAGTATGATGTAATGTTTGATTTTTGTGTTGATTCAGTGTCATTAGCGACGTCATTCAAAAAGTGCAACGTCATCATGACCTGATAAAGGTAACATGCCGTGAGATAGGAAACGTTTATTAGGTTATGTTGAAACAACTCAGTTAATATCAGGGGTGACTGATAATAATTTGTTAATTCGTTAACTTTGAAATCAATATGCATTATGCTTTATTACATACATTGTTATGTATGTGGTAAGTAATTACCATATCTTGTGAATAGTCGTCGTTAATTAAACGGCCATTTCAACATACATTGCACTTGTTGTTTCTGCTGGCAACCCGTCATAAATACAAAACTTAAGACCAGACGCTTAAGTACATTTATGTCGGGGGCTGGCTATTATGATAAACTTTCTTTGCTCTAAATTTAGCTTAAACTGTCTGGTAACAGCAGTTAGTCTCTCGCAAGCAATGCGCATACACTGAATTATTGTAATATTTTGTCTCTCTTTTAAATGAACCCACCCATTACTCCCTCCGTTTTTACTTGGATTAAGTGTGTGGTTGTTTAGTTTTGACATAAAGTTGTAGTTATCTCTAATGGGTGGGGACATTAAAGTTGTACTTTTCTCCCTCACCCATGCTAATTTAATTTTTACTTGGTTCGTTATCTTTGAAATCAAACTGTATTATGCTTTATTATATTAATTGTTATGTATGTAGTTAGTTATCATCATATTTTGTAAATGTATTATAGCCAATCTCGTCGTTAATTAAACGGCCATTTCAACATACATTACGTTTGTTGTTTCTGCTGGCAACCCGTCATAAATATGTTTTTTGCGTAAATCAATTTGATTTCATTTTGGTACTTTTTCATGATTTCTATGGTTTTGCGAAAATAATTTTTGCAAAAAGTCCGGAAATACACTTATTAAAACGGTGATGTCACATGTAGGCGAATAATTATGTCCCGTGACTGTACATACAAAGTTTCAAACAATCAGTATAAACCGTAAAGGTGAAGTTTTATTTTATAAACACTTATAACATGCTTATAGTATGCAAGTTCAAACTTGTGTTTAAGTGCAAAACATAAAATAAATTTGAGAATCATATTAAAATCCCATGCACATACCAACGAGACATTGGAAGCATTCAAGCCAGGAAAGTCGATGGTCACGACTAAAAACAGTGACTGAAATCGATGTGACTATAAACCACTTATATCTAAATGCTCTGTAAGCAATGACAAGTTTTAAACTTATTAGTACACTTTTCAGTGAAATCTGTTTTGTGATATCAGTTATAACACATTTGGGTGTTAAGGACGGGGTTAGGTTTGGGTTGTGCCACTTCCTGGTCACTGCTTATATTATTTATGTTCCAAGCAGTACCAGTACCTGGGAACAATATTTCACTACCCCTATGCCAATCAACGGAAATTGTGAATCACTATAATTACAGTTTGAATGGCTACAGATAATATCCGGACCTTTCACCACAGCAACATATTTTCAGCCTTTATAATGCTATGCAAGTTGACATCATGTGATGCTGAAAGCTAAACAGTTATGGTGTCTACTTGCGACTTGGCTATTATCTATTGTGTTGTGCTTTGGTAACCAGATTTTTCTTTCCTCATCTGTGTGTTTGTACATGGCTTGTGATGTATGAAAGTAAATGGTTAACACTGGGTCAGCTTATTTTTTATACTGAAACGCATACATTTTCCCTATGATTTTAGCCCTAGACAAATATCTTAAAACATTGTTATGCATTTTTATTGCTTGACATGCACCAGACAGACATACGCGTAGTGGATTTCATATTCTATAATTAATGGCAGATTGATCAAACAGCTAGAGAAAAGGCACCAAGCGTTTTTAAATGCACAAAGCACAGGCACATCATTTTGATTTTCATAATAGGCTAAAGTCATCAATCAAAATCTGTTTGTCCTGTATTACTCAGTTTAATGAAATCTAAGGTCTGGACAATATTGTCACAAGTGTCTCTCTTGCATTTAAGTGTATAGCATTTTATTATATGAAGTCGCGTCTGGGAGTGAAATAACGCCATGCAATAAAATCTATAAACCACTAGTGGTTTATAGATTTTCGGGAAACGTTATGACGACCATTACTACGTTGTGTACATAATAACAAAATTATTACGTTTTACGCCAGAAATGAGACTTCAAAGTAATCTTAATGTCATATGATAAATAGAATCTAACATTCGTGCTCTTGTATTATTGAATTTGTTAAAATCGTTGCGGAAAAGAGATAAAATGCTCGGCAAGCCTCGCATTTTAGGAAAAGAGATAAAATGCTCGGCAAGCATCGCATTTTATCTCTTTTCCCCAACTCGTTTAATAAATTCAATAAAACACTAGCACTCATGTAAGATCCTCTATGTATTACCTCAGGATTGTCTGCATTTTCAATTTCAAACAGTAAGTAAGTAAGTAAGTAAGTAAGTAAGTAAGTAAGTAAGTAAGTAAGTAAGTAAGTAAGTAAGTAATCTTTCATTATAGTGACTTGTGTAAACTGCCACCGGATTTTTTTTGCCAAACCAGTTTTTGGCAAAATGACCTAGTACTTTTAGTTGACATAGAAAGCTAAAGTGACTTATTTCCAGTAGAATAGACCCTACTGAGGAAATTCTATAGGTTTTTGGCTTAAAATCTGTAATGACCTAGAAAATACTCCACGACAAAGGTCAAAATCCCCGCGGGGAAAATATTTCCCCGCGGGGATTTTTCACCATCCCCGCGGGGATTTTTCCCCTGTGCAAAGAATTTCCCCGCGGGGACTTTCAAAAATTCTAAAACTCATCTTTTTATTCAAATATGACAAGATCTCATGTTAATGGTGTGTAAAAATGAATGTCCTTCAGTAAAAACAATTTTTCATTTTACCCTGCGGGGATTTTTCCCCGTGGGGATAAAAAAATCCCCGCGGGGATTTTTTAGGATTTTTTAAAACATCTGTTTAAGGGTCTAAAATCAAGCTTAGGTCCACTCCTGCAATCTGTTTGACACATTTGAGTATGTTTCAATTATATAATAACATTTTTGATTTTCCCCATGGGGAAAAATCCCCGCGGGGAAATTTCCCCCTGGGATATTTCCCCGCAGGGATTTTTCCCCATGGGGATTTCTTCTGCAGGGTATTCATCCTGAGAGGAATTAATTCAGTGACAAAGTATTTTTTCTGCCTTTTTTCACATTTATATCGTATATGGTATGGATCCAGCTCAGTTACTGCATGTTGTAGTGAAACAAGCTGGTAAACTGTATTTTAGGTTTACTTGGTCACAAACTCAATGACAGGTTTTCACATAATGCTGCCCATATACCTGTATTCCGGACTAACCGTCTGATGGCCGCAACGGAATTAAGACGTAATGAAAGAAAATAAGAAATTAAGGGTCTTCTATCTCCTGGGAAGCCCTGTGGTATCTTGTGTGTCTTAGGGTAATCAGATGTATCTCTTCCTTTTTTAACGTGACTATCTGGGCAATAAACCCTGTCAAGATGGGAAAACCTGGCGAGAAAAAGGCAGTAGGCACCAGCAGTGGCGCGTCATCATTTGACTTTGATGGGCTCCAAGAGCAGCTCCTAGAGCTTTCGAAGCAAGAGAATAGCATTACAGCCATGTTAGATTTGATTAATGGTGCCAAGAAATCTAAGCTGAGCCCTGAAGACCGTACAATTCTGAACATAGCTGGCTTAATAAGCCCTTTCATGAACATAACAAACACTACTGCCACCAAATTTAAGAAACTACAAGTTGCTGTTGACAAGAACAAACTTAATCTGAGGTTACTGGCTTACCACAATGATAAGTTAGAGCAATACACCAGGAGAGACAATTTACGTTTATTCAACTTTCCGCTATGTGACGACGGGACCCTCAGTGCTAAGTTTATAGAATTGGCTGCTGTCCTTGGTGTTACCCTCCATGATCATGACATTAACATTATCCACAAGCTAACCGCCAGTGCTAGGTCCCAATCAGTGATTGTTCGTATGAACAATAGGAAACTCTTGAATGATATCCTGTATGCAAAGAAGGGGCCTTTGAACGTAGAATCTGCTTTTAAGGGGGTCTTCATCCAGGAGGACCTTACCAACCAGCGCTCAAAGTTGTTGAAATTCATCAAGGGTCGTGATAATGTCGATCGAGTTCAGACCAGTGACGGCCGCTTACCAGTTACTTTGAAAGAAGATTGTGGTGCGGGGAGACGAGTTAATGTGGAGAACCCTGATGACCTGTTCAAAATTTGGATTGACAGTGCAGACATCACACAATTTGGCTATATTGATGTTTAGAACAGAGATGAAAGTTCTTTAAATGACCAGGATGGCTTGGTTTTACCTGATCTACATGCATCGTTTTTCTGATGAATCTACTAATGTACATGCATCGTTTTCCGATGAATCTACTAATGTTTTGTCTTTGAATTCAAGTAATGAGAGTCTTGCAGATTGTGATTTCTTGAATGCCCACTCAATCAATGATTCTTTTAAAATATTATCAATTAATGTTGGTGGCCTTCAGAAAAGGCTTCATGGCCCTGATTTTGAACATTTTATTCAAAATTTTTCCCTGATTTGTATTCAGGAAACTCACTTTGACTGCTTCGACTCTATTGACATACAGGGATTTAAACCCCTGCCATTTATGATCAGACATAGGGCAAAATATAGATCAGGTGGGATTGCTATCCTGGTCAAGGATGAAAATTTTGATAAGGTTAAAGTTCTGAAGAACAGTGGAGAAAATTTCTATTGGTTCACTCTGTTGAATTGTTTCACAGTTAATATTTTATTTTGTGTTATTTACATTCCACCTGAGGGTAGTATTTACAGCAATATTGACATCTTTGACACATTAGAATCTGACTTAATAGAACTAAATCCTGATAATGACTTCGAGATATGTCTCTTGGGTGATTTTAATTCCCATACAAATAATGACAGTGACTGTGTTTTATTAGATAATAATATCAAACAAAATCTTGATATGCACAACATTTATGAAAGAATTTCAATTGAAGAGCTTGGCTTCCCAACAGGAAGATTCAATTCTGACAATTCACAAATCAATAACTATGAACGTCGGTTACTTGAAATTTGTAGATCGTTTGATATAAACATTGCAAATGGTAGACTTGGTAGTGACAAGTTCCTTGGTAGGAAAACCTGTAAAGCAAGCACTGTTGTTGATTATGCCGTTTTGTCACCATTGCTGTTTACTCTTGCTGAAGATTTTAAAATCTTACCTTTTGATCCAATGATGAGCGATGTTCATTGTGGTATTTTCATTTCACTGTCCTGCCGCCCGGATGAACTTTAAATTATGAATGAACAAATTGAAAATGTCAATACTACTATTCATAGGGCCACCTGGGATTCTAGTAAAGAAGATTCCTTTTTACTTAACTTAGATAATGATGATATAACCCAGTTTATATATCACATGGACTCTCTTGATGGTAACTATACCAAAAATGATGTTGATTTATTAACTTCACAATGTGCTTCTCAAATTTATAACGCAGCTGATGTGACAGGATTGATTAAGAGTAGTAATTCTGTGGTTTCTTCAAACTTGGGGCGTAGAACCCGCAGAAATATTACTCAGCCTTGGTTTGACCATGAATGTAGAAGGATGCAGTTAAAATATCGCAGAATTAAAAATTTACGCAGACGAGTAAGTGATATTGAAAATTATCAAGCATTGAATGATGCTAGTAAAGATTATAAAAAATGTCTACATAAACATTTTACTTCATACAAAAAAGATTTCATTAAAAAACTAAGAGGTTTGAAAAATTCAGATCCTAAGGCTTATTGAAAAATGCTGAATAAATCTGATGGCAGTAAACAGGATAATGCTCAGAAATTATCGTTAGAAGTTTTTGCTGAACACTTTAAAAAGCTGAACACTGTCCCGCAGGGGGATACTGACCCATTTTTTATTGTTGACCCAGCACAAGTATCCAATTTTAATTTTGAGTTGAACTCCTCTATTACTGAGCAAGAAGTCCTGAAATGTATCAATAGTCTTAAATTAAATAAAGCGTGTGCTTCTGACCTTATATTAAATGAATTTTTGAAATTTTCTAAATCAAAAATGTTATCAGCCTTTACTAAATTGTTTAATATAGTATTTATTTTATTCCTGATAGTTGGTCTCAAGGAATAATCTCCCCTATTTATAAAAATAAAGGTGATAAATCAAGCCCTGATAATTATAGGGGGATCACCTTACTTAGTTGTTTTGGGAAATTGTTTACATCAATATTGAATAATAGGCTTAATAATTATATAGAGAACATGAATATTCTTGCTGAAGAACAAGCAGGATTTCGTAAAGGTTACAGCACCACAGACCAATTTTATGAGTGTAAAATTGTAACTATTTTCATACCCATCAATTTAAACATATGTTTTGGGTGCTCAAAAGAACCGTCTCATTGAGGCATTTCTTTTAGTACCCACAAGATATGTTTTGGATGAGAAAAAAAGAAAATTGTTTTCTAATACACAATCTTATCGGTTGGCCTGGGCAGCTTTGAATATCTGGGTCTTGTTACCAGCTTTTTGAATACCAAACAGTCTAAAAAGGTTGTATTCCCTTTATTATCTGTCTGGGCCTTAATGGGACCTAGACTGTTTGACACTTTAAAGATTAGGCCAAGCTGAAGTTGAACCCATATATTTTAACTCTGCATTTAACATTTACATCGCCATCTGCTGATAACCCTTTACCAACAGTTTGGACCCAGATCAGGACCGACATTCTGTCCGGGCCTTAATGGGGCCCTGACTGTTTGACACTTTAAAGGTTAGGACAAGCTGAAGTTTAAACGATATATTTTATCTTTACGTTTAGCATTTACATGACAGTGTCATCTGCTGATAACCCCTTGCAAACAGTTTGGACCCAGATCAGGCCTGACATTCTGTCAGGGCCTTATCGGGGTCCAGACTATTTGACACTTTAAAGGTTATGACATGCTGAAATTAATTAATATATTTTAACTTTGCGGACATTGTCATCTGCTGATAACCCTTTGCAAACAGTTTCGACCCAGATCAGGTCTGACATTCTGTCCAGGCCTTATTGGGCTCCAAACTGTTTGACACTTTAGAGGTTATGACAAGCTGAAGTTGAACAGATATATTTTAACTTTGGGTTAATTTACGTGACATTGTCATCTGCTGATAGCCCTTTCAAACAATTTGGACCCAGATCAGGCCTGACATTCTGTCCAGGCCTTATTCAGGGGTCCAAACTGTTTGACATTTTAGAGGGCAGGTCACATCTATCAAATGATAAGATCCCTTTTCTTCAGTTTTTCTTAATCCTCTTATGACAGTGGTTTTACCACATTTTCACAGGATGTTTAGTCGACCATTTCCCTGCTGAATATGCATAATCACATTTCCAGGGATCTGGATTCTTTCAATGAAAAACATATGAAATCTTAGAAAAATAAGCAAAATATAAAAAAAATGTCTAGCATTTAGGACACATTTATAATGGGAAAGTAAAATTTCTCACTTTTGGCCCCTATCATCTGTTTGATGTACATCAGTACACTGTACTATTGCCAGTAATAGTGCCTCCTGCTTATGTGTCTGCTGAAAAACAAAATATTAAGCAAACAGTTTGGACCCAGATCAGGTCCAACACATTGTTGGGCCTGATCTGGATTTAAACGGTTATTGTTAAAAGGATGCATCTTTTGTTTGACTGCACATGTCAAAACAAACCTACTTATTATCCCTTCAGACAATATGTCAAAGGAATAAAGTTTCGGTGCTGACTGTCCATATTGTCAGATTATTTGTCTGACCAGATATAACAACTTTGAGTAGGCAGCTGATCCAGTTAGGGAAATTTTATGAGTGTAAAATTATAACTTTTTTCATACCCATCAATTTTAACATATGTTTTGGGTGCTCAAAAGAACCGTCTCATTGAGGCATTTCTTTTGAGTACCCACAAGATATGTTTTGGTTGAGAAAAAAAGAAAATTGTTTTCTAATACACATTCTTATCGGTTGGTCTGGGCAGCTTTGATATCTGGGTCTTGTTACCAGCTTTTTGAATACCTAACAGTCTAAAAAGGTTGTATTACCTTTTCATTCTTAATTTTGGATTGACGATACATATTGATATGACAAGCATCGGATAGTCCATTTTGTATTCAAGCTTGCATATTTCGCACGCTGTATGTATTTATTTGTGCATTATAATGTTTGAAACTAAAATAGGTTTTCATTAAAATTATCTTTTTTTTTAGAAGTGTAAAACTTCTTAACAAATTATTGATATACATTACAACTTTTGTAAAATGCTTGTGATCTTTCCGCATTTTTTTCTGTGTGTGACACCATAGTAGAATAAACATAACAACAGTCTTTAAATAAGGGGCATAGATTTACTTAGGGGTGAAGCAGCCAGCAGACAACAGCAAACGCATGAACAAAATTATCCATCATGCTAAGAGTTAAAGCAATTATTGTTAAAGCATAAAGAAAAATCACAAAAAGTCCAATTTTTGAAGGTTGTCATGTTGCATATCAAATTAAAGCTGACGACGCTGGCAGCAACATGGTAGCAAATATTTTGCCAACAGACACACCCTCGACCCAGGGGGTGGGGTCAAAAGGTCAAACTATATCTTTTTCTGAAAGTAGTCATGTTGACATCAAATTAAAGCTGACGACGCTGGCAGCAACATGGTAGCAAATATTTTGCCCACAAACACACCCTCGAACCAGGGGGTGGGGTCAAAAGGTCAAACTATATCTTTTTCTGAAAGTAGTCATGTTGCATATCAAATTAAAGCTGACGACGCTTGCAGCAACATGGTAGCAAATACTTTGCCCACAGACACACCCTTGACCCAGAGGATGGGGTCTAAAGGTCAAACAATATCTTTTACTGAAAGTAGTCATGTTGCATATCAAATTAAAGGGAATTGAGCACAGAGCACCATGAAAGCAAGTGTGCTGTCATTACACACACCAACGACCCCTGGGGTGGGGTCAAAGGGTCATTTTTGTTATTTTCTAAAAGTGGTCATGTTGCATATCAAAGTAAAGTGGAAGAAGTGTAGACCTACATGCAAGGTAACACTTTGAATTTACACACAATCTTGATCTCTGAGGTTGGGTTTAAAGGTCAGATATTGAAATTGTGCAGATGTAAGTATATTTTTTATTGAACTAAGCACTAAAACATACTTGACAGGCGTTTGTTATGATCTGAATGATACTGTAGGTGAACTAAGGGTTAGATAAATGGGATTTACGTTTTGTGATTTACATGTTTCTCTCAAATAACCCTTCGTCGGGGGATATAAATTTGTCGAATTTGCCTTGTTTACACAGTATGCAGGCTTATAGTAAGCCCTGAATATATGTTAAAATGAAGTGGTTAAATGAAATGTGTGTTTCTCCTTGAGGAATGGATATATTGTTTCTTGAATGAGATATTTTTTCCGTGTTTCACCCCTAAAGATCCTAAGTTTATATATTAAGTGGAATGTTCCATTTGGTGAACTGACTTGCCAATAAATGAAAAACAAAATATTGGCCGTGAGTAGACTGCTCATTTAGCAGCCTACACTAGTCTAGAAAGAGAACAGGTTTCCATGTTTCTCCATCATTATAAGATCCTGAATTTCTAAAATGGAATCTTCCAATTATTGAATTGGTCTTATACATACTAGCTGTCAATAAATAAGATATAAGAAGAATAAATTTATCCCTGAGTAGATAAGCAGCCTGGTCTAGGACTATTCAGGCTGGTCTGTGACTTTTGTGTTTGTATTTCACTGAGCAGTGTAGTTATTGAATCAGCGAGTTAAATTTTGAAATTGCAGTAAACTCGATCAATCTTCAGGGATAGTTATAAATTAACAATTTAGCTTGTCATATGCTGTTACCTTTGCAAACAGGTTGGATCCAGATCATGACTGACATATTCTGGATCCAAATGGAAAACATGTTGGTCCAGATCTGAATTCAAACAGTAGTGTTCCTGAAAGAATTATATGAAAAACAAAATGAAACAAGTCAGCGGAAGACAACAAAAGAATAAGAATAAACAATTACCCAGAATGCAAAGAGTTTAAATATAGAAATTTTAACCTGTGACTCCTTCAGATACAGAATGGGCAAATCCATGTTTATTGTAATCTGGATCTAAAATACCAAGTTATTCAGCATCTAAAAACTTGTAAATAGACCATTAACATTGGTATAGCATTTAGCATACGACAGCAAAATCATTAACAAAATTACTCCACCCCTCACCTCCCCATCCCCTGCGTGCAAAGAATCGGTTTATAGTTTTGTAAGTCAATGTGGTTAAAACAGGAGCATAAATTAACCGTGACAGCATGCCGAGTAATTTTTCACGATTTTTTTGTCATCAGTGTTGACTTTTTTAAAATTAACTTTTCAAAAAATCTTTCAGCAGGAATGCAACCATGCAGTGTAAAACATTTTGGATCCAGATCAGGTCCAATGTTTTGTCTGGCCTGATCTGGGTCAAACTGTACGAAAAGATTAGCAGCAGACAACTAAAGAGCTATGTGCATTAAGGGTCTTTTTTGCCCCCCTCCCCCCTTGAGGCTAAAATCAAAAAAATTGTTTTTCACCAATTTGTTCTTATAAGTTAATAAGGACATTAACCAAAGTGTAAAACTCTCGAAATACTTTGAATCTTTAACATTACTATGGTAACAAAAATGGCCACCAAAATAGGCTAAAAATAGGAAATTGACCATTTTGGAGCAAATTTGAGAGGTTTGACAGAGAAATTAACATAGAGCACAAGCAAAACCAAAAAGATATTTAACAGAAGATGAGAATTACAACGGCACACAACATATTAAAAAGATCTTTTGGTATTTAGCTGTGATGATATGTTTTGGTCTCCAAACGCCTGAAATTTGGTTCAAAATGGCAATTTCTGTTTTAAGCCAGTGTTTTATCGGCCATTTTTATTACCATAATAACAGTAAAATTTAAATAAATGCCGAAATTTTACACTTCAATTTATCTTCTAATGAACCAATCAAAAGAAATTGGTGAAAAGCAATTTTCAGTTATTGACTCTAGAGGGGAACAAAATAGCCCCTTAATGCACATACCCCTCTGCTCCTGGCAGACAGTTCGTAATATGCAAATATTTTGTCCCCAAAAAGATGTCTGCTTATTACATCTGCGCTGCCTATATTCAAGTGCACTTCAGTCTAGACCTTATGGAAGCATGACCCGAGACTGCTCACAGGGAGCTGTGATAGACTACCTTAGAAATAATATAGGCTACCTAAAAACTTAAGCTGCAGCTTAGGGAGCAGATAACAAAAATAGTGAGGGGCAATAATGAGTTTTAAAAGATTTTTTACATATATCAATGTGAACATGTAGAACCTGTTAGCTCAAACAGACAAAAAAGAGCATTCAAAATTACCCAGTAGGATGCAAAATTTAAGACATTCCACAGGGGACAGGAATACTATATTTTTTAGAAATTTTGACATACAAAATAGACGATTAATTTTTTTTAGATAATCCATCACAGATGAAGTGGAATTATTTAAAGGATTTATACATTGTTTGGTATTCAATATTGAAAGAAAAACTTGTAACAAGATGCAGACTGCTGTAAGGGAGCATAATTATATCAGAATTTACACTTTCATTTTTATTCTTGCAGGTAACAAGGACAACAATAAAATCTCTGATTGGTTTGAATTCTGCAAGATCCAATCATAGGACATAGGAGTTAAGCTGCCCTTGAGCTTGTGAAAAATCCCATAGACTTATTATGGAAGACATGTTGTGACCAATATTTACGCATATTGCTGGCACTTCAAAGAGTGGATGTGGTAGGTATTTTCATTTTTGTTGGTGTTAATACTACATAGAATAACACGCTGTATGCCAAAGGGACTGTAGAATTCAATGGTTTTGGAGTGTTCGGCATGTACATGGTGATTTATGTAAGCATTTAGGAATAGATTAGAGCACCGATCCAGAGAGTAATTATGTCAGTTTTTTTTTTATTTCTTGTTAATACCAACTTTTAAGTGATAAAATTTTGATCTGGGGTACATATCTTTCACTTTATCCATGCATATAATCTGGTCTTGTAGCATCATAAAGTTTTAACAGCTTGAAAAAGAAACTTGTTTTATGAGAAAAATTCGGAATAAAAGTGAATTGCACCAAGGTTGTGATTTTGTATTTAATTGTCTGTCCTCTTTGTACCCTGGGTAATTTTGCTTGCTTTTTTGTCATCGGCTGATTTTTTTCCAGTTCTTTCGGAAATACCATCAGAGTGTCAAACAATTTCTGTCCAGATCAGTGGAGCCTGATCAGGATGCACACTGTTTGCAAAGGTTATCAGCAGATGACAATAGATGCCAAAGTGTTAAAATCCCTTGCAAATGTTCAACTATGAGTAATGAGATGGGAGTACTCCTAAGCAACCAGCTTTACTAGATTTAGGGGGCTGAGACTGCATGGTGTACTCCAAACCTAATCCACTTCAGTTTAAAAAACTTCTGTTGGAGGCTATGTAATTTATGTTAATATACACATGGTCGAATCAGTATACAGCTCATTACAAGTGGTCAATAACCAGGCACCTTTAGATTTGATTTTATGACAAATAAATGATATTAGATGTGTTGGGCCTGATCTGGATCCGAATTGTTTGACACTCTCAGTGTGTTCCTGAAGGAATGTTTCAAAAAGATGTTTTTGAAAAATCAGCAGATGACAAAATGAAACAAGTATATCAATATAAAAGATGTGTTGTTTTTTTCTCAAAAAACTCCTAATAACTACCTGTCTACTGTACTTTTGCATGCTTTTTAGTTGTCTCCTGATTTTTTCCAAAGTCATCTTTTACGCAAATTTCTTTAGAGCCGCCAAGAGATTGGATCCAGATCAGACAAATGTTTTTTCTTGTCTGATCAGTAGGTCCATCAGCAGATGACATAAGGGTAGAAGGCAACGAGTTAACAAAATGTGAGCCTGATATCCTTTTTGTGGAGCGTAGACCAGATCAGATACCACAAAATGCGTTGTCTCCACCTTCAGTATGCAAAAAGTTTGGATCAACATCTTAGGTCCAATCTGTTTGTTTGGTCAGGCCTGATCTAGTTCCAACCTGTTTGCTAAGATTATTGGCAGACGACAGTTAATAAACATAAGCCTAGTATCCTGTTTGTGGGTCATAGGCAAACAGTGTAGCCCCAGATCAGACTACAGAATGTGGGGTCTGATGAAGGTCTCTACCATTAGAATGTCAACTAGTTTGGATCCAGGTCTGGCCCGATATTTTGTTTGGTCTGGTCTTGGTTCAACCTGTTTGCAAATATTATAAGCAGAAGACACTAGTAGACAGCCATAACCAACATGACAGACATAACCAACATAATAGGGAGTACAGTGGCTCAGTGGAAGAGTGCTTGACTAATGAGACCGAGGGGCCGCGGGTTCGAGCCTCACCGGCTTCACTGTGTCGTGTCCTTGAGCAAGATACATTAATCCTAGCTTAGTACGGTTCAACCAAGAAAGACCGTCCCTACATAACTGAAAGATTGTTGATGGAATGTAAAGAATGAAATCAAACAGACATATCCCAGGCCGCGTAGCGCAGTTGGTAACGTGTCTGGCTACAGATGTGTGTCTGACTGCAGATCCAGGGGTCGCGAGTTCGATCCCGGCCCGGTACCATACTTTCGTGGAGATTGATCATGAAATAATTTCTGCGATCATTCTCCTTCCTTCCGCTGATTTATTCAAGAAGGGTTGTTGTCAGTTACAAGCGAAAGTATGTGCACAAATTACTGGTTAACCGCTTGCTCAAGCCTGCCCAGGAAAAAGTGTGGTTAAGTGAACTGACCGTCCCGCAATGACCATAGCTGTTGACATGGGACGTAAAGCAACAAAAACAAAAAAAACAAAACCAGGAAGACTGGTCCCTTTATAGCTGAAAGGTTGTTGATGGGACATAAAGAATCAAATCAAACAAACAAAATAACCAACATAAGCCTAAAATCCTTTTTGAGGGACAAAGCAGAACAGTGCAGACCCCGATCGGACACCTATTGGATAATTTGGCATACATTTTTGTTGTCTGCTGTTTTGTTTTCCAAATTCAACTTTTTCAGAATATGGTCATGTTGCATATCAATCTAAAGGGACTGATGCATGCAGCAACACGGTAGCAAATATTTGGTAAGTTTGGAATTGAAGCCTGAAGCTGCTCATGATCCACACTGTTCTTAAATGACTGAGGTTACAAATATTCAGAATGCTGCTATTATCAGAGCTCTAGATAATACTAATAGTGTGTAATTCAACTTTCTTTTTTCTCATTGAAAACATAGTTGTGGGTTCTCAAAGAACCATCTCAATGAAACAATTCTTTTGAGTACCCTAAAAATATCCAAAATTTACGCTCAAAAAATGTGTTTATCTTGACATGTATTATGTTGAGTATGGTCAAAATGGGTCAAAATTGATATTTTCAGAGAAAAATGGGTATTTGTCCTGGCAGCTATGAGCTTGAAGTACCTTTCAAATCAGACAAATTGTCACCAGCCACTGCAGCCAGTATAGGAAACTAACAGCGAGGATCTTTACATGTCAATGGCATCCAAAGTCGGGGAAATCAAGAACAAGGAACAAAAACAGGTTAGTATAATCATAAATGGGCGATTAATTCTCACTGAATATGTAGTAAAACCTGTGTAAACGGCCACTCTCAAGAAGGTCGAAAATAGGCTTTCATGACCAATTATCACTTAATGCAGGTCAAAAGTATTGCAGAATGGGGAGCACATTAATTTGCTCCTATTTGTCATTAAGATCTTTGTTTTGTCTATTTTTAGTGGCCGTTTTACACAGGTTTTACTGTAATTTATTACACATTTCAGCACATGTTATGATATATTATCTGGGTCTTGACGCAATAAAACCTGACATTGTTGTATGAAAAACAACAAAGGTGCAGACTAGCATGCACATCTGCACAGTCTGATCAGCACCTTTGTTATAAGCTTTCTGGAAAGTAAATTAGCAACACTTTCTGTACCCAAACTTCAAGATTCTAGCTAGTCTCTGTAGTTGAGCAGGCTGGTTTGTGCCTTACATGGTCACAATTCCTGAAGACCGGTTTTCTTGCATTGAGATGGACAGTCAATGAGATACATCTGCACAGTAATACCATTCTTAAAATATGCATGAATAGCTATTGAATGCTGTTTAATTTCTGGTATGGGTTTTAACCTTCATGAACATCCATATTATGCCACAATATGTGTGAACATCAGGCCCACAAGCTAATCGGCTCAGACTCGTTTGAGCATTTGATGGTCACCTAATGCAATAAATACAAAATTCTTCCAATTGGGATCAAATGATCACATCAATATAGACAGGGTTCTCACAAGCTCTGGAAATTATGGAAAACCTGGAAAATCACGAAAAAAGTTCCATGCATGGAAAAATCATGGAGTTTGCAAAAACCTAAATAATCATGGAAAAATCATGGAATTTTGTGAAATCATTTGTCGAAACCACCTGTAGACAGAAAACTAGCTGTCAGACACACAAAACTTGTGCGTCTGACAGCTAGTTTTCTAGCTACTGGTGGTTTCAAGTTTTAATTATTTCAAAATGCATGCATGGTCTACAAATGTGCTTATTTAAATACATCACTGTTGCTGCATTCTGCATTTATGCTCAGCGTGGTGAAGAAATGAAGATGTCGCTTAAACTGCTGAGGTTGGAGGCCATGCATTAAATAGTCATGGAAATTACATTGTTGAACATGGAAAATCATGGAAAAATCATGGAATTGTGTTTTTGAATTTCTGTGGGAACCCTGATAGAGGATTTCAGAAAGATTTTATTTTCGATTTTGCTCCTAGATCCTGTGAGAAGCCACAATGTATATTTATTTTTTTGGGAAAATCATTATTTTCTCTAATATGTATATTGGCAAGAAGTAAAAGAAATGACTCTTTTATATATCCCTTATTATAGCACATATTATTTATTTTTTTTTTTTTTTGCATGTGCCACAAATTTTTAATAGCTGTGGTATAAACTTTGGTAATGGGTTTAACATGCTCAGGCCTTAAGTTAAAGAGTTCATACCAAAAAATTAATTTTCCTAATTCTCAGACTCAACCAAAACATATATTGTGAGTACACAAAAGAACAGTCTCATTGAGACCGTTCTTTTAAGCACCCAAAACATTTGTTAAAATTGATGAATAAGAAAATATTTACAATTTTATGCTCAAAAATTTTGTTTATCTAAACCTATGAGGCTCCCTTTACTTCCAGAAATTCGACAGGCACCAAAGTACCAGCCTTTACATTCCAGCATTAAAAGGTGGAGCACGTCTGATCCCTCATTGGCTCAGACTGGGTCGGGAAGAAAGAGTCCACTCACCAATATTAATCAGATCATTCAGAAGGACAAGTTTACCAGGTCACAGCAGGAAATAACAGTCAGTTCCAGTCAGCCAACCCTTTAGAATTTTCTCTAACTACTCCAAATTCCTCGCCCATGCTGTTTTCTTTCAAATTCTATGACTCAAAGAAAATGGACTCAGAGCTTAGTACACTAAAAATTTGAGGAAACAGAAGAGCTGACACCAGATAAGTGATTAGATTCATAGTTTTAAAGAGTAAAATTGATAATATTTTTTTACCCATCAGTTTTAAGCCTTAAAGCGCCAATCGCAACAAAAGTCGTCTGCTTTTCTCGTCTGCTGAAATGATTAAGAAGCCTCTATAGCAAACAGTGTGGACCCAGATCAGACTGCTCCTATAGAAACAGTCTGTTCTGGGTCCACGCTGTTTGCTTCTATACTTAATTCATCAGTAATGCTAGGCAATTATTTGCAGCAGACGACTATAGCAGACGACATTTTTAAATGCATTTTTTTCTTTGCACTTTAAGGGTTAATAGCCGTTTTGGGTGCTAAAAAGAGCATTGAGACGGTTCTTTTGAGTACCCACAGCATATGTTTTGATGAGAAATGAAAATATATTCACACACTCTTATCTTGAGGTCTGTTTGATGCATATAGTATACTATAAATTATTCACCCTTTTCTTTTCATTCTGGATACCGGTAAACAGGTACTTTGACAAACAGTGAAGACCCAAATGAAATACACCAAAAGGTGGCATTTGCTCAGGGTCTGCGCTGTTTGTTAAGATAAAAACAATCTTCAGGGTGGGAGGGGGGGGGGGGCTGGTGTCAATTAGACTATGAGGATTACCCTTCATTTTTGGCATATGGCATAAAGGTTTCTTTGGTTACATGCATTTATAGGTCCAGATTAGTGAATTTTTTCATCTTAAATTTGTGATTATTTTTTATCCAAAAGTTTATTATATATTTTGGGTGCTCAAAAGAACCGTCTCATTGAAAAAAAATTTGAGTATGGACAGTATGGACCCGGAATAGAAGGAGCCTAATCCGGGCTTGTAGTGTTTGATTACGAATATTTGGTAATCATACATTTATTCAGGAGCAGGCACAATAAGTTTTGTTAAATATTTTACATGCAATTGATATTCTTATATGAACTATATATTTCAAACAGTATGGAACCAGATCAGACTGCTTAATAGCAGTCTGATCAGTGTTCATAGTGTTTGCTTACATGATATGTATTATTATAGCCCCATTTTGAAAAAGGGGGGGGGGTCTATAGGATTTGGGTTGTCTGTCATTCCGTCCATCCATTCGTTTGTCCATCATATTTTTTTCTCTTCTGCTCAATATCTTCAGAACTCTTTTAAAGAATTTATCCAAAGTTTGTATGTGCCTTGAATTGATATTGTCATGATCTAGTTTATTCTGGAGTATTATAATGGAAACAGCACTTTTGTGTTAAATACTTTACATTTTTGTGGCCTATATTGCAAACAGTATGGATCCAGATCAGACCTATGAGCAATCTGATCAACATTCATAATGTTTGCTTATGTCACATAAGTTATGTGGTTAAATTATTTATGTGTAAATCAGATGAGAGTTTGTGACTTATATTGCAAATAGTATGGACCCAGATCAGACTGCTTAGGAGCAGTCTGATCAGGGTTCATAGTGTTATTTTACATGAAAAGATTTGTTTTGGGGAAGATTGAAAATAGATGCAGCAGATGTAATAAGCAGACAACACTTTTTGTTTAATACTGTCATCTGCTAATGACCAAAATTATATATAATGCTTATATAATAGTACAAACAGTATGGACCCAGATCAGTCTAATGAGCGTTGAGCAGTCTGATCGCGATTCATAATGGTTGCCTACATGATAAAATTATTTTGGAGTAAATTTGGTGATCTATATTGCAAACAGTATAGACCCAGGTCAGACTGCTTAGGAGCAGTCCGATCAGGGTACATAGTGTTTGCTTAAATGATGAAATTATGCTAGAGAAAATTTTAAAATGCACAGCAGACATAATAAGCAGACAACACTGTTTTGTTAAATATTTTTGTATGAAATGATTATCTTGATGAATAAAAACAAAAACAACTATTTTTTTTAACGAAAATAAAAACATCTGGGTTCACAGTCGGTATGACACCCTGATGTATTTGATTTAAAGGTGAGGTTGAATCAAAGTTGATTCAGTTTTGATTCAACATTGATTCAGCGTTGAAATATCAACCTTGAGTCAGTGTTGAAATATCAAAGTTGATTCAATGTTTGAATATCAACGTTGATTCAACGTTTGTAAATCAGCGTTTATTCAAGTTTCAAATTCAAATATATTTTCAACATTATTTCAACATCTATTGTCAACGTTGAATCAACATTGAATATAAACCCTTGCCCACTGGGGTGTGGTCAAAAGGTCAAAATTCAACTTTTTCAGAACATGGACATGTTGAATATCAAATTAATGGGAATGAGGTTTGCAACGAAGTGGAAGCAAACATTTTGCCAACTGCCCCCCCTCCCGACCCTGGGGGTGGGGTCATAAGATCAAAATTCACTTTTTTCAAAACATGGTCATGTTGTATATCATATTAAATGGAACCACTATTGCAGCAACATGATAGCAAATATTTTGCCCACAGACCTCTCCCGGAATCATGGGTTGGGGTCACTAGGTCAAAATTCAAGTTTTTTAAAACATGGTCATGTTGTATATCAAATTAAATGGAATCACGAATGCAGCAACATTGTTGCAAATATTTTGCCCCCAGAATCCCATCCCCTTACCCAGGGGATAGGATCAAAAGGTCAACTTTCATCTTTTCCAGAATGTCATGTTGCATATCAAATTAAAGGGAATCAGGTATGCAGCAACATGGTAGCAAATATTTTTTTCCCGCAGACCCCCACCCACCCCCTCCCCCTAGGGATTAGGGTCAAAAGGTCAAATTTTAACTTTTTCAGAACATGGTCATGTTGCATTTCAAATTAAATGGAATTGGGTATGCAGCAGTCAACCACCCCTGCCCCCACAGGGCTGGAAAATAGCACTTGTCTGCTCGGATTTTCATGTGCCTTAGGCTGCAGGGCAAGTGAAAATTTTGATATTTTTAGTGATTTTTTTCCATATATATATGCAAATACTTTGTGATGCAGTGCAAGTGCTATTTTATGATATTTCAAGGCCTGCCCTGACTAATAAAGCATTATTTAGCCACTTTTGTCTGCTTCCCTGGTCTGTAGATGTTCTTATTTAGCTTATATTGCAAACAATACAGACTCAGATCAGACTGCTTCCCTTGTAAACATTTCCTTCCATGAAAAAATCTTATTGAAAAAATCCAGTCTGTAGTGCATTTGAATGTATGAGCAGACAATAATTTAAGAAAAAAAGTAATTGCTGGCTAAGTTCTTGTGTAGTTGTAAAAATCCTTGTCACAATGCAGGATACAGTTTGTAATATAAACATCTGAGAGTCCTGGTGTCAAATTGATGTTCCTGATCTGGCCTGATGTTTAGTGTAGGTATGATCTGTGTTTTAGTTTGGTTTACCTTGTTATTTTACGTCCCACTCAACAGCTATGGTCATGTCGGGACAGTCAGTTCACTTAACCACACTTTTTTTACTTGGCAAGTTTGAACAAGCAGTTAACCAATACTTGGTGCATAATGTTCACACAATAATCCTTCTTGAATCAGCAGAATGGAGGAAAATAACCATAGAATTTTTTTCATGATCAGTGTCTTCGAAATAATGGGACCAGACTGGGATCGAAATTGCGACCCCTGGATCTGCAGTAAGACATACATCTGTAGTCAGACATATTACTGACTGCCATGTGCTATGCAGCCCAGTATGATCTGGATTTAAACTTTGTTCAAAGTCTACCAACAGAATACCCTAGCAGATGGCCCAAAAGGTCATCTAAATTATGAATACATATTTCATTTGGGCCTGATCTGGATCAACACTGTATGTCTTTCTGTTGGTATTACTGAATTTGTTTTGAAAAGTAATTTTATAAGGAATCAGCCGACAACACAAATGCTAAAATTATAATGTTACCTCTTAACTATTTAACAAAAACTGTTAAAGTGGACAAATGTTTTATGTATACTTAGCTGATATTAATATTAGTTTTATTACTATGCCGAAGCAAATTCAGGAATACCACCACAATGTCAAACAGTTTGGATTCTGATCAGACCTGAGATGTAGGGCCTGATCTGGATCTAACTCATTGCAAAGTGAATAAAGAGATGGCACAAGCAGGTGGTCCTAACAGGTGCAGCTTACTGTAAATACAGGTATTAGACAGCATTATGTGAAAATCTGTCTTTGGGTTTGTGACCAAGTAAATCTAAAATACAGTTTACCAGCTTGCTTCACTACAACATGCAGTAACTGAGCTGGATCCATACCATATACAATATAAATGTGAATAAATGCAGAATGATTGAATAAATTCCTCTCAGGATGAATGCCATGCAGATAAAAATCCCCATGGGGAAAAATCCCTGCGGGGAAAAATTCCTGCGGGGAAATATCCCTGCGGGGATTTTTCCCCATGGGGAAAATCAAAAATGTTATTATATAATTGAAACATACTCAAATGTGTCAAACAGATTGCAAGAGTGACCTAAGCTTGATTTTAGACCCTTAAACAGATGTTTTCCAAAAATCCCTGCGGGAAAAATCCCCACGGGGAAAAATGAAAAATTGCTATTACTGGTGGACATTCATTTTTACACACCATTAACATGAGATCTTGTCATATTTGAATAAAAAGATGAGTTTTAGAATTTTCGCAAATCCCCGCGGGGAAATTTTTCGCTCAGGGAAAAAATCCCCACGGGGATGGTGAAAAATCCCCGCGGGGAAATATTTTCCCCGTGGGGATTGGATTTTGACCTTTGTCGTGGAATATTATCAAGGTCATTACAGATTTTATTCCAAAAACCTATAGAATTTCCTCAGTAGGGTCTATTCTACTGGAAATAAGTCACTTTAGCTTTCTATGTCAACTAAGAGTACTAGGTCATTTTGCCAAAAACTGGTTTGGCAAAAAAAATTCCGGTGGCAGTTTGTAACATATATAAACAAAAGTACAAAACAATGATTCTATAACTATACATCCAGACTCATGGGCCTATAAGTCACTCTAAACATAAGAAACGTTTTGTAATGTAAGTTATTTTGTGACGATATTACATAATACTCATAAGAGTATTATCCCTAAAACTTGGAATGCTTTATCACAAATTTCATAATTATATTTTCCCAGTACTTTGCATGCTGGACAATTTTGCATGCTTTTTGCCATCGGCAAAAAAGATGCAATATTATTCAGCGTGCACTCGCTTATCGGATAGTTTGTTAATTAATTGATCTCCGGAGAAATAATGTACATAACAAAATGTAAATTTACATAAGACAGACAAACTTGCATAATTCATAACTGTTTTACAGATGGGTACTTTGGGTTACACTTCATCAGATTATTGGAGGGGGTGGGGGTCAACCACAATCATATCACCAATTCGCATCAATGAAACAGCTTTTACCATCGACATCCGTCCCCACACTCGCCTGACATGCCTGTACTAGAATCCAAGCACAGGCAAGACAGACAGGTGAACGAACACATGCAGTCATCAGCCAACTCATAATTGTGTGGAAAATCTGGCCATAAGTTGTTTTTTCCATAAGTATGTAGATCATAGCGTATTACTAACCCATATATGCGCATATCGCGTCCTTTTTTTTGGGGGGGGGGGGAGGAGGGGCATAGGCAAACAGTCTGGACCCAGATCAGATGCAGCAAAGCGCGGTGTCTGATCAGGGTCTCCACTGTTTGCTTATTGAACGTCCTATCAAAATTTGAAAAATAACGAGACATTTCAACTAACATCCCTTAAAACAGGAGTGGACTGTTCCAATTGATAACGGTGGGATAAATGGGTTAATGACGGCCTTATTATATCAGGATACCTTTTCTTGATACGCAGTTCGGGCAATTATGTCAACCTATGCACGAATAAAGCATGGATAGAAATTCTCAGTGGGTCAATTGTTATCGGAGTTTAGTGGTGTCAAGGTTGTTCAAACAATGGATATTATTCATCAAATTTCAAACAATGTTCGCCGGGCCGGGTAGCGCAGTCGGTAACGTGTCTGACAACAGATGCGAGTCTGACTGCAGATCCAGGGGTCGCGAGTTCGATCCCGGCCCGGTCCCATACTTTCGTGGAGATTCATTCATTCTACGTTAAATGGACAAAATATGAAAATACACTGTCCCACGCTAGTAAAATATTCTTATTGCATGATATGTTAAGGCATTGGGTTTTGTATAACTCATCTAATACCTGTTTGAGGTTTCTTACATAAAAAAGTTTAGATTATGAATAGAAAAAAGTATTTTTTTTTAATAGACAATGCTTCTAAATCAACCAAATTCTTGTGTCCCTGGTTTATGTTCTTCAAAAGTAGTTATTTTATAGGCCCATGTACATGTATTTTGTCAAAAAAGTTTTTTTTGTGTAAACCTAAGATACAATTAAATAGACTGTCGATACTCTTTACCTGTTTCAGATATAGAATTTTTGATGAAAAATTATAATAACTTGTCCCTATTTTTAAAGTAAGATACGTTACAGTCTTTTTATGGGTCTTAGCATGTCCAAATTCTGTTTATTTTTAGTATGCAACTGATTATTTTAGATGCAAATATATCAGTATAAAAGTTTTAAACCACAAAACCATACTGTGATTTATCTTAATAAAAACAAATACAAAGTTTCATCCAGGATACAAAAGCACCAATTTTTTTGGTAAGATACGTGACAGTGTTTTTACAGCGCATTTCAGTCTATTGTAAAGCTTTACCCTAACCCTTGCCCGCACAATACTGCCGAATGTTTACTTAAGGGAAAGTAATAAAGCATTCGTGGAATACTAGTTAAACCTGGCTAAAATGGACTTTAACATTTTATTGGAATAAGATACGTTAAAATAAGATACGTGACGCTCGATTAGAAGGCTGCATCTCTATGCTGATAAATCAAGTGTACCCCTGTATTCACATGTGCTATGTTATTTATATTGTCAACGGAAGTACTGGGCACTATTTTTTACTCATAGCTTAAGGTAATGAAGCGGGATAATTTGGAGCTTTTGAATTTTACAAAATCACAGATCTTTGAGATACAACGGTACAATATCGTTGAAAATATTATATTGTACAAAAAGAAGCAATTGAAACTATTTGAAATATGAAAGTCTAAAAAACAATTAGCCAAACAAATGACCTTTTGGTCAATTTGAAAAAGAAAATATTGCCTACAACAGATCCTTTCAGCGTAACGTATCTTATGAAAAGTCACGTATCTTATTGAAAACAAAAATGAAATATTTTGTCAAAGCAAGAATTAATCAGTCATATTTTGTTATAAAATTGAATTAACAGCACATGTGAATATTTTGATTCAAAAAATAGCATACGGGGCTCTTTGAGTTCAGATTATTTTGCATAACGTATCTTATGTTTTTGTAACGTATATTATGAAATCAGCGCTTCCTGTCATCTGAAGTCACAACTTAAGAAAATATTGACGCAAAAGATGTCATGGCTGGTTACAAGTGATGTTGTCGTACGTCACAATATTTCCTTGTCAGTGAGTTGAAAATAACACAAGTTCTTCATATGAATCTTGTGTATTTCATGTTAATTTTAAAGAGTGTAAAATAGCCTATTTAAATGTAATTGCAAATGTAACTCAACGTCTAATTAGATAATGTCCTTAATTTGCGACTCATGGTGAAGTTATGTGTAGCATTGTCAAATATGTTGTCAACTGGAAAGCGTCAGCGTCAGTTTAGGGTATCAAAATCTGATATTGAAATAATCAAAGTGACACTTGAGCTGAAAGCATAAGATACGTTACAATCCCTTTGTAGACACTTGCTGGAATGACGGTTGGAATGATTGGTTTAATTGTTTGACTTTGGATAGTTTAATAATAGTTTATGAATTAGCTTGTGTTTGTTCTGATTCACAAGGGTAACTGATAATATTTTACATCATTTTCTATAAATACCGCTTTTACTCTTAAATTATGCACCCTATCTGTTTTGTGTGTTCTGCTGGTTTTGAATTGATTGTTTTAATGTATATAGGATAAAAATTTCTCATCAGTTATTGTACTAGACTCACTACTAGTCAATTTAATCAAACAGGATGATTCAGGGTATGTCATAAAGTGGATGTACATTGTATAAACAGACGAGACTCCATATGTGTAAGATACGTTACAAAATAGTCTGTTTTTCAGAATGCGTTTTGTGGTTATATAGAATACACAGTGTGTATGAAACCAAATTGATATAATCATATAACATTGCATCTTAGAAATTATACGAAAATATCATGTGTTAAAAAGGATATTTCATTTTTATCGATTAAAAAAAGAGATAATGTTAATAATAAAATAATTTCTTTCAATTTGACATTGAATCTCTTGCGAAGTACCACATGATGAAGACCACTATTCTTAAACACTTGCTATTAAGCTATACATTACTCACGAGGGTATTCAAAACACATAGTTTGCATTCTCTAATATTCAACTACACTGAGCATTTTATCCTTATATATACTGTAACGTATCTTACGTTGTGTAGATAGCACACCTGTTTACGTCAATATTTTTCTTTCAAAAAAGCTTTATTTGGGTACACTGAAGTTTGTTTCCGTATATTTAAACGTTATTCTATCAGATACAAACTACATATATCAAATCTAAAGTATTCGATTTTCAACTTTTCTGATTTCACAATTGACCAAGTTAACGTAGAATGAATGATTGATCATGATATAATTGCTAAGGTCTTTCTCCTCCCTTGCGCTGAATCATTCAAGAAGGGTTGTTGTCAGTTACAAGCGAAAGTATGTGCACGAAGTACTGATTAACTGCTTGTTCAAGCTTGCCCAGGAAAAAGTGTGGTTAGGTGAACTGACTGTCCCGCCATGACCATAGCTGTTGACTTGGGACGTAAAGCAACAAAACAAACAAAATCAAACAATGCTCTCTCTCTGCCAATTGGTTGATCAAATTGATCCATTGCGTACAGGGCACATTTTTCTTTTCCATTAAATCTCCAATACATTCTGACAGAGCATGTCTTCAATGGACTAAAGTGCAATATTCCAAGGTAAGGCCTATAGAGGCCTTGTATTTGTAGTGGTCTTTTAAACGATTCAGTCAAAAACAATGTCTTCGGAGTATAAAGTGCAAAGTTAATGGCTGAGGAATTGCATTTGAAAATAGCGTATATTTCAAATTTGGACTCCACCCCAGTTCAAACTTATCTGAAACTTTACTTTTGAACCTTTCCTAATGGTATTCAGTTTTGATGCTTTCAAACGTGTCTTTGTTGAGTGTTAAAAGCACAATTGTAAAACTTAAATCTATATACCAATACAGAATACAATCATTAAATCATAATGTGTCGTTTCTTTTTCTGTGCAGTATATATTAAAGGCCCAAAAAGAATTATGTAACTATATAATGTGAACTCAGGTGTAGAAACTAGACAAATTTGAGCTAATGCAACGAGAATGCCAGAGTAAGTCCTTTTTAAGCATAAACAATTTGGTTTAATATGAGTTTAAAGAAACGTGAAATATGATTTTATGCTCTCAGTTGAGCATAATGCTGAGGAAATATGTTGATTTAAAGTAACCTTCTTAAACTGTGTCCTGTCATCAATGTTAGTCACTAAATTCATTACCTGTCGTCCGAGACAGTTACTTCAAAATTGATCTGTAGATAAAGGCAGCCATTTTCCCCTCAACCTGTCGTCTTTGATGGGTCCTGCAACTTTATAAAATCACACTGTGGTTTCAAAGGGGCCTTTGCATGGTATGGGAAATTAACATGGGAGTCTGCCCACGCTTGGATTTTGATAATATCATGTTATTCAATTGTCTGGGGTATAACTTTAATATTTATGGTGCGTTTGAGTTTTGATGCAATTCCATTGCTAATTTATGACGTCATGAATGATATCACTATAATACCTTAGGGTACCCAGTTATAATCATTTCTAAAGTAATTGACAAATCATGTAACGGGCGAAGAAATATTTTATTAAATAGCTATATCATTGATAAGTTCGTTGTTACTTAAAATGGCTTTAAATGTATTAGGATATTTGGTGGGCATTCATTTTTATAGCATGGTAGCCCAATTTTCGACTGTATATTTTGTATTCAGTCAAACTTGGAATTAACATTTTTACAGGTTGCAATCTTTGTCAAGATACCATTTCAACATATAAACTATCCATATATTTTAAGAATATGTAGACCAAATTTCATGAAATTCAAGGACCGGTAACATATTTTTTCAGCTTGATGTTAACACATGGCCCTAGTTCATCGAAATGTAAAAAATACAATAATTATGTTTCAGTGTAAAACATACTTGAAAATTTGCTTAGTTTGAATCATCATGCTAGTACGTTTATTGGTAAAAGTTGATATGTTCAGTGTTTCCCCTATTATGGATTGGAAAAAGAAGAAAAAAAAATATTCTTTGATATTAAGTGCCACGATTCTTATTTTATGAAGATCTTACACAATAACATTAGCCAAAATGATAAATATGTTGACACCTGTACTTACCACATCTAGTTTCTAACATTCAAACTACATCTAGCCAATTTTACACTTAATATGTAACAATATTAAGAATTTTAATTCATACAGAAGAGAAACCTTATGACAAGTCAGTTCATACAGGAGAAGAACCTTATATCTATGATTTTACAATTGTAAGACTCATAAATAAACCTGCTTCACAAAAATAACCCCCTGTCAAACCTCTTGGTTAAAATTAACCATTTTGGTCACAGATAACTCTTTGCTTCAAAAGTATTGCTAATTTAATGCTGAAATCTTCTCTGTTCATTCTGTTTTGTGAAACTGATGCTGATTTCCATCAAATAGAAACATTTATACTTTAGGTGGCTGTATATTCTAGGCATACAGTTTCGTTTCTGGACCTCACTTATTCATGCAGAACACTGTTTTATGATACCTTTGATAAGACTCTGTTACACGTTATCCTGGTCACGGCACCAAAATGTGGTTCCTCTAGTTCAGTTGGGATGCAAAAGAAATATTTAGTCTTCTTGTTTTCACATGTTTATTGTTAGGATATTATGTTTCTTAAACAATATCATGCAGGACTTGAGGAAGTGATACACATTGTCTTGGCCCCATAGTGCCATGACACAGGGCCATGACCTTCGGCATTTCTGACCATTGAATCATTCAAAATTGCCTAAACATGTCTTTCTTTTAGAAAAGTGGAAGTAGATTTAAATAAAAAACCTCCTTATGGCGAGTTATTGATTCATTTGAACTAAATAATTAATTTTGCCAAAACTGACCTATACCCATAAGAGGTAGGAAATGACAAAGTTACCGGTTTTGGATTTTCATGATATTTGGCTCAGATCAGCAGAATATATATGGCATGTTTTTGTGGTAATATGATATCTTGACAAAGACTAGAACATATCCATCTTTTGAATTGAATGTTGAATGTTTTGTAAATTTTTGAAAAAAAATATTGAAATTTTACAATCATTTCTTCTGAAAACGTAAACCATAATTTATCCAAATGGTTTCGTGGTATTAAAATAATGTCTATGGTATTTTGAGTACAATCTAGATGACAAATCATAGAAGTAAACAAAACTATAGATTTAGGACATGAAAATTTAGAGACAGGTACCATCTCAAAGGTGGAGTACGTCAGGGGTGCTTCCTAAGCCTTATTCTTAACTATCTAATTCGATAAATACATTTTCATAGTTCGTATATAATGAGATATTATTATGCAAAGTTTGAAGAAAATCCATGCGTGGGCACAGATGAAAGTACCCCTTTGGCAGAAATGTAGCCGGATTATAGTAGTTTATCATATGACGTCGCGTCTGGGAGTGAAATAACCCTATGCAATAAAATCTGTAAACCACTAGTGGTTTATCGATTTTCGGGAAACGTTATGACGTCCATAACAACGTTGCGTACATAATAACGAAATTATAACGTTTTTACGGCAGGAAATAAATCTTAGTGTCATATGATAAATAGAATCTAACATTCGTGCTCTTGTATTATTGGATTTATTAAACTCGTTGCGAAAAAGAGATAAAATGCTCGGCAAGCCTCGCATTTTATCTCTTTTCCCCAACTCATTTAATAAATTCAATAAAACATGAGCACTCATGTAAGATCCTCTATTTAATTATATATAAGTGCAGACGGCAGACTTTGACGAAGAGTCGCACAACCTGAACAAACAACCGTTTTTGTGACTTTTCTCAGGAAAACTCTGAAATTTTGATCAAGTGTGGCTTTATTCGTGAGATATATAACGTCAGCTTGCATCTGTAGGATCTCTCAACACCAGCAAGTGTACTGATCTACCACAGAGTACCAGAGGGCTTCTCTTTGAATTTTGCCAACCGAAAATTATAACCTACCCTTCATGCGCCCTAAATTCCCGTCATCAAAGCAGCCGGTTGTACGGTGTGAGTCAATGAATGCGATGTTTCATAAGAAAGAAAAGTTTTAAGAAAGCTTGTCGAATTCTACCGAAAACGTTGACCGAAGACGTGTATCTGTGGTATTTATTTGTCACATGGCAATGCCTCAAGTCACAAGGCTGGAAATGTGACATCATTTTCAAAGAACAGGGTGACTATTATCTAGAACATCCACCCTATTCTCTTGATATAGTCACCTGTAACTTTTTTCTCTTCCCTCGTCTCAAGAAAAAATCTTGCTGGCAGATAATATACCTCCCGCCAAAAGTTAGGTGCCGCCACATTTGACCTCCTTAGAGATGTACCCAAAAAGACTACGAGAAAGCGTTCAATGATTGGATTAAAAGATTGAAACTCTGTGTATCTATGAAAGGAGAGTACATTGAAGGTCTGAAATAAACAAAAATGCAATCCCACCTTTAGTTGCCATTTAACATCATTGGTTGCATTAATTTTCTTCCCGCCCTCGTACACTTCTATATATTAACAATAAGTAGGTAATACGAATATTTAAGATATCAACAGGACGCAAATATAAGTATGACCAGGAAATGTCACAATTACATATGGCAGAGAGAGAGAGAGAGAAAGAGAAAGAGATAGATTTCTGCAGGAAAGCACAGTGAAGGAGCCACAGCAGTGTCTGCAATCGGATTCCGCGAAATTCAGTTGAATCAGACCACGGATGTACATCAAGGATCTTCTTTGTAACGCGTGTGATAACGTGACGCTGACGTTATTTAACGTGACGCTGACGTCACAGAAACCATATTAACACAATAATAAGTGCGATTGCAGCAAAACACACGGCTTCAATGAAGATATGTTTTTTTGAAAAAAACACAAAAAAAAAACACATCAACTTCATTTATTCTGCTGATTAAACTTTTCGGATAGTCAGGATAATCGATTTAAATAGAGCTGAGCCCACATGCTTCAGAACTATTTTTCCATACGCCAGTTCTGGCTAACAAAATGGAGCTTTTTGGTACATAGTACTACGCGTAATGCTGATTACATACAGGTACACCCGAGCCATAATTCGATTCTCGAATTGTGGCGGACTTTCACGAATGCAGTGTCTGATAATAGTGCTTTGTTAAAAGGAAAAATTGTCTCGAATGCTGCTTGGATGTTGGCTGACGTTGGCGTTGAATTGTACACCTTGCATGCCAAACTGCACACATCATATCTGGTAATAGAGGATCTTACATGGGTGCTCATGTTTTATTGAATTTATTAAACGAGTTGGGAAAAAGAGATAAAATGCGAGGCTTGACGAGCATTTTATCTCTTTTTCGCAACGAGTTTAATAAATTCAATAATACAAGAGCACGAATGTTAGATTCTATTTATCATATGACATTAAGATTACTTTGGAATCTCATTTCTGGCGTTAAAACGTTATAATTGCGTCATTATTTACGCAACGTTGTTATGGACGTCATAACGTTTCCCGAAAATCGATAAACCACTAGTTGTTTACAGATTTTATTGCATGGCGTTATTTCACTCCCAGACGCGACGTCATATGATATTTGGTATTCCATCCAGCTTCTCGTACTGCAATCCCCGTTTATTTAAAAGGTACGCACAACTCACATCTAGGGCCTCTGATATATGGCTGCAGTGATGTGGGAGAACAAACAAGATGATATTACTCTGTTGTACCAATTGATAGAGTCCAATGCAGGTATTTAGTTAATAGAACGTAACAAAATAAAATCGTATTTCTTAACCAAAATATATATGGTGGGTACTCAAGCTCTTTTGAGCACACAAAACATGTGTTAAAATGATGGGTAGAAATAGTATAACAATGGTATGCTGAAATGTTTTGTTTATCTAAACCTGTGTCGATAGATACATTATGGACTGGACAAAATTTAAGAAGACGCTCTTGTATATCTCTAATAATGACTCTCGATGTTTGACCATCCACTTTTACTCATATTTGCTGCTGTCAAGTAGATGAACACTCTGAATGAAAGTCAATAAAACTCTTTCCATGAAGCACAAATATAGATGGCACTTTCTGTCCCATGGCATTTCCTGCATCAGTAACAGTACCTGCCTTTGATTTTCTAATGTCTCAATCGGAATTGCCACGGCCAGTCCCGTGGAATCAGACCTTGAATGTACATCGTGTGTTTACTTTGATAACGTGATCCTGACACCACATAACTTGACGCTGACGTCAGAGAATCCATGCCAATACAATAACAAAACTAGTAAATGAGTATGATCAGGAAATACCACAATCATCAACTGCAGACTAACACACCGCGAGGAAAAGCCACACAACAATCACGAGACACCAGGAAGACAAACTAAGCAAAGCAACCAGCTCTCTTTTCCCTATCAAGATGATTGCAAAACTAGAGGGGACATAAAGAAACGTACAACAAAACAAAGAAGAGTTACAGAATCCCACAATGGGAGTAATGATGAACAACAAGTCAACAAGTTTGATTGTAGCGAAACAAACTGTTGCAATATTCCACAAGATACATGAATGAAATTTAGGTTTTTAAAATAAAATATCGCCATCTGCTGACAGATCAATGGATATTAGTAGACCCGAACACACATGCTACATAACTAGTTTTCCTTACGCCAGTTCCGGCTAACAAAACATAATACTACGCCCTACTTACATCTCGAATTGGGCCGAGATTTTCCGATTGTAACTGTCTTTGATTTTCTAGATGTTGCAGGTTTTGGTCTGTATGCAATGCCAAAAATGATATGAGAAGGTTTGGTAATAATTATAGGGCCCTTTTAATTAACGGTAAGCTAAATTCCCGGCTAATAGGTAATTAATAAATACGGTTGTTAAATGACTGGAGAAAATCCTGGCTCTTGATTGGCCCAATTTGTCTTCATAAATCTCTATGTCTACCGATAAACTAGTCTAAACTGGCCCAGAAGGTGATATTGGATGAAAACTAGCTTAAACTAGTTTCCAGAAGTTAATATTTTTGACACTTCTTCAATATCACCATCCAGAGAGCTAAAAGTAGCATGGTGAGTATGAAACTAGCATGGGCAGCATGAAATTGGCATGATTTGCTGTTACACCTCCAAACAGGTAAATTAAAAAAATCATGAACTTAAACACCAGTTTTGTTTTGTTTTGTTTGTTCATTTTGTTTGAATAAACAAAATGTAAAAAAGTGTTTTATGATTAAGTTTTACATTCCACATTAAGAGAATTTATATACATTTCAATATACAAAATACTACATTTAAATAGTTTAATAACAGTTGCTTTTGCTAAAACTTGTGAGAAAGTCCTTATGTTGAACATGACTTCAACAACAAAAGTGAAAGTAGGAAATTAGCATTCATAGTTAAAAAAGTCATATAGACTTCAATTTCGGCAGACATGAGAATTTATCTACCCTTAAAAAAGATATTCAACTCGGCCTACCGGCCTCGGTGAATATCACTTTTTTGGTAGATAAATCCTCATGTCTACCTCATTGAGGTCAGTAATTGTATACGTAAGGAATTTGAAAACGCATCAACCAGGTTAAATCCTTTATTTCAGAAACACTGAGAATGTCAGCGAGATAATTATCATTGCATATAATAGTCGGACAAGCTTGTAGTGTGTCCTAGAAAATTCATGGTTGTAAAACTTTAAGGTGTTGAAACAGTATCCGTTTTAAGATAGGGGTGGTAGATTTTGAAGGACACGAATCCAGCTGCAAGTTAACACGCGTTAGTTTTGATTCCTAACTCAAACGATTTGCGTCCTTTGCTTCTTTCACGATTGCACAATCATCATTGAACGATTCGACATAAATTGACAGTTCGGTATGCTAAAAACTACACCCATTTAAAGCTACCGACAAACCACACCCACCCTGATTACTACAGTCTAGCAATAAAATTCAACGTCTTGGGCCTTTCAAAGTTTCGATTTCTTTACGTCAGGTTTTGTTGCGAGAAGCTAAGGACATACACAAATGACAGATTATGCATAAATTACGCTTGTATCACGTGTCTTTTGCATTGTGCAAGTGACGTTAACGTAATTTTTAAGACGTTCTTGATCACATGACAGAAGATCTGCTGCCATGATTTACATCAAAACGCCTTTCCCACATGACTGTCAGTGCATGAAGTCAATATCAGTAATCAAAGCGTGCATAAAGGTAATTTATGGAGATATTTCTAAAAAGGAACTATAAATTGATGTTCAAATTTGACGGTTATTTTCGAAATATTAATGTTATCTATTACTTTAAATTAGAAAAAGTCTATAAACTCTTTTGCTGGTATATGGTATCATACAAGCCACAGTTAAAACATAGAATAATCAAAAAGCTTCATTCAACTAAGCAGAAAGGTGCTGGATGCTGTATGTACCCATGTGACGTCATCAGCAGCGTCGTGTGATAGTGCAGTAGAATTAACGACTGATTCTTACGAATTCTGGGTTGCACATTAAAACCTGTGAGTAACTTTTCAATTGCATATACGGGTAGCAAGAAAAGTGCAAAAATATGGTGATGCGTTTTCAAAGTCCTTTAGAATATATTATTAATGACTTCAACTGGGACGTTGGTATATCTTTATCAGTGAGCGCCATTCTGGGCATATCTATTCTGCCGAAAGAAGTAAAACTCTATTTAGAAGTACGCTGTCATGTCTCATAGAGCGTTTACGACACATTTTCAAGTGTACCTTTTGTGTAAATTCTGTTAACCAACAACAAACAATGTTAAGGTATCTAAGCTGATTAAGCTAGCTCGTTAACTGCAGCTGTTTTTTATCCAACTTTTCACCCACAAAGCTCTGTCATCACCCTCAGCAATTTGGCATATTCTTCGCCACCTGAGACATCCAAGGTCCTGGTTAAGTAGCTGTTGCTTAGGGGATAAAGGTTAAACTTTACCATTTTGATAGCTACCATAGTTGTTCGCCTGTAACGTGTTTACCAACCAAAGTACAAGTAATAGTTATACCATGGGTAGTCAGTCTGTACGTGGAGATAATCCACGAGCTTTAGCGAGTGGACGTACTGGCGGATAAACATGATATACTTATTTCATACCACCTACATCAGCGTAGACTCTGTGCGTCACGTAATAAAGTTGATAAGGTTGGTATAAATCGATTTGTTTTTTTTTCTTTAGAAAGCGGTAACCTTGCCTTGGGAAGACCAACATTTGCAAGCTCAGTAAGGGATGGGCACTCTTCAAGTAGAGCAGTTGATGGAGAATTTGATATCAGTAACTTTGCTTATGAAACTTGTTTCGCTTCGGAATATGAGATATCGCCATGGTTTATGTTGGAGTTGGATAGACTGTACACAATAACACGTGTGACGATCTATACTTGTGGTAAGTTAAAAAGAATTTTATATCAGTAACTATGCTTATGAAACTTGTTTTGCTTCGGAATATGAGATATCACCGGGGTTTATGTTGGAGTTGGATAGACTGTACACAATAACACATGTAAAGATCCATACGTGTGGTAAGTTTATAAGAATTTTATATCAGTGACTATGCTAATGAAACTTGTTTTGCTTCGGAATATGAAATATCGCCATGGTTTATGTTGGAGCTGGATAGAATGTACACAATAACACGTGTTTCGACCCATACGTGTGGTAAGTTTATAAGAATTTTATTTCAATAGCCATACTTATGAAACTTGTTTCGCTACGGAATATGAGATATCACAGTGGTTTATGTTGGAGCTAGATAGACTTTACACAATAACACGTGTTTCGATCAATATGTGTGGTAAGTTTAAAAGAATTTTATTTCAATAGCCATACTTATGAAACTTGTTTCGCTACGGAGTATGAGATATCACAGTGGTTTATGTTGGAGCTAGATAGACTTTACACAATAACACGTGTTTCGATCAATATGTGTGTTAAGTTTTTAAGAATTATATATCAGTTGCCATTCTTGTTTTGCTTCGGAATATGATATAGCACCGTGGTTTATGTATGTACACAATAACACATGTTTCGATCAATAATTGTGGTAAGTTTTTCTGTAGCTATGCTTATGAAGCTTGTTTCGCTGTGGAATATGAGATGTCACCGTGGTTAATGTTGGAGCTGGATAGATTGTATACAATATATCTGTTTCGATCAATACGTGTTGTAAGTTTATAGGAATTTTATATCAGTAGCTATGCTTATGAAACTTGTTTCCCTTCAGAATATGAGATATCATCGTGGTTTATGCTGGGGATGGATAGACTGTACACTAACACGTGTTTCAATTAATACGTGTGGTAAGTTTTTTAAGTATCCATTTTTAGTGTGAGGTTGGGATAGAAAAATCCGTCCCGACATCACGAGGCTTGCCATCACGAGACATGACAAATGGTGATCCTGAGGGATGGCTTTTTCTATCTCATCCTCACACAAATAATGAATCCTTTTTCTTGCTCATCACTAAAAACATATATTTCATTTTATTTTGGAAAACTTGAACAAGGCTTCCAGAAAATCCTGAATACGCTGAGATGCGACATACATGTGACATGGTGTTACGATGTCGAATTCTAGGAACATCAGAATCAGTGATGGTTGCGTATACGCATAAATACGCAAAGGTTTAGGTATGCACCTGGTCAACTATATGAACTGTGATACGGTACCTTTTCTACTATAATATAGTTCACTGTTACTTTATTTAGTAACGCGAGCATGGTTGTCTTACCTTTCTCGCAAATTTTATGCATTTCTTCCTATATAAGAAGCGGAATTGTCCATTTTCGTTAGGGGACATAGAAAAGTTACCGATATCAGGTACGTCGTAGAGACGCTGTTCATTATTATAGACACGTACGTGAAGTTTTATATATTTGACCGTGTTAAAATTGTACATGTAAGGGCTATGGCGATTTAGTGTTGTTGCATTGAATCACGATATCTCTGGCAGGTCGCATTTACTGAAATAATAAGTCATTCATTTTCTATTTTGTCGTCTGTTGAATCGACCAGCATTTCATATACTGGTTCTATCGGGCGTTACCTATAACGTCCCGTTTTTTCAGCAAAAATAGCAAATGTTACGCACTTGCATATCAATCTACGCAATGCGTAGTGCCTAAAAATCCTTTGGGACCATTCTTGCAGCTATAATAGAGCTGTCCGGATGGACTCGAAGGATTATTTTGGCCAAATGTAGTCGCAGGCTATGTTGAGTCTGCACATAAAACCATAATTGCATGCTGGAGGATTTACCGGAGACTGATGGGTGGATAAACATTTTAGCAACTAGGTTTTAAGTTGTTGTGATTTATATTGCGTGGTTTTGAAAGACGATTTGACTTTCAGAGACAGTCGGCCTTCTGTAGCGACCTGTATGTTTCACATCGAGGTATATCTAACGCATATGCAAGTTAAGGGTTAGGTGCATACACTAAACACACTCACATAAATAAGGTGATAGCTGACATGTACGTTTAGAGATTAGGTGATTTTCACCAAAATACGAGGGTTGTCCCAGTAAATCGTAGACTTTTGTTATAAAATGAGACTGTGTATCAGGAATTCTATGAAATTTGTATGATATGTTTATATATGTCTAAAACAGATTTTCTACTAATATGGATGAGATCACAGTTTAGATAACACAGTTATGAGCCTTTACTTGAGGGTGTCTCAGCGTATGCGGAGCACGTCGCAAATTATTTTGGTGTATTTTCAAAGAGGGGTGGTCAAATGTTTTGAACCTATTTTTTTATATAAGCTGAAATGGTAACAAATAGCGTCATCTATTTGTTGAGTATGACTCCCTGGTTCAAGTAATGACTATATAGTTAATTCAGATATGTTAAGCACACAAACAAGGGAGATCTTTTAGATTTAATACGAGATGATATATTTACCTTTAAAATAACTAACAGAAAAATAGCATGTGTTCTGTCAAATTGACGAAAAGGAGCTTGTCTTTGTGATATTACTAAAATAATTTTACATGACATCCATTTTACGATACTAGTGCCTGTTCTACCAATCATTTAACATTAACAGAACGTAGTTTTATGTGTTTAATTAGCCAAAAAATATTGAAAGTCTATTTTTTGTGACGTACCGTTCTCATAACGTTAGCTTTTTCTGAAAAATGGAATTGTAGTAGGTATTTAAATTTTCATATCAAATGAACGCAAATGGCCACAAAAGTTTCAAGTTTTCAACACTTTGCCTTGCATAGTTACTAGTTAATGTGGCAATGCATTGTTTAAAATACAACAGCGAATTTTGATTAAACTTTTGGACTAGATGAGTTTCATTGAAATATTTTGACGTGTGCCGCTCACATGGACATACCATCAAGTAAAGGTTCATACATTTGTTATCTAAAGTGCGATTTCATCCGTATTTATATAAGCTGTTTCCCATATGTATATAAACACATCATTTAAATATAATAGAGTTTCTTGAACACAGGCTTGTGTTATAACAAAAGTCCACGATTTACTGGGACAACCCTCGTACATGTAGAAATATTGTGCATTATTCACACATAAAACAGCAGAAAGAAATTTCCCAATATTGATGTAAATATTATGTTTGACGATAGGTCATAATTATCTGTTTACTACTGATACAGTGTGCAAGTACAAAATTAGCATGTGGACAGGGTGATGTCCGACATGACGTCCACACGTTACGTTGGCACCGTGTTGTTCAACATTTTCCTGGAATTGCAAAAAGAATAAGTATCAGCATTTGTGAACCTCGAAACTATCTAGATTACGTGACATAAAAGGGAAAGGGCCATGGGTTCTCGATGTTTCGGCTACGTTAGCGTTGCAAACCAGGGTGACGTTATGGTAGCGTACTGTAGATTTTTGTAATGCATGGGTTTGTTCGTTTTGGCATATGAGGTGTTGTTTAGCGCTTACACAGGCCAGTCACTAAAATACTTCTCTGTTTCATATATTTTGAGTATGGATGTTTAGAAGAGCGGATCCATCCTAACTGCATGGGAGCCGTCAGCCATACACCCACGAGTTAGGGCTAATCTCGCGCTTATAGGGTTAGGCTGAAGTTTTAAAAATAGGACCACTGAAATTGTTTTATTTTGTGAACTTGAAAAGAACAACTCCATTTTTGACACAACAGAGAGATTCTGAGTAACCAAGATTCTATGAGTAGATTTGTTTTTTGCAGAATTATCACCGAATGTTTCCCCTCCTACGTTAGAGGTAGAATGCTGTGGAGCCATTGAATCGAAACCTAAGGGTACAGGACAGCACGTCCCCTTAGGCCACTAAAAGTGTGGGATCTGGCTTCAGGATTCACCACCTGTGATCGTAGTTAGAGGTCAACTATATAACCAGTGAGTTGACAAGCCAACAGGCTGGAATCGCGAATCAATGATAGAAAAATGAAAATGACTAAAAGAGTCAAGATCGCGATCAAAAACCAGGGTTATAAAAGAAAGAACCCCATGAAAGTATAACTGACGTCCAAGGTCAGTGTGACGTTGAATTATTAAATCATCTCAGAGCCTATTGACTAAAATTCAACATTGTGAAGCCAAGAAGATGGAGTTTTCGTGAATCACGTAACATACCACAATTTACAAGAACACCGCGGAACTTTAAAATAGAAGGGCCCAGTTTTTTTCCTAGATCTTAGATTTATATGTGAATTATATTCTTTACGTTTCTTATTTCTGACTAGTTGACGTACGTCTAGTGCAGGGCACTTTAAGATTGATTCTTATAGAAACTATCTTAGAGTGGCAACTTGCCCTAGTATAGGATGGTCAACTAGCCAGAAATAATAGCATAGGTGGTGTCGTTGTATCATTAATGTGTTGTCGATGGGTTTTTTAGTACATAAAGTACTGAAAGGTTATTACTAGTTGTGTGCATTATTTTTCCCTGGTAGCATCGTCATCGCCTAAAGGAATTTTCCAATAAGATTTCCCCTCTTTCGTCCTGACCGCCTTTTTGTCGTAACACATGGTGACTTCATTTAAAAATTACAATGAAGTCAGTGATCGACGTGCGAACAGCTGTGGCTGATCGTTTTTATCTTTCCCAAAGGGTTGGTATGGGGTATGTGAGATAGAAATTTCGTATAAGGGCAAAAACAGCGGAAATCTCGATCTGGTATGCAAGAAAAGTGCGTTTTCAACCCTTTCTATACTGGTTAGATACTTGCAGTTAGTATAGGCTGGTTCAATGTACATATAAATAAAGGTCAGTTTAGGTAAATAAGAAAAAAATGGCCTTACCCAAACAATATTTGAACTACATGTAAAATAATTTGTAAGGCAATGGATAGGTAGGAAACCACTCGCAATTCACAGAAAAAGTCACAGTAAAAAGTTGATGAGAATGATTTTTCTTTTCTTTTTTTTTTTTTTTTTTGGAGGGGGGGGGAGGGGGGGTTATAACCGTGACGATATTGATTTTTAAAATGTCAATTTCCCATTTTTAGATGGTGAAATGACGCGCTCTACATCCTATGGAATAGATAATTCACAACTCCTCTAATCTGCGAGAACATCTAGTCATGCTGCATATCTCAATATTCGCAATGCACTCTTAATAACTCAGAAACATACTTAACACGCCTATCGGGTACATAACGTTCACATAACCTTTTTTTTCCTAAATTATATTTCCTCTACTACGATTTGCTATCTAAATTCTATGTCAGACCTAAATTATTGGCGAAGCTGCCATTCTTCGTCTCTTTCACAATGGAATTAAATGATTAAACACTATATTAAAATTCAACTACGATTGATAGTGTGTTGCTGTTAATATTAAAAAAAAGGTAATGTAGATTACAACATTGTCCCTTAAATAAATTGATAGAAATACTGAAACTTATGGAAAGAAGACTCAACTTTTATCTGGGCCTGGTGAGATAGCCTGACGACACAACAGGCTCAGGTTATATTTTAATACACTCTCCACTCTTTTTTTCAAAAAAACTTCAATTATAGACAAATCATTCTAAATAAGCACTGAATTAAGCGTTTTGTGATTTGAATGATTTTATTACTTTGATATAACAGTTGGTAGATTTATTTACCAATGGTTCATAACAATACACATGGTATCTTCTTCATGATTCATTGACTGCACCTTACTTCGTTTCCTGTTTTCATATTTTCATCATAGGCCTGTAAACTACGGTATCATATACAATAAGAATAGAACATTTGTAAGCCAGTAGTTGTACTGTTGTAAGTTACATATTTATAAGTATGTTAAATACACTACGTTTACAAAATATCAATCACTTGAAATATGTACAAATGGATATTTACAATAAGAGTAGAGTTTTATATTATAGTTAAGGTTGGGGGATATGTCATTATCGGCAATTTTGTACAAAACCTAGCCTGAATAACGCTGACAAGGGGAATATATCTCAGTGATGTCTGCAATTGATGTCAATGTCGAGGTCAAATATTTAAAGTGTTAACAAGTTCATTGATAATATTTGAAAATGTCCTGTTAGGTTAGTGTTTCTTGGTTGGTCTTTTGGTGACTAGGCTCTAAACAAGGTTATTCAATGACATATAAATACAACGCACGAAGCTATTATTCACCACATTGGAGCAGCTAATAGTTTGAGTGTACACCTAGTATTTCGTAAGTTTATTAAAATCATTAGATCGTCATTGATGAAGCCTATTTGTCTGAAACTAACAGGTTTGGCCTCGAAACTTGCACAGTCCACACTTTTAGTTATTTGGTTAATGTTTTGTTTCAAAAGGATAAACTTTACATGACACTTGGGTGCAAAATTCAGCATTATGCATTACATTGATAAGGTATGAAATCAATAATCTTGAGCATTTCTGTATGGGGATGTGCTCTTAATCGATGTGGTAAAAGTACAGTTTGACCAAATAAAAAAAAACCTGTGTTCAAGGTAGCCCGACCCTACCTAAAACTGGTGAAACCTAGGCTTTTTTTCAGGTTTTCTGAAATTTTTTTTTTATGCATTTTGTAAGGCAAAATGCCTTTCGAAATGCATAATATTTTTTCCAGGAAATTATAAATAAAGAAATATGTGTGCCTATCCTACCTAAAAATTTCAGACCCGTTATCCAAAACACGCTTCTTTTATATTTGGCCTTATTAGTTGCAGGCTGATGTATCAATGGGATTCGATGAGTTATGCTGACCTCAAAATGTTAACGTATACAACAGTTAATGTCTACAAAAATATAACAGAACTGGAATTAGGTTATTCGATGGGCTGGCCCATTGCAAGTCCCTGTTCTTACATGAAATACCACATTTATTTGACATCTTAATCAACTAACTACCGATTAAGCCTTGCATGATGCTGAAATCTCACAAGACAAGCTGTCAATAACATAGAACTTGCAGTCTATTTTGTAACCCAGGTTTATACCAAACTACATGAAAACGGGCTTATTTCACTTAAACAATGAAGATACTTGAGAAGTGTGTGGAAAAAGTTTGTAGTGTAAAATCTCTAATCCATCGAGCATATGTTGTTAGTACATGTTGAAATTGCCTCATTGAGGCAATTCCAACGTGTACGAACAACATATAATACTGAAAAAAGAAGGAAACCATTTTGAAATCAACACTTATCTAGTATCATGCAGATTGTCTTTGCCTCTTTACAACATGTCAAGCTGTCGATCAATATTAATATGGAAAATTGCGTATATTAACATGGCATTTTGCTAAACTGATGGTTGCGCAGTTGCAAATATAAATCGCCTACATAAAAAGTAAGCAGACTTTGCTATAATAACAACATACAGATTTGGTGACCTGTTTCATTTTTAACACCACGCTAAACGTGGTATTCATACTACTGAACTATCTTTGGATTGTCATCCTCTTGATGATGGAAATCATAATATATGAATGTCACGTCCCTTTTCCCATCCTTTTTCGCAGTGAACCGGCATTTTGCATTATATAAATCTGTTCATGGAAAGCATGGGGCTTGTTTGATTGGGTACTTATGTATTACATCACAGCATCATTACAATAATACGCTCCACTTATGCGCGCATGCATATTCTGTGAGGTTTATTATACAATGTTCAATTCAGTATTCTTGATTATGTTAATTGCGTTGAAGGCGTAGTAATGGTATTCTGCAGTACCTGGTGGTTAATTAGAGTTTGTGGAGAAATCTAGTGTAACCATGGTGGTATTTTGGCAGCTTTTTGGGTTATAGCAATGAGTGCTAAAAGGTGATTTTGTACTTCAAGAACATGAATTCTTGTTAGTTTTGGCCATCGTTGAGTAGATTGAGATCCTCCATTGTGGTACATCATAATTGATGTTTAAGGGGTCATGTATTGACTGTGTGCTGCCTTTGTTGTTGTTACCTACAAGCATTTGGCATTATAGCATCACTATTGTTTTGTGTCTGATTTCGTTTTATTATGGTCGATTCTTACTGACTTGTATCAAATGACATGTAGCATGCGCATTCAGTATGTGATATATATCAGGAAACGGGATAGAATTATAGCCTGTGATGTTTAATATCGAGGTATAGACTAGTCTGTGGGGCTTCAAAAATAGGCTAACCTTGAACTTATTGCAACAGAAATGCCATTAGTTTTATTTGCTATATTAATATGCCTGTGATCACATACTAAAAGTTGCAAGTCCTATCTTGTGGGGAAGTGTTCATATTTTCGACTTAAAATGATCACCTTTATGCTTAAAGAGGCCATTGAAGATCATTTTTATTCAATGGGTCACTCCTTCTGCAGTTGTTTTAAGTCCCTAATGCTTTGATGAAAGAATTTGATTTGATTTTATGAGTAATAAACATTATACTTATGTTATTAAACACATATGGAATCATATAGAATGAGCCGAAATGTTGAAAATCAGAGGTTCAATTACCCCACCCACCAATATATTAAGATTAGAAACACAATAGTTCTGTTTACATTTCTATTGCAATTTATTAGTATTATTCTAACATTCATAACAAACTGATAACCCTTAGTGACTCTCACAATAAATATACCAGTTTTTGTTATAGTACTGGTTGTTGTTGTTGTTGTGATTGGACGATGTCGCTTTCAACAGGTTAGTTTTTTTCTCAATCATACAATGATTGTCAGTTATCATTGCGCCGTTCCACAAGTCGTTTACCAGTACTTAGTGAACACTCTGAACTGTCATCAGTAACTGAAAATCAGTGACAGGGAGTTAATAATCTTGATGAAGGTATGTATCCTTATTAAAATTAAAGCTCACATCCCCCCTATTGCTGTCAAAACATTTAAAAGCCAGATTATCAATCAGACTCACTACTAGTCAAGGAGCTAAATATTTGAAAATTCGATTGGCATAATTTTCCTGCCAGAAAAGGTTCGACTTTTTTTAGTTAAGTCAAGCCTTCTACAACATTTCTAGACACGTTGTATGGTCAAATTGTTTTAGCAGTTTTTCAGGAGGATACGTTTTATACCCCTACCCCATTTTTTTACTTTTAAAACAAAATGGCGACATTTGAATAAGAAATGGTATCCAGGTGGTGTCAAGCTGATGCATACAGTCGTTCGTAATACTATCGACAGCTTACTTTGAGGCCTAAACAAGCATCAAAATAAATTGTTTGTTTCCAGAAACACACCTTTATGTTATTTATGACATTTACGTTACATTTCCAACTTCACCTTATGAAATCATTAAAATGTGTTCAATAGTTTCATTTGATAAGCTTTATAATGAGTATTTGGGTTTAGATACAACTTTCCTAAACGACAGTTTACTGACTATTTCAAAACTGCAAGCAGCTTGTTTATATCATAAATACTTTAAGAATTATAAGCTGTTGAATATATGATGATCCCGAATTAAATGTTGAATGTAGTAAGAACCTTTTCACTTTTACAGTAATCATGTTATGCTGTCATTAACTTTTAAAACCCATATATGAACATTTGACGGATTAATAGGATTGAAAAGCTATACATAACATCGTTTCTGGTGTAAAGTAGCATTTTGTTGCTTGTACGGAAATATGTAACATACATTACAAACTTTGAGATTTGCTTTATATACTGCTAAATACCTTATCTTATAGATCATATGGTATTTTATTTCATTTCAAAACAGTTATTGTGTTAAATATATAACAAGATACCTGTTTGTCCTGAAATAATTATCAGTTATTCTCAAAAAACTATATCTATTCACTAAAGTCGATATATCTACACACATTTACATTTGTGAAATAGTAAATTTTTGGACGTTTTTTATCTACAAAACGTTCATTTTGATTTGTCCAAAGTTAAAGATTTTTAAACTCATAACAAATAAAAGGATAGTTTTTAGATTACAGTAGAAGAATACATTCCAATTTTCTGTCAAATATATCAAAGTAACATATATAATCTTATAGAATATATCATCATAAGAACCTATGTTTGTCCAAACTGTTAAAGACAGTATATAATTGGGCCTGAAAAGATAATATATGTGTGGATGTAGATTTTTATAATATTTATCTGAAAAAAATTAACTTAATTGAAAAAAATCTCTAATAAGTTATTTAAAAAATATTTTTCGTGAACCCAGTTTACTGTTGTTCACATTATACAAACATAGTCAGTAACAGTTTACTTTTATTAGATGGAAAAGTTAAATGTTTAAAAAACGTGCAGTCATGAGATCTTACTTAGATTTTGCAAACAATGCTTATATGGCTGATGCTAATTTCCACTATACAGAATGTGGTATGGCCAAATTATTACAGGAATATTGTCAATGGAATCCTTGATAACAAAGCGTTATATGAATATAAAACATTAGAACGAATTGTAAACTCACCAGTGTATTGACTTAATGAATAAGTGGAATAAAATCAAAATCAACACAGTTTTTTTCACTGTAATTTGTATCAGAAATGTTTTCCTTCTTCAAACAGTAAACAAATGCACTACATGTGAGCAGCAAAGGCTCTAATAAGACTGACTATCTCGTAAATAGGAAATTATGTAAAAGCGCACATAATGTTGAGGTATTGATAAATAGACACATGCAAAAAATCAACTGTTCTAACAAACATTAGCATTAAGAGGGCCCTTAATTCAGTACAGTCATTGTCACCAATGATAGACTTACATGTTATGTCTAGAAAGTACACATGAACTTAATGAAAGTATATGTGCATATCGTATTTGCCATGCTTCCTTTTGTTCAATCATCAACATACGAAATCATATTTCTTTTACTTGTACATTGTATTAAGGTTATTATAAATCTTAGAGGTCGATAAAGCAGTGGTTCTATTGTCATTCGTGTTATGTGTGTATGATATAGTTTATCAAATATTCAATATCATGTCGATTTGTTCTTTGACAGTAGTATAAGTATGAATTTCGTTACCTTTAGATGAAAAGATGGTGTTGAACGCTTTTTATGTAATGTATACAGGCTGGAATGAAAATTTGGAGGAGCACAAGAGATTTGGGTTCTTATCGCACATGGCAAATGCATCTTTAATCACTGTTGCAGCAGAGATAGCGTTCTAAAATGTGGCCCGTGTCTTCATCTACACACTTACTTTGTGTATAAGAGCAGCAAAGGTTATGTTGTGTCTAACTACACATTTTCACAGGATCGCCTGCTCCTTCATTGCACAACGCTGGGTTATGAACCAAAATCAAATGTGCTTGCTAATTTGATTTATTATTTGTTAACGATTTATAATCAATTTAGTTTGCTTTGAAACGTGCAAAGGATGAATTGGATGTAATTTTGGTATGAATGATTATGTTCTCATTTGACATGCTGAATAACAAAATTTCACGCTTAGACTAATTGATAGAAATAATGCAAAAAAACTACCAATAATTTATTGGAGTCCATTCAGTTTGCAATGGCGACAATATAATATTTACAATGCAAGAGAATTTTTCTAAATAATAAGCCTAGATCTTTCGAATGAATTACCAAAAAGAAGCTTTAGAACAGAATCTGTCCTGTTGCAATGCTTCACAACATTATAGAACCAGACAAAGCATATGATAAGTGTGACCATTTTCGTAACCACTCTTTTTGTATATGTTACTAAAATAATTTGTATTCTTTCTTCACCAAACTGGACGTGCTAAAATTTTTTTTGTTTGAAATGACAACGTTAATTTTAGGAGTTTTGGGTTCGCGTTTGTCCCTGGATGTTATCAATATAGCTGTTATAGTCCATAGCTGATAAGCTAAAATTAATATGTTTTTGGTGGCTTACAAGGCAACTACAATTGTTTTATATCAATGTTTCATTTAACTTAAACTGTATCCTGTTAAAATACCTTGTATATATCATTCCAAATACAAAAAGAAGGAAACACAAATGCTTCAGAGAGATATAAATATATCATGTAAGCATTTTAGAAACATAATTTGATCATAAAATATAAGCAGTTTCTAAAAATGTTGTTTACAAATGGCGTTTTATGTGATTTAGGTTCAAGTTTCTTCCTTTTTATCAGTAATGCTATGTTGGGTTTTATTCTTAGCTTCTTGTTTTGTCAAATAATACAGTATTGATCATTTCTATCATTACTGGGCACTCCTATGACAGTAATTTACAAACATTAGTAGTGTAAACTCATATAGTGCTGTTATTGCATTAAAATATTGTATTTAATAGAAAGTAACGTATATAACTGTAATAACAGGCATCTAAATTAGATAAAACCATATTGATAATCATTTGCTTTCAATTAAAAGATAATATTGATGTGTAAGAATAAGGAATGATTTGATATAATAACACTATAGGATTTCCTATTATTTTAGGGTAACGTAGTGATCTGTGCTATTGCAGGGTAACACCTCGACTGCTAAAGAGCTTATATACTTTATCATTTGACTAGTATAATGTGGTTTTAGAAAATAGTCTACAAAACTGATTCCTAAGAGGTCTTTTGGCAGTCTATGATCTACGGATAGTACTGCATTAAATATTAATACATTTAAAAGTAAGTAACATATATAACTGTAATACAATATGATATGTTGTTAGGTCATTAAGTCCAATCACAACAACCTCAACACTGTTAAAATAATACTTATATGTTGCAATAGAAAAGTAAATAGAACTATTATGTTTCTAATCTTAATATAATTGTAATATGGAGGGTGGGGTAATTCAACCCCTAATTTTTACATTTCGGCTCATTTGATATGGTTTGATATGGTTTTTATCATGTGTAATATCATAAAATCAAATCAAATTCTATAATCAAAGCATAAAGGAATTAAAACAACTGTAGAAGAAGTGTCCAAATGACTAAACAATAATCTTTAATGGCCACTTAAAGCATAAAAATGATCATTTAAGTCGAAAATATATATACTTCCCCACAAGATAGGACTTGCAACTTTTAGTATGTTGCTCAAGATAACACAAACAGTCCAAGGATTGCTGAAAAAATTCTGTTGCAATTAGTTCAACCTTATCAGTTCTACTGATTAGACTAGTACTCAGAGCATGATACTTGATTTCAGGTTCCACCTGAAAGTACGCCTGAGGTTATGCCTGAAGTGTTGGCATGAAAAATATACATGAAGTTTTTGCTTGAATATACACTTGAAGTCGGCCTGATGTAATGGCTGACGAAAACCAATGATAAACATGAGGGTTTTCTTTGAGATCAAGATAGATACATGGATATGGATACATGTCGTTATGATGTTGGAGAAGAATACATATTAAGGAACAAATACCAACATTGATGCTGACATTTGTAATTGACCAGAGCAAGGATAGTGCAGCAAAATAAAAGTTAAGGTTTTAAGATTTAAGGATTTTTCACCCGTTCTAATATTTCTTTTAGTAGAAAACAGTCAACTAAGAACATTCGCTCAGTTTTTCTGGTGCCATATAAACTGTCACCAAGACCAACACGAACATTATGCAATTGAATTACTCTACATTGTTTTTGTTTACAATGTTTTTTTAATTATATTATTATTTTAAGTTGAACATTGTTTTGTACGTATTTCCACAATTGTTTGTGATCAGTCATCGTCCGTTTTGGTTTACGCTTGCCTGGGGCTCATCCATCCTTGACAATGAAGTTTGCAGCCTGTATGGTATTGCTAGCACCGGCTATGTGGTGTAATATGAGAAAAATATCTGTATATTTTGTCATGGTGTCATAACACTAAAATGACATGGCCAGCTCATTGTCATCTCCACTTGCAGTGGTTATGCCATTTTATAAATCATCACTTTCTCTTGAAATGGCTTTCAAATGGGCCAGAAGTCAACATCCCACTTTAGTTAAATGCTGAAAGATGGCAAGCATTTTGGAAAAGCTTATACATGTATTTATGAAGGGGATATTATTGTAACATTGCCTGTGCATACTCGAGCTTTATTAGTAAACCCAAAAAATAAGTATAATATCTGTATTTTGTAGGCTTCACAGCGAATATATCCAGCTACGTCGGCAACAGAACAAATGACTTGATGTTTTGTGGCTACTATACAGGTCCAGTTACTACTCCTTCTGAGAGAGTGACCATGCAATGCGAAGAACCGATACGGGGGAATTTTATCAAGATTTATTCTGGTTGTGAAGAAAATAGTCCTTCAATTCTATCCATTTTAGAAGTGTCGTACGGTGACATAGATCGTATTGGAGGTAAGGGCAGCTACATTAAAACCTGTATAAAAAGGACACTCTCAAATAGACCGAATTTGGGTTTTCAAGACCAATTATCGCTTAATGCAGGTCAAAAGTATTGCAGAATGCTCCAAGGGGAGCATTCTGCAATACGTTTGACCTTCATTAAGCTACCATTTGTCATTAAGATCTTTGTTTGGTCTGTTTTTGAGTAGCCTTTTACAGAGGTTTTACTGTACTATCATTTACTTAAAACATCTCAGAACCAGCAACATTGTTCATCTATACATGTTGCTTAAATCAGTCGACTGAGTTTGTACGTAAACCAACGCATTAGAGGACAACTTGGATTCCATTTAAGCCTTTCAGATACCAAAGAGCAGTCGTACTTCAATTAAATTTAGAAACAGCAATAACATTCCCTACATTAACCACAGTAAATACCACAATCAAATAGGTGCTCTTGTGAGGAATGCTGTCCTTGAGGTTGACGATCAAGTAGCATTCGAATCAGTTTGCTCAGATACCAAGGCTAGCTTGATTATTACAAGGTTATATGCACCAATATTGGTCACTGTATTGTCTACTAAGCTCATAGCATGGGCTCTTACTATACAGTACAGATTCTTAGACGAGTATTAACCGTTTTGTTTGCTTTTAATTAAAGCGGATTTGTTTAAGTGCGCTGTATGTACACATCGTAAATGTGAACTCTGTTAGGTTATTCCTTTTCATTTTCTGAAAACTGTTGTATTTTTAAATGCGGTATACCAACCCTGCAATATCTGTAAAAGAAATTAAAATATATCCAATATCAATTTAAGCAACTATTGTTCAACATATTGATGTGTCAGGATTATAAACCAGACCGTTGCTCAAGATTTTACTTTGATATAGTTTAATAATGCTGAGTATTCCAAATGGAATATCGACGTATGTGGTAAATTGTCAAGCTTATAATATGTAATATGCATTAAGGTGAGACTATGGAAATAATAGTTGCACCCGTAGGTACGATAATTGATTAATCCTTGTACGTTTGTGCTTAATCATTAGGTTACGTAATCAACATTGCAACATCTGCTACAATTGTGTAAACAAGGATTTGTAGGGCAATGGTCGTTTTGTCTAACATAATAAAACCGCCGTTCATAATTTTGATATGTGTTTTCTCAAGATGATTGCAAAACTGGAAATGGGGCATAACAGAACAAAGTCCAAATACAGAACTATCACAAACAATGGATGCAACAATAAACAATGATTCTAATGCACTTGCTTTTGTAACGCGACTGCTGATTGGATAACGTCAAAATTTGCAACAGAATATCCTGCGATATACTGTAGGAAACAGTTTGACGTCATTAATCATGCCTCATTTCGTTGGGTGACGTGCAGACTTATGTGGCTTGCAATGCTTCAATTTAAAACGAAACTCCAAAAATGCAATAGAATGGGGATAACCATAATACAATGCAAAATTTTCATTTGGGGAGGTATATCATCGGATATACGGTGGAAATTTAGTCTAAAGCCGACGCGCATTTTGAATACAGTTATCCCCTAATCATTTTTGCAGGATGAGTTTTGTACAAAGTTTGTGACAAGAATCATAATTTTACCAAGCTTCTTGAATTTTTGATGCATATGTTTGTGGGTACTGATCATTTACCCTACCCACAAATTGTTAGTGCCATTGTTGTTTCTGCTTATAAAACAATAAATGCTCTTAGAGTACTATTGCATTTTCCTATTTACACTGAGGGACTTTAGAAACGCACCATTTTACAGTCACTGTCTCTTCCAAATTAATGATTTGATCATGTTTTCTTTATCATATTTTACCCTCTTGCAAAAGGGACCATGATTTGCCATGATTTCGATTTGCTCATGCTGTTCATTCTGACGTAATATCGACGTAAGTGTTTTTCACTAATTGTCGTCTGACAAATGTGAATTTGATTCGATTTGAAAAGATGTCTTAACAAATGGAAAAACACAAAAGTTTTCAGAAATAATCGTTTTATTACACTCCCACTCGCAGCATTTCTTTGCTAACGTCAGTGTTAAATTTTCAAATATCAATAACCGACCGGTGACTTCCGTGCATGTCACGACACTTTTGTCTTTTATGCAACCGTTTAAAGATTATCTGATGGCAATAAAAATATTTTGATTATTCCTGATCGTTAGGATATAAACGGCTAATTATGTCAAAAATCAATGACGTCATGTAGACGTAATGAACGTTGCCAGAGGCCTAAAACTTCATGATTTAATTTTGTCTTTCGTTTTGCTTTCAAGAACAAACATCGGTTTGAAAACTTTTTTCGTTCATAATGGAAGGTATTTGTACTCTGTGACTTTTTGAATTTGAGTTGTCTCATAATTATCGTGACGTCACGGCAATCATAAGCCACAGCGTTTCGATTTTCTTATTGAATGCAAGCTAAATGACAGAACTTGTCAATTTTATTTTTCACATAATGAAACTATTCAATTTTCCACATAAATTAGTATTTAAGCAGGTGATGCGTTTTTAAAGTCCTTCAGTATAGTTTAATGCTCAAAATACACACGTTTCTTCTACAGGACATCTCTTTGATAATTAATCAACACTCATTCCTGTTCAAAACTCAAGAGAAACAAAATAAACAGTGAAAGCCCAGGTTTCACCAGATTGATTTTCTAAAATATCTTAGAGTCTGTGGAGACCGTACTTTTTTTCAAATTTCCAGCCCCTCGGGCCCAAGAATACACTGACCTGGAATTTTTTTTTTCCCAAAGTGGAAACAATACAGAATGAACTGAAACTTACAGGAGCTGTCTGGCTTAAGGAGAGCTTCTAGTATGTAAAATAAATCATGACCCCGTATCAGCAGAGCAATAATTGGGGTTGACCAAAGTACGCCCGTACTTGTTTCTAATGTCCATAAATCCTATCGCACCCACACTCACGTTGCTTATCGTACAGTGATACCTTAAATGATATTTTTCAATATTTAGTGCAACCATATAGCGTACAGCTGGACAGCATTATGCATCATATTTAGCATACTTCCAACTTTTAAATGATACGTATTATCAGTCTATTGGATCATTGTAAAGACAGCACCCCATGAATGCGTTATTGTGACCGGTCTGCCTAAGACGTAGGCAAAAGCTGAAAATGAGGCGTGATTTTATTTGAAAGTATAGATCAACAAAAGGCTTTGAAGCGTGATTCTGTTTACATAATGATATACAAGTCTAGAAAAAAAAGTTTCAGGCATTTATTTATATTAACAATAAATATTTGACAAACTCGTATATTCCAGCCCGACATGCTCATTGTTTCGTGTTCTGCATCAATATTTTGAAGTTGAAAGTTAGAGTCCGTTCTCGATAAGAGTAGAGTTACATAGTTGGTCACGTTATGGTACTTTATTCACCTGATTGGACAAATATAGGGGTTTCTTTCATACGTATAACTGTAGAAATGTTTCGTCACCCTACTCTTATCGAGCACAGACTTTGCTTAGAGGTCGTGCTACTTCTATATTGGTAAACATTTTTAAACTGGCACTCATGCATTATGCCTTATAAACTCGTATAAATCTGTTATACTAATTTTAGATTTCCGAACATTATAAAAAGTATTGGTGTCAGCTTGTGCATTTTCTAATCTATCCCTATTAGCTCTGTGAACAGAGTGTGTAGCTGTCAAGGCTGAGATTGTGGTTTCAAGTCTCACGATATGACGTATATATATATATATTTTTTTTTAATTTTCGTTCGCTTTTATTTTCATCTATTTATGTTGAATAAATTATATGATAATGACTTGGTCTGTAAATGAAACCAAAACGCTGAGACATACCTATCAACCATTATGAACCGCAACCTGAGATATGCGCAGTCTTATCAAAGGCTTTGCTATTCGCTTAAATATTCAATGATTGTTAAGCTACTGACCAAACAGCATGTGGAGCTTATAAGCTTTAAAGCAGGCTGTGCAGGCTCATCGGAGTCTTCACTTGTCTAAATGCCATTTATCACATGACGTCGCGTCTGGGAGTGAATTAACGCTATGCAATGAAATCTGTAAACCACTAGTAGTTTATCGATTTTCGGAAAACGTCATGACGTCCATAACAACGTTGCGTACATAATGACAAAATTATAACGTTTTACGGCAAAAATAAGATTTCAAAGTAATCTTAATGTCATATGATAAATAGAATCTAACATTCGCGCCCTTGTATTATTGAATTTATTAAACTCATTGCGAAAAAGTGATAAATGCTCGGCAAGCCTCGCATTTTATCTCTTTTCCTCAACTCATTTAATAAATTTAATAAAACATGAGCACTCATGTAAGATCCTCCATATTGTTGGAAAACACATGTTAGGGCTAATATATGAGCTAGTGCTCGAGATTTCGGTACGAACTGATTCAGGCGACTGTAGCAGAACAGAAACAGCGAGTATGAACAGCGCTACAGATACAGCAACTGACATTGCCATTGTATTGAAAGACAAAAAATCATAGAATAAAAAACAAATATAAAAGTTTTAATAACCAGCCATTAAATATAACATATACAAAAAGTTACTATGGCATAAAACAATATCATACTTTTTTTAAAAAAAGTGTACATTTGGAATGTTGTTTAAATAACTTTATCCAGTTGGAATCTAACCCTCGCAATCCCGATTATGAGCTAACTGTCTTACCACTACGCCACTGGCTCAGCAGTGACAGATTCACTTCCTCATCATCATCAACATCATCCTGAAATATACTTGTTCCATACAGTAATCAATTAAAATAGCAAATACGCTCCGAACTTAACCGAATGATGTTAAAGATTAATGAGTGCCAGTTTAATAATGCTTACCAGTTACAATATTACTTTCTTCCATAACACCACAATAAAATTACAAACATATTAATAAACCATTAAAATGACAGCAAAATAGCTGCATCTGGAAATGCATGTTTATTGGTTAACGTAAGCATGGGTGCAAACTGTGTGGAACCTGATCAGTATGCTCCTACAGGAGTAGTCTGAACTGGTTCTACACTCTTTGTCGAAGAGGCTTAAAACATTTCAGCAGACTACAATAGCAGACGATACTTGCTGTATTTAAGCTTTAAGGGTTGATATATGTGAGTTTTGGTTTATATTTGGTCACGATTTTCATGAAATGCATGCCCATCTGCGTGACTCAAACAACTCATTAATCTATTAACTCTTATATTGCCTGATCTCCCTTCTTGAGCAGATAAAATACTAGTTGAAACACGCCCAAATACGAATATTCAATTAATTGAATTAATAAATGTAATTAATGTAATTAGCTAATGACCTGCCAATATTATATATGTTAATTTATTTCACATTTGGAAAGGAAATCTATAAGCTCTAAGCTTTAATTAAATCCTATAGATTGGTATTATACGTACATATGTTTTTCATGTCAACTTGAATTAGAATAATAAAATGTATATTTAAACCAAAATCAATTAAAAAGCATAGAAAAAGCGATTAAATTTAACAGCGTTTTAATGTATATGCCAAGTGCGAAGGGACCGCGTCACACCGACATTATAACAGCGTTTTTAATGATTATTGTCATGAAAAGCACATTAAATGTGTTTAAAAATGCCTAATGAAAGTGCTATGCATTAAAGATAGTTAAAAGTACATTTAGCGTAGTACATTTGAACTAGGAAGGTACCCATTAAAAATACAAAGATGGCTTAGAATTGTAAAAGCTGATGCAAAAGTCAGAGTATAACTGTGTGATCAAAGCAGTGTATACAGAAATGTCTGGAAAAGTTGAGAATGATTCAAACAATACCTTCTGGCTTACAAAGCTGAAACATATGCTTGAAGATAATGGATTTGCTGAAGTGTGGATATATCCAGAGTCAGTAAATGTGGATTTATTTATACCAGTTTTTAAAAGAAGATTACTGGATAACTTTCTTGTTGAAGTAAGAACTGGTTTAAATATATGTACCTCTATGGTGTTGTATAGAGAACTGTGCCAAGATTTTGAAATTTCACCATATCTCATTACTTTAAACAATCGAAAACATAGAAATTCAGTAACAAAGTTAAGACTTTCATCACATCAGCTGTTAATTGAAACTGGACGACACCAAGGTATAGAAAGGCAAAATAGAAAATGTTCATTATGTACAAAAAATGACATAGAGGACGAATTTCATTTTGTATTAATTTGCCCTTTTTACCAACAGTTACGCACACAGTATATTTCACGGTATTATTATAGTCATCCTAGTATGTTAAAATTTGTACAATTGCTTAATTCAAGTGGAAACACTCTTAAACGCTTGTCTATATATATAACGAAAGCTTTTGCTGCCAGAAACGTGGCCTTTAATGATATTTTAGAGCAATAAAAATATGTAATTTCTTAACCTATTTTGTGCTGGCAAGCTCATCTCATTCAACCTGGATGGGTTCATGTCTAGTAAACCCTAGCAGAGCACGTGAAAATGCATCTGAAATGTCGTCTTCTCAAGTCTGCTGCTGCATATATATGTTGATATTAAAGTATATTGTAAATGTTGAGGCAAACATAGTGGATCTGGATCAGGCTGCCTCTGTACGAGCAGCTAGGTCTGGGTCTCCAATGTTTAACCAAATGGTCCGGGTCTACACTATGTAACCATGAAGCCATTTCAGCGGGCTCCTAGGTCAGACAACTATAGTTCATGTCGATTGTCAAAAGGCAGGCAATGTGGACCCGGGTCGGGCGCAATGAGCGTCTGATCTGGGCCTACACTGCATGTCAAGTACAAATAAATCTCAACCTTTCGCTGAAACATGCACATCTTGTACTGATTCTGATTTGGGCAACTATAGCTTGCAACAAATATCGAGGCATTTTATTGTGTATACATGTTTATATATAATTATCAGCATTTGTTTATTGAATGTTGTTAATGTGTTAAAGGCATGTTTAAAAATCCCGGTATTCCCCAAGTCGGGCAACATTCTATAGTGCATTAGGGAGCTCAAGTAAAAAGGGTCATGACTATTTTGGCCTGAAGATTAGAGAGCGTAATTTAAATTATATCGCTAATCTCCCAATCAAAACATATTTTATGGATGATCAAAGGAGGAGTCTCAATGAGACGGTTCTTTTGAGTACCCTAAACATATGTTTTAAATTTAGTTGAATTTCTCAGGAAAAAGTTGGTTTATCTATTTATGTACCCTTTTGTGCTATTGTACCGTTCTAAAAATAGCCTACTATCCTACAAATATTTTGGCGCCACAATGTATATCCCAAATAACTATAGGACCTAATGGTGAGTTATATTTAGCAACGCGACACGTTTGACGTCACAGGCGGAATCTCCTTGGTGTTCATGTGTTGATGTTAATACCTGTTATGTAATCCTAAGTATATTATATTTCGGACTACTCTACTCGGGCACCTACGGGTATACATATCATAAACAAAACTCACCAAATTTTGAATGGTAAACGCAATATAAAGCTGTTCCTGCCTTTCCACATTCCGACTGAGAACACATGTGTCCGTCTCTTCTGGTTTTGGTCAGTATAGAAGCACGTGCACGGTATTGACTCAGTGACAACAGGGTCATTGAGTTCATTATCGTAAAATGACAACATTACGACAGGTGAATTACCTGAGTTTTGCACTACATTCAAAAACAATATGATATCTGAAACACGATTCACTATGATTTATGCTGGTGGGGACTTGACACAAACGGTTTGGACCCAGGTCACACCCGAGAGACATCGGGCTGATCTGGATCCAAAACGTTTGGCATCGGTTTAAACTTGGACGACCCGGCGTGGGACCATTCTTTTGTCGTAATACGAGATTTGAAGTTTGCCTGGTGATCAGTGTAGACCCGGACCAGGTGTTGCTTCATGCAGCGTCTGGTCGGAGTCTACACTTATACTGCTCACAGATGCACCTAATTTTTGGGTAGTGTTTTGTGGACAGTCTCACCTAGGATGTACTGACATGAGTTTGCAGCAAAATAGGGACAAAATGCCTAAATTTGCTTCACTCTCAAACTACACTTATCAAATTAGTTACACTTTAAATGCATGCGTAAAATATATGTTTTGTATATTATGTATTGTTGTGACGATGAGCTTGTAATGCTTAAGTCCAAATAAAATTTCTGTTCTGTTCTGTTCTGTTCTATATTTAGAGTGATATTAAATTAAGGACACGTTTAATTCAGGACTCATTAAAAACCCTTGCTACTTTTTAATGGGAGTGGCAATGTAATGGGATTTTCATCACCATTAAGTTCCCTTTTAAAATGAAGATTAATAAGGTATTAAGAACAATTAAGATCTCATTGAAAGCTAATTAAAAGGATAAATTTGGCCATTGTTATACAATTGGAGTATTTAAAGGATTTTAATGTCGTTTGGTGGCATTAAAAATTGAATGGCTTGCTCAATTTAATGGACAGTGTTATTCACATACCATGATTATGAAAGTACATGATTGTCATTAACTTCATTGGAACTGTTTTAATGGGATCATTTCATGGTTGTTTAATGGTTGTATAATTGGGTATTTTACCTGCAAACTTCAATGAACACCCCTTTACCATTTTAATGTCCACATGTTCCATAAGTTTAATTAAATTGTCCCCTCTTGATCAAAAACTCTGGAAGGGGTCTTAGTTATGTTACAGTGCATCTGGCTGAGAGCCTCAAATGAAAAGTCGTGTGTATTATATGGTGCATATCGATTGTGTCTGAATACTAGTTCTGGTCGAAAACTTGTTATTAAAATAATGTCTTAAAGTTAATGATTTAGGCATGGAACATGAATTTAAGTATATCAGGCTGTAAACTGTAGATTCATCTACTTTGCAAATTGTCTTCTCATATATGCAAATGCCATAACTCTGGTTCAGGAATCAAACTTAAACGTATTGACATGTCAATATTTGAGCTATCACTTTGCATCTTTGTGTATGAATACAATATTTATCAAGAAAGTATAATTATGCAAAACGAGCCAAAGAATATACTTAGAGCTCTTACAAAAAAGTGACATAGCTAAAGGAAGCAAACGATAGCATGCTTAATTTCAATATTTACTGGTCCTTTTTTCTAATTTCTTTTTGGGAATTATTTTAGCACCAAAACAATAGTGGAGATTTTTTAATGTAATGTTAATAGCCCTGATGTATTAAATTCAATGCCATTATAAATTAAATTTGTTCAATTTACTATCATTAGAATGTCTGCATAATTAAATTGTTGACTTTTCAAAATTTAACCTGTTAAATCAACTACCATTAAACAGATATTATGATATCGATTCAGTTTTAATCCAGACAGGTACTATAAGTTAAGATAAAATATAGAAAATAATAAAATTGCATTGCCAAAAAGCTGTCAATGTGACTTTGCTGAATACGCATAAACAACCAGTCCGTCAAATGTTTCCAAGAAAAAGGAGACAAAAAAGACAAGAACAAAGTAGTTTCTAGCACAATTTATATCTTACCAGTGAAATATTACATTCCTCAGGGTACAAATATATCAAACTGCTAAATAATAAGACAGCAAAAGGAACGCATATTATTTAATATCCATTAAATACCAGAAACGATGATCAAACATTACTCTGATTTATATGAATATTCTTAACCCGACTCTTGCATTCGTTATGGGCCATTTTATTCATCATTTCACAGTTATTATCTTTGTTAATTAATGCAAAAAACGCAAAAAACGGTGCCGTAAATTGGAAGAGTCATGTTTTGAGTCCAATTTCGCTGCCTGTCCCGACAGCACAATGAAACAAATAAAAAAACAGCATAAAACTTTTAAAAATCATTGTTGTAGGAATTATACTGCAGATCCAAAACCAACATTTTTCCATTATGCCATTGGTTTTGAAAAACACTGGAATCTCTAAGACGTAAGAATATCTGTTACTTATCATATGACGTCGCGTCTGGGAGTGAAATAACGCCATGTAATAAAATCTGTAAACCACTAGTGGTTTATCGATTTACGGGAAACGTTATTACGTCCATAACAACGTTGCGTACATAATGACGCAATTACAACGTTTAACGCCAGAAATGAGATTCCAAAGTAATCTGAATGTCATATGATAAATAGAATCTAACATTCGTGCTCTTGTACTATTGAATTTATTAAACTCGTTGCGAAAAAGAGATAAAATGCTCGGCAAGCCTCGCATTTTATCTCTTTTCCCCAACTCGTTTAATAAATTCAATAAAACATGAGCACTCATGTAAGATCCTCTATATTAATGCTTGGTGTCAAGTAAGTCCAACAAAACTGGTTAAAACAACTGTGTGGACACTTACACGCCTGTCATATACACACTTTTGGCTAATTATCCCATAATGGAACTTGTTCACAGTGGTCTACCTTGGAGAATTCCAGACACTTAAGAATTGAAAATAACTTTTCTGCGTTTCACTGAGGTATGAAATATTGGAGAATTTACATCTTATTTGCATGAATTAAATAAGACGTAATTTTAACGACATTTCATACCTCAGTGAAACGCAGAAAACTAAGTGTCAATTCTTATAATAGCAACTTATTTCGTTATTCTTTCTCCTAAGTATTTTTTAAATTATGTTTCCTTAAAATTATGCTTCCAGTTAATAACGTTTCGCGTATTTAGACTATGACGTGCACTATGAGGCGTATGTAGACGTCAGAGAGATCGCATTAGACAGCTCATCAGCATGAATACTGTTAATTTAAGCGTGGTATGTAAGTTCATCTTTGCTATTCCGGCTGAAAATATCTGTGTAAGTGCAAAGTAAAGTGTAATTCTAATGCACCTGCAAATGCAACGCGACATCTGATTGGATAACGTCATAAATTTGTGACAGTATATCCTGCGATTTACTGTCGGAAAACCGACGTCATTACGTAACGTCGCTTTTCATTGGTTGACAAGTGAATAGATGCAGCTGGCAGGCGGTTTTATGCAGCTGGCAGCCACTGGACGTATACACAACTAAGTACGTTTTCACTGTCCTTTTGAAGGGAAAAAATGTTAATAGTGCATTAGAATGGGGATAACCATATTCAAAATTTTCATTTGGGGAGGTATATCGTTGGATATACGTTCGGAAATTACGTTTTACGGCGACGCGTAAGCGTCGCCGTAAAACTAAATTTCTGACCGTATATCCGACGATATACCTCCCCAAATGAAAATTTTGAATACAGTTATCCCCTAAGTAGTTGCCGACTGTCCATTTCTCTTCTCTTCATAGAAGCATGGCACAGTATCATAAAGGAAGTTCTGCCTTGAATGTCTCCACACCTCATGAATACGAACCGGAGTTCATTGAAAAATGAAATCCACGCCAATACGATCAGATGACCATTCATGACCAATCAGATCAACAAATCTCAATAAATGTAATGACTGTTGTTATTATTTTAACCTTTAAAAGTAGTTTCATATGGGACAATATCAGCTGTTATCGGTTTTATCTGCCCAATTAATCTCCCTTGAATATTGACCACTCCAGCAACTTGCCTGTTGTAATCTGTGGCATCAATTTCACAGAAAAGTATGCAAACCTTTAAATAAATCATTTATAACTAACTTATTATTAAGTTGGCATTGTTTTATAAATAATCATAAGAAAATTTATGTTTTATTTTTTAATGATATAAACAAATATAATAGTTGTGTCAAATTGCTCATCTTTTTAACTGGTAAAATCCCATTTTTTCTAGGTAAACTGAATGAAAATGCCTTTTGTGAGCATTTTATGAGCCCAAAATAATCATATTCTGATATTTGCTCAATGTTTTATAAGCTATAAATTGTATCTCTACCATCCAACAATATCAACCATATAAGTTTCCATATGGTCCTAATAAAATATAAATAATACTGATTTTACGGCTTTGACTAAATAAACGACTCTGTGTGTCTCCTAAAAACTTATGCATAAATAAATGGTTGTGTATCAGATACCCAGGCTGATCACAACAGAATTAATGCACTGTACACCCATCTTAATAATTTTGTCGTGCGGCATATCTTCAAGGCTTTTTCTAATCATTATAACAACTTTTTACTGCCATACTACCAAAACTGTCACTTCATGGGAAGATGCTCAGACTGCGCAAATAGTTTCGCTGAAATTCAACTATTGTTTAGGCTTTGCAAGTACATTAAAAACATGCATATATTATGCTGAAGAGTCCTAAAATGAAGCATAAGCAACAGTGTAGATCCAGATACTTTATAACAAGACATCTCTCCCGGCCTGTATTGTTTGAAATATTGAACATCAAAATAAATTGTAAATTAGTATTTGAGTTTTAAGTGAAGCCGTTTAACTTGAGAGAACAGCAAAGGTTCTGGTGAGATTGCACAGCGCGGTCTGGCCTGAACCATTGCTGTTTGCATTCCATATGGCTCGATTAAAATTCCTAGAAGGCATATATTTAAACAAAACCCTTCACACCGAGCTGATTGGGATCAGTAAGAACTAGAACTGACCAAAGACAATTTATATAAGGTAAAGGTATTTCAACAGCAATGGGGCTGATCAGACTGCACAGATAAATTATGATGCGCATATGTTGATCGCCTTATGGTTATTATAAAAAACTGAAAACTGAAAAGTCATGCTTATAGTAGTATCTTGGCCCGGAAGACAAGGAACTTCAATGAGCATGTAATATATGCACTGACTGATCTGCTCCGTTTATGTCCGCTGTTCGCGTATGGTTAAAGAATCTGGCAGTCGTTTTATGATGTGGTCATTTTCTCAGTGACACAGCTTGAGCTCAGTGGGAATTTTCTCAGTGACACAGCTTGAGCTCAGTGGGAATTTTCTCAGTGACGCAGCTTGAGCTCAGTGGGAATTCCCACTGAGCTCAAGCTGTGTCACTGAGAAAATGACCACATCATAAAACGACTGCCAGATTCTTTAACCATACGCGAACAGCGTACATAAACGGAGCAGATCAGTCAGTGCATATATTACATGCTAATTGAAGTTTAAAGTGTGAAAATTGCTGATAAGTATTTGGCATTAAGAGACTGCTCTCATGGATTTTGACGCATTTTTCTGTCTACATTATATTCCTGTATTTAAGCAAAGACGCTGATCATACCTTTTTATAGTCTTTACAGATGTCAGCTGATTTTATTTTCGAAAAAAAAAATGCAACGTGTGGATCCAGATACGGACCGCGCATAGTTAAGCTCACACGATATTGCGTCCGCATTCCTGTTAATTCGTTATATGATTATCTTTGATAAATTAAGCCAGAGTAATTATCCGCTTATCCTCTCTCAATTTTTCAATGCTGTGGGTACATTTAATCAAAGAACTGTCTTAATGAGACGGTTCTTTTGAACGCCCAAAGCAAAGCAGAATACCGCTTAACCCTGTGCTAGGGGGCGTGAGAATTGTTGCACTTTCCATTAGTTCTCATGAACAGACTCGATAAAACCGAGTCTGCTGTTTTCTAATATTGTAGGTTCTCTCTATTTCTGAAGGATCCGTTTTCCCAGATTACTTAAAATGATGGATAAGAAAATATTCACAATATTATGCTGGATTTTTTTCTTATCTAGACCTATGATTATAGATATTAACTGAGAAAGACTCAAATAAGGCTACTCATCTACAATACTGATATGGGTAAACTTGAAAAATGTTACATTTTGGAATACATCATTATATTAATTTTCTGTTTCTTCATATATAATAGAGATATGCCTCTTTGTTCTGTTTGGTTCAGAAATAATTCAGATTAAAAACTATTTTGTTGCATGATCACTCCAAACTATTGCTATCATTAACACAGGTGTCAGTTTCTCAATCTTCGACCGCGTTTGAAACACTTGGGTAAATATTTGCCTCATTGGATCATCGCATTAAAAAGCATATTTGGCCCCAAAAAGTGGTCCTGCTAAAACCTTTTTGGCATAAAAAGTGGTCATGGCCATACCGCCGCCAACGGCCTTGTTTGGTGAAGCTGTTTTATTTCTAAATCACTGCCTATGCACAGACTTGTCTTCGCCTTTGTTGTTCTCAAACCCCGAAGACAGTTTTTCTCATGTCATGGCCCAAATTATTTTTATGAACATTAAGAAATTCAGTACTCAAGTGCTCATGTGTTGTTTTAAGACTCAATTCAGAACATACGAATAGTGGACAAACATGCATTACATTTGGAGATTCTTTGATTTCAATCAGATGCTCTCAAGCTCCAATTTAAAAAAAAAACACACACATTTTATGTCATTTTTATGAAATTTCTATCCAACAATTCTGGTAAAATATTAAGATGGTATAATTGGGCACCCACTTAGGCCTCTTTCGTCAGACAAATACCATCGATACCTGGACTGAGATAAAAACAACCCCAAATCACGACCTCTAATTGAATGACTTCTTCTGGGAATACTGATCAGAATCGCCTCGATGAGACAGTTCTGGTAAGCAGATCGGAAGTAAGAGTTTTTTTTTTTTACCAGAAACGGTGCATGTATAACATATGATAAATTGGTATGAAATGACTTGAAGTGTATTATGTGTATGACCTAATTCAACTAGAAAATTCTAGTAAAATGTTATCATCTTTGATTTGTTCTACTTTCATTTCAATGCCTCCTTTTTGCTTATCATATTTTCAGAAATATTTATCATTTTGAAAATAACATCTAGTAAAATGTGTTTGGATCAAACTCATTCGAATCAATGGCTTCAATCTCATACAAATTGTCATTGACATCTTAGAATCCCTATTTTCTTCTACATCTACATGCACCTGACTATCTGTCTGCATTAGTGAATTTCAATTAGCATTATCTTGGTGTCTATGAGCTATATATTCTATGGAACAATTGTAAACAGTCATACTTAAAACCCAGAGTTGAATTTCTTTATTCTGCATATGACTTTCAAGTAAGTATTTCAAAGGTTTATGATCTGTTTTAATCACAATCTGAGTGATATGCAAATAGTAATTAACTTTTGCAGAGCATAATGGATTTCAAAAGCTTCCTCTTCTAACTCTGACCACTTAAACTGTGACCTACTCAGCTTATGGGACAAATAGTATATATTGGCTTTTCATCTCTGTCACATTCTTGTGTAAGACAGGCACCTATACATGTAGCACTAGCATATGTGTGAAGATCATACAGCTTATTAAAGTCTGGGTACACTTACAAGGGAACAGTTGTTAAACTTTTTTTCAAAAACTATAAAAGCTTTCTGATGGACATCAGACCATTTAAAATAAGCATACTTTCTTGTCTACATAATGATTGGTTCAACAATTTGACTGAAGTTTAGCAGGAATTTATGGTAATAAGAACAAATACCGATAAAAGATCTTACTTCTCTTACACAAATGGGAACAGGTAATGATCTGATTGATTCAACTTTCTTTTTATCAGCTAAACTTTGATTTGCTTACAACTTACAGCTTTTGGTATCTTCTTGTGCAGTGTATAACAAAATTAAGATATCATTTAGCTGTATTAAAATGAATTAAAGATATAATACTCAAAATAACAAATTACAAAAATTTGCAGGGTAATGTCAAATGGTTTTCTATCTCCTTCACACAGATTTTGATAGAATAGATCAAGCTATACTTATCCTTGAAGCTGGTGTATCATATTATACTTATTTATCATATGACGCCACGCCTTGGAGTGAAATAATGCCATGCAATAAAATCTGTAAACCACTAGTGGTATATCGATTTTTGGGAAACGTTATGGCGTCCATAACAACGTTGCGTAGATAATGACAAAATTGTAATGGTTTTACAAGTGAAATGAGATTTCAAAGTAATCTAAATGTCTTAAGATAAATAGAATCTTACATTCGTGCTCTTGTATTATAAAATTTATTAAACTCGTTGCGAAAAAGAGATAAAATGCTGGGCAAACCTCGCATATTATCTCTTTCCCCAACTCATTTAATAAAATCAATAAAACATTAGCACTCATGTAAGTACTCTATGTAATGTTAAACATTCTTTTTCAGACACAATTATTTCCAATGTGTCTGTCTTTATTGGTGAAACAAAAGACACTCCTATTTTATGCGCCTCCTACTCTGGTCCATCGATGCTAGACGAGCGAGTGCAGCTGGTGTGTTATAAGCCAGTTTGTGGACGATTTGTCGAAATACGTTTTCAAGACAAGACATTTTTTCATCTTCGTCTGTCTGAAGTCGAAGTTTACGCAAAAATTGTAAAAGGTTTGTTCTTATCATAATATAAACTGAAAGTATAACATTTTCTTATTGATGCTTACTGTTAAGTCAAATATCATGTGCGTATCCATAAACTTCCGCCAATGGAAATCCTGACAAACGTTTTGGGTCATCAATGTATTTCAAAGCGGGTCGAGAAGCAGTTGGACCCCACCCTATACTCTGCACCATCCCTCTTCCCAAAATCACAGAAACGACTCCGTGCGAAATACACCCCATAATTGCACCTGACATATAGTAAAATGATGGGTTTCGTGGGGCTGAAATAGCAAAAAGATAGTGCGTCCAAAAATGAGCTATATTTTCTATACAAACGCAAATACAGAACCAAAAACATTAAATACATATAGAAACTATTTAACTATATTATTTAATTGACATTTAATAAAATAGAAACATTCAATTGATATGGAAAATATCATCACACTTTCAGAAATATTACTACACTGACTCGGCGAATTCAGGAAGCAGACGTGTGGTGTGATGGGTATTTAGCCACACCATGGTAAAAAGTCATAAAGTTTTCAACCGTATAGGGTCTGATCTGCTGGGATACTTTCAAAATTTTAAAATATTGTCATGGGTACCAACAATATTGCTGCAAACCATTTTGTGCAAATGTGTATGCTGATCTGTACCTTTGCTGTCCTCATATAATCGAAATCAGTTTTCTCAGGGGATGACTCGCCGTTTGTCGCACCGTTCTCACGCTACAGAAAAGGAGCACTGTCACTTATTTAGTTCAAAATTTGTCTGAAAATGTCTGCTGTGTTTTTGGCTGAGACATCTGAGTCCTCACTGTTCGCCAAAGTAGATATTTAGTGGTATCCAGAAAAGGATTAATATTTTCACGACGTCATGGCACTTTGGTACACCAGTAGGAATGTGATTTTCATTTGGTATAGCTTTTGTCTGCAATACCCTGGGCAATAAAATGACATCTGTTTAATACTGTTATACATTCAGACCGTTATAAACGTGAAACGTCGCTTAAAAAAACTAATCACCGAAACTGTATTCAGATCTGTGTATACATGTTATAACCCCTTAGGCACAAATAGATTCTTCCTTCTGGCTTGATACTTTAAACTTGGGATAGTATATTGTGTCACGGTATTGAGGTGTCAATTGTTATCCCCACGCTTTTTTAAAAAAGCGTCTGGGATATTGCAATTGCCTCCGTCCGTCCGTCCGTCTGTCCGTCTGTCTGTCCGTCCGTCCATCTGTCCCTCACCCTATCTTCTCCTAAACCGTTCGACGAAATTCAACCAATTTGGTGTGTGGGTTGCTCACATGGTAAGGGTGTGCAACGGCACGTTTTTCTTGCCCCGCCCCCTGGGGCCCTGGGGAGGGGCCAAAAGGTAAAATATTACTAAATATCATTAAATTTCAATTACAAAGTCAATTTCAAAGATATTAAAACCAAACTTTGTGTGTCTTCTCACAAATGAAAGATATAAAATATACCAAACGGGATTTTCATTCCCTTGCCTGGGTCATGCCCCAGGGGTCGGACTTGGGGGTACCGTGGGGGGTTGAGTGGTCAAAAATTTTTTTTCCAAAATTTAACCAGATTTGGTGTGTGAGTAACTTACATCAATGGCACATGCAACCGCATAATTTTTTTGGTCCCCACCCCCTGGGGGCCTGGGGAGGGGCCAAAAGGTCAAATATCATTAAATCTCAATCACAAAGTCGATTTCAAAGATTTTTTAACCAAACTTTGTGTGTCTTCTCACAATTGAGAGATGTGAAACATATCAGACGGGATTTTCATTCCGTCGCCTGGGTCATGTCCCAGGGGTGGGACTTGGGGGTACCATCGGGGGTTGGGGGTCCAAAAACTTTTTTTCCCAAATTCAACATGATTTGGTGTGTGAGTTCTTTACATGAATGGCACATGCAACGGCACAATTTTTTGGGTCCCCGCCTCCTTGGGCCTTGAGGAGGGGCCAAAAGGTCAAATACTATTAAATCTCAATTACTAAGTCAATTTTAAAGATTTTTAATCTAAACTTTGTGTTTCTTCTCACAAATGAAAGATATAAACATATTAGACGGGATTTTAATTCTGTCCCCTTGGTCATGCATGCCACAGGGTTTGGGACTTGGGGGTGCTGGGGGGTCAAAAATTTAATTTTATGAACATGGTCATGTGGCATATCAAATTAAAGGGGATGAGCAGCAGACCAGGAAACACTGAAAATTTTAACCCTAGGATCAAATTGGTGAGCTTGGGATGGGGTCAAAGGATCAAATACCATTAGATATCTTTGAGAGCGTGGGGATTTGCGAGGGCGCGCCATCGAATGTGTTCTAGTTACAATTTGCGAACGAAATTTGCATTTCTATTCCTGAAAATCGATTTTGTCTCGGTTAACAAGAGGACATTGATGAAATGTAAGTATTTACCATTTGCCAAAGTACACGATTAAGAGTTATAGGTTTCAAAGGGTTGAAGGCTTTACATACAATCTCAAAATTGAACCTTCGAAAACAGTGCAGACCAACAACAATGAGGTATGTGCGACCAGCAAAGGCTCAGACCAGCCTGTGCATAAGCGCAGTCTGATCATAGACTTTGCTAGTAGCTTTAATACTTTATGAGTGTTTAAATTACTGACCGAACATCTTTTGGAGTTTTTAAGCTAAAAATGAGGCTGCATATTCTCGTTTCATTCTATACACGTAAAAATTAATGCCATTCATAAGATGGAAATCTTATGACTCGGCTCAAATGAGTTACCGCTTCAGGCAGGGTCAACATAATTTGCTGTAAAAAAAATCAAAAATCATGCAGCAAACAATTATCCCCAGCATAATTGGGTAAATAAAACTTCTTTGAACTTTCAGCAATCAGCAAAGGGAGCGCAGTGGCTCAGTGGTAAAGTGCTTGACATTAGACAAAGGGGTTGTGGGTCCAAGTCACTTTGCCAGGCTGCAATGGTTTCTAGGCCGATTTAAACATTTTTTCACTAAGCAAAGCTAGAAATTGTCTGTCAGTCGGATGGATTAGTCAAACGACTTTGATCATGTTGATTACACATATCGCTATCTTACAAAAAAATCTACGAATCAGACAGGCTCGTTATGGTAAAATTCAACAAACGGACAAGCATGCACATCTGTGCCGTCTAAAGACAGTAGGGCATACGGAAAGTTTTTCAGAATGGGGTGCTAGTTTGAAGCAGATGTTGCTGTGATCCTTACATACTTGTTAATACCAGGCCGTGTAGATTAGTCGGTAACTACAGATGTGTGTCTAACAGCAGATCAAGGGGGCAGTGCGTTTGAACCCGGCCCAGTACCATACTTTCATGAAGATTGATCATGAAATAAACTAATTCCTACGATCATTCTCCACCCTTCCGCTGATTCTTTTCCGATGCAAAACCGACAGGCTATGATAAGATGTCACATTCCTGGGGTTGCATTACGTATCTCCAGCCAACAGCATTGTTGTGTCCGAGTGTGTGGACCATGACGTGTAGAAAAATGTGTAATATGTACAGCTATTCTAAAACTCGTAAATATTCTCATACATGTTTTTTCGCAAGAAAGGCACCACATTATGAGGGGTCGAAGTTATGTGCGGATTAAATGTAAAGTTTGCTTTGGGCCAAAATGTCCTGGCCTCATTTTAAATCGCATTGTTGATTTTTTAGGAGAAACCGGCGCCCAGGGTCGTTCTACACACCTGTGTCGAAGGGCTGGTCGATGTACCAACTTTTCAACTGCGTTTAGGCGGCTAGCAGTGAAAGTTTAGCGTAATATCAGACTCATTTTTTTCTTTTTTAGCCATGGTACATTCGAGCATGATCAAATCAGGTTTCGTTATCTACGAGAAGAGGACTTCCCCAAGTAATACGCCCTCGAATATGAAGCGCATTTACAGGAAATTGTACAATCTGATGTCTGATTAGAGTTTATTATTACAAAACCAATATGGGGAAATAGAGTACGTAAGAACATGCATGCGTACCCAGACGATGTATTAATGGTGCAACAAACTGCTCATTGAATTTCAAAAGCAGAACGACTGTAATTGGTTTAAAAAGCCAATACTTGTTCTGACACACTCGTTATCTGGTATATACGGAAATCTCCGATCAGCAGAAAGTAGATAAATATTATATTTCACACGGAGCTGTTTCCGTAATGAGTTGGATAACAAAAAATAAACTACACTAAGCAACAATTAAATGACATTCTTTCGAGAAAATTAAAAAAAATGGGATGGACCACTACGGGCTGCCATTTCCTCAGACAAACAGTTTGGAGCCAGATCTGGTCGACAAAATGCGGGGCCTAATTGGGCTCAAAAATGCTTGCAATTAGACTATGGTCATGTTTTCACACTGAGAGTTTGAAACCGGATCAGTTCCAAAAAAATGCAATCAGCATATTGTCAGCTGCTCTTTAGCCACTACGAAAAGTTGCTGCCCAATTAAACATCCTCACACAAACATTTGGGGCTTAGAATAAAGGGTGTGGTTGGCGCAGTCAATAATGTTTAAGCCCTTCAGTATAATCTTTTCTGACCATTCCAAGGCGGTGCTTCTTTTGTGGATTCTTTTTGTTATTTGTGTTTCATGTCTGTCACACAGTCTTGTCTGTTCCTTGCAGCCTTATGGTCACCTGCTGGGATCGAGCTAACCTCTTGGCTCTTTTTATGTGATATTTACTTGTTGTTTTGTCACTTCCAATATCTAGTCCTGGCTTAATTGTGTTATTTGATCGTATTGATTCCTGACCTTTGCCTTCTTTCTTACTTGGAATTCGTCTTGAAAAAATGTCAGGCCTAATCCTACTCTAGAATGTTTGTCTTCCATATCTAAAAGAAACACATGGAAACAGTTAAGAAAGCAAATTTTGGTGCACTAGCTGTTTTAACTGAAAATAAGATTTCTCTAATGTTAACGATTAAAAGTTTGCAGATGGCGTGCGCCGCTGGCTGGTTTATACATCTTAAACTTCATCCTGATGTATGGAAGGCTTGGCTGCACAAGGTGCTTGCGTATCTTAAACCCATATTGTGTCTGCGTGACGGAAATTAGTAGAACTGTAACAGAGTCTGAGGTCCAACCCTACCGTGTGCAATTAAAGAGAATAACAAAATTTCTAACTGTTATTAGATTAGGTTGACCATGTCACAATACACCAATAAACGTTATAACCAATTTTCCGTTAAACTCTCGCATGGAGGCTTCCTAATTATTGGGAGAATCAAAGAGTAAAAATCAAATAAAATGATCCTACTATGAAGAAACACGAGAAAATGGCTTAAGACTCACAGTTAGTAAGAACTTAAGAAAATAGGAAGTGAGTATGATCAGGAAAAACCACAATCAGCAACTGCAGACAAACCAGTGGCACCAGGATAAAGAGCCACACACCAATAACGATACACCAGTAGGACAATCAACCTCATGTTAAATTAAAAAAGAGGGCAAAGATCAGGAATCGATATAATCTTTACCTGACCCAGGATACCAATGGGAAAGTGACAACTTCACAATAAGACATCACAAACGAGAGCCAAGATGTCAGCCCTTTCCCAGGTGATGACCACAATGTAAGTAAGGGTGCAAAGATCAGGAATTAATACAATCAAGTACCACACCTGACCCAGGATACCTAAGGGAAAGTGACAAACTCACAGTTAGATAAACGAGAGCCAAGAGCAGATGACCACAAGGCACATATAAACAGACACGCACACAAAGGCATAGCAAACAGAAGACAGAAAAAAGAAAAGATCCACAAAAGAAGCACCGCCTTGGAACGGTCAGTAAAATATTTTACTGGAGGGCTTAAACTGGTTCCACGGCGCCAACCACACCCATAATTCAGATGTGGATCAAGACACATAGATATTTGGTTTGCATGAAAGACCCCTAACTTATCAATGCATCATCTCCCAGAACATATAAATCAAGGTATTGCAAGTAGATAAAGCAAAGATAAGGACTCAATTAAATAAAACTGAATACCAGAGCAAAAGAGATCCAACAGGTACACCCTGGTGGGCCTGACAAACAGCCAAAGCATCAGCCAAATAAGACTGAATACGGGAGCAAAAGAAATCTAACAGGTGAACCCCGGTGGGCCAGACAAACAGCCAAAGCATCAAGCCCCTACAATCTCATCAATTGATAAGTCTTAAAGTTGGAACCGCCATAGAGTATGAAGTCAGACCCACTGGCAAAAGTTGAAAGCAAAATTGCCAACCATGATTGGGTTGAACACCAAGCATGCAGTCTGTTTCAATACATTAATGTTATATCCAATCTTTTTATAATGGGAAATTATTTTAATAAACTGCGCTGAAAAACTATTAGAGCCAACAAACTTTTTCAATCTATACACCAGGTCACAATAGAATTCAGGTTCCGAAAGACCTTGGCGTAAGAGAGATTTAAGTCCAACTTGGAATTTAGATATCAAATCATAGTATCGTCTATAAAATTTAGAAAAGGTTTTGCGAAGTTTATGATACCGATAGCCTTGTTTAAGAAGTTTCTGAGTTAATAATTTATTGCGAGTGATTAAGTCAGTAATATAGCTAGATGTTCTAGCAAAACGAATGAGTCGAGAGATATAGACTCCATAGGATGTAGAGCGAGGAACATCACCATCTAAAAATGGGAAATTGACAATTTCAAAATCAAAGTCCTCGCGTTTTTCATAAATTGTGGTAGAAACAATATCATTAGAAATTGACAAATGCAAGTCTAAAAATGCGGCTTCAGTATCAGAAGTATTGGCTTTATTAAGTTGGAGCTCTGAAGGGTAAACTTGACCTACTATACTGTCAAAATAAACATTATGAATGTTTAAAATATAGTCCAAATATCTGGATGTAGTTTTAAACGCATCAATAACATCAACCTGCTTATCATCAGAAAGAGACATCATAAAGTCCCTCTTACAACAAACTGGAATAAATCAGCAACCAAGGAGCACAATTAGTGCCCATAGGAATGCCAACATCTTGTCTATACAGCTTGGTGCCAAATAAAATAAAAATGTTGTCCAACATAAAGGTCAGCGCATCACATACATTTGGCCATGCACGATATTTTTTAGATTTTTCTGAAGTAAAAATGCATTTCTGTCATTACATGAAAGGTTATGACATCTTTAATTACACAGCAGTGTAATTAACAACACTAAGAATCAATGACGGCCCTGTTTGTCTTTGGCTGGGCCCCAAGGTGTGCCGTGCAACCGGTTTAAGCCCTCCAGTAAAATACTTTTCTGACCGTTCCAAGGCGGTGTTTCTTTTGTTGATCATTTATGTTATTTCCGTCTTGTTTTTGTAATGCTTTGTGCGCATCTGTAAACAGATCTGTAAACAAAAGTATTTTACTGGAGGGCTTAAAACGGTTGCACGGCATACCTCGGCGGGCCCAGCCAAAGACAAACAGGGCCGTCATTGATTCTTAGTGTTGTTAATTAGACTGCTGTGTAATAAAAGATGATACTTTTCATAGAATAACGTTGAAGACAAACCATACACAATTTTTGCAGTACCTAGCTTTGACAAGGAATGTGGCAGCGTACTTACTGACGATGGTTGGCTTTCTTCTCCGAGTGAAAATGGTCTTTTCTACGAGAACAATTTAAACTGTTGGTGGTTTATTGTCGCTGACCTGTATCAAGTTGTCACCATCAACATCACATATATCGACATAGAATACAATGAAATATGTGGATATGACTTTCTGAGGGTAGGAACGAAACATGAAACAAAACCTGTATAATATTGAGGACTTCGTTTATGAAAAAATGTTTGCCAAAGATGATGTCAAAATTTAGACTAACACGTTATTTACTTAAAATGTAGCCATTATACTGAATCTTAATTCTTGGTTTTCTTTACAAAAACAGGTGGGTATGACCAGGAAATGCCATAATCACATACCACAGACTCATAAAGGCACCACATGAAAGAAACACAGAACACCAACAGTCACACATTACAAAGTTTAACTTAAATATCCAGCTCTCTTCCTCAGCAAAATGATGCGAAATAAGAAAGGACACTTTTTACTGTATTAGAAAACAATGACAAAGCTAACATATTGTAGTAAAATACAATGTATATATATTGTCCTTTATTCATAATGTATATCTGTATGAGTATATAGAAAATATATTAAGCCATGGGCGGATCCAGAGGGGGGGCAGAGGGTCCGGACCCCCTTCCCCCCTGTAAAACCACAAAAATATAGGGTTTCTTAGCAAAACTGGCCGGGATCCCTTGAAAAATCACAAAGCTACCAAGCCAGCATTCACTGTTTGGCCATCATCGGCCAGCCAACGTAACGCCATTTAAATGGTGTTTCGCTGGCAGGCCGATGATGGCCCATTTATTGTGGTATTTGGCTCCTCTATCCCCTCATTAATTAAAAAAAAAATCTGGATCACCTCTGACAAAAGATTCTGGATTCGCGCATGCATGCAAATGAGCTTAAAGTTCGGTCCTTATATCACCTATATAGCCTCAAAACAAAGAGATCACATTGTAACTGCGTAGTAACGGTCATTACTAAGTAGTGACATCGATAGCTTTAGGTTTTGAGCATTAGTTATAGGAGGACCAAACTTCAAGCTCCTATGGTTCAAGTTATCCCATGTTCAGTAGAAAGGTACATGTAGCTGTGTACAATGTACCGAGGCTTGAGCTTGAATATTTTCCAACTGTATCTGTTTCACTAATGGTACACGCATATGTATATTCAGATGTTTGATGGCTTCATTGAAACAGATGCAATCATGGGAACATTCTGTGGATCATCCGTACCGCCCGCAATAACGTCGGTACATAATGTTGTCTACGTGCAATTCAAAACTGACGACAGCTGGACGTTTGGAGGATTTAATGCATCATACTACATGATTAATGGTTAGTATTATTATAGTATAGGGGTGAGACAAGTTTAAGCTTTTCTGTGTGTGACTTCAGTTGATATTTGTTATGTAGCAAAATCTAGTAGACATTCGCCATGTTTGTTCAAAATAAGCCTCTGTGGTCAAAAATGGCACACCAAAGGTCACACGTTTCACATAAGCTTATGTAGGGAAACCATGAAAATCTTCTTGTTTTAAACCACAAGGACGTCACATGTCTTACATAGGCTTATATAGGGAAAGCACAACAATTTTCTTTGTCTGAAACCATAAGGCCAAAGCATTCATATTTGACATGTCCTTCATTCAGTGGACCTCTACCAATTTTCTTCAAAATATGCCCTTGTTCAAATATTGCCCCATTATGGAAGTCACATGTTTTGTATCGGTTTACTTTGAGTAGACATATAAGAATCATGTTTTAAACTTAGAGCTATGAGTATTGGTCTGTAACTTTTTGTTGTGAACCTCAAATGGGCTAGCGATGAAAGCGAGGTATCCAGGATTTTCATATGAAGTATGTTTTGGTTCCAGCAAATAAAGCTGCAAACATTAATGTAATTGTTTGACGATTGTATTAAGTTGATACTTCAAAAGGAGAGCTTATCGACACTAATGCCTATAAGCTGCAGGCTTCCTTGAGAATGAAGGTTGTTGGCGATGAGCATGGTTGTCATACAGCCCTAAAGTTTGGTGTTAAAGCTAAAGAACCAAGACAAGGTTTCTATGTTATACTGGTTACCTACATTCCTTATAAACCCTTATAAAGCAAGACGTATTGCAAATTTTAGTTCTTGTACGACAACACAACTTTCTTAATTGTCTTAATGTTATCAAAACATGTAATTTAATACTGCGGAAAAGTTTATGAATGATCTGGTAAGAATCTATTTTGGTCTATTAAAAATACTGGTGTAATACTAGATAAACTTAAAGCTAGGGATTGCAAAGCGACCAGTGTATCTATATGATTTTCCACTCTTTACACTACTTTACCTCATTATTTGACCAAAGGAAGCCTTATTGATCTAATCAGAAGAACCTTCCAAATAGAAGGTTCTCCTTACCTTTCATGTATCGCAAGACACGCACACGCTTTTCACTTCAGAACAGCCAAAAATATCATGCATGGTCTTGTCAAAATGCATGTGATGTAATGAACTGCCCTATTTGTGGGACAACATTTTATAATTTTTGGCACTAAGTTGTATCGATAATTAGTAGGGATTCCCATGGGCACTAAATGTGCTCCAGCGATTGCAGATTTATTCATGTTTTGTTATGAGAGAGACATCATGATGTCTCTTTCTGATGATAAGTAGGCTGATATTATATTTAGGCTTTTAATAAGTATTCAATACACCCAGATACCCTGGCATCCAATTTAGTTTACCTTGCACCCCCTGGACAATTTTTCATGGGTGCCAAATTGTTCATTGGGACCCCCTGAATGCATAACAAAGTTGTCCTTAAATTTTTGGTATGGTTTTTCGTTTACATGGCAGCCCATGGTGACTTTGAGAATTGGGTTTTTCAAGCAAATTACTCATATCTCACCTGTTACTCATCCTGGACTACTAATATAAACTTTATACCAAATTAAAGCTTAGACATAAGCCTATTATTCCATTGTTGCATATGCAAATCATCTAATTTGCATATTCATAAATATTTATGAAAACATAAAAAATGTGATTCACAAATGTATAAGATCAATTATATCTCAGCTGCCTTTAGCCATAGATTACTAAAATGTGTACTTAATTCAAGCTAAGACATAGGCCTTTCATTCAATGGTCAAATATGCAAATTATCATATACGCATATTTGCTTTTTCATGATTATTATTAAAAACGCTAAAAATAAGAGAAACTGATTCAAAATATAAATAGGCTGATTTCATCCCAATGTTATTGTTGCATATTTTAATATAACCACAGTTACAATTTGATAAAAACATATATCCAGTAGTCCTATATGAATAATATCTCATTTGAATGTTCATGAAAATACTTGAAACCCGAAAAAAATGAGGAAAATCACGTAAAAATTATAAGCCTATAGGGGAGGGGCTGTGGTACGATCTATCCTGCAATCCTAGTGCCTTTTGAATTCATGCCAAATTGTTCAGTGCGACCCTCTGAATGCGAAACGAAGTTCTCCTAAAAGAACATTTGGTATGGGCTATGTGCAAATGCATGGTTTCCATGGCAACCCCTTATATATGATTCTCGATATTGTGAGGCAGGCCTTCACATTCAATCATATCTAGGGTTCTACTTATGGTGAAGCATTAAAATTGGTGTCAAATTAAATTTTAGACACATACACATAAGGTTTTTCCTGTGGTCAGATTTGTAAATCATCCTATTCGCATATTTATGAATATTAATGAAAACCTTAAAAAACTCAAGTAAAATCATCAAAAAACATAAATAAACATATTTCAGGCCAAAAACATTATCGAGCCACCATTGTTGCCAGATTTTATATCGTCAGGGATTCGATTGGATAGTTCTTTCAACCAGTGGGCCTATATGTAATTTATCTCATTTGCATATTCATTAATATAAATGAAAACTTTAGTAATGAGAGAAAAAAAACTTAGAAAAATTAAGGGATGCACATATAAAATTACCAATGTCTCACCTACCATGTGTACAAGTGTATCAAACCTAATGCCATTCAATACTTGGTAATTGTACTTTACCTTAAAGTATAATATGAAAAATATTTATTATGAATATTCATGAATTTTAATGAAAACTGATGAATTGAATAAAAAATTGGGGAAAATTAAGGGGTGGGGGCACTTCCAAAATTACTCATATCTCAGTTGTTAAGTGCCCTATAGTGCCAAACCTGATTTTAAGAACAGCATGTTTACCAAAATGATCCAATTTATAACACATCAAATTCAATTTCTCTTGAATATTGATGAACACATGAGAATTTAGAGAAAAATACCTACAAAATAATTTATATCTTAGCCTTCAATTGCCCTACAGAAGCAAACTTGGTATTATATAAAACAAAATAATCCTAAGTTTCTTTTGAGCGAACAAAAAAGTATAAGATTTATGGTAGCTGAGATATGAGTAATTTTATAGGTAGACTGCAATCAATTTATATACATTTTTTCTTGTATTTTTAAAGTCTTTATTAATATTGATCTTATACAAATTAGACAATTCTTATATCTTCCCACTAGGTAAATTGTTATGCATAGACTTAAATTAAGTATAATGTTTGCTACTCAAGGGCAATTAGCAGCTGATATATTGCTAATTTTGTAGGTATACCCCTTTATTTTTAGGCGATTTTTTCTCTTTATTCTCTTCTCACATTCAACATTTAATGCCTTATTTTATAGATTTTAAATGTGGTGAAGTTCTACTAAATACAACAGGAACGTTCGGTTACAAATCACGTGATAATGGATATGCTCCATTTTTGATCAATTGTACATGGATTATAATGGCAGAATCTTACCAACTTATAGATTTGACTATGCGATATTTGGATTTGCACCAGAATAACTCCTGTGAATTTACTTCATTACAGGTACGTTACTTAATGAATATAACTTTAAAGCAAATACGATTTAGAATAAAATATACTTTAAAAAAAAAGTCTTTTTATCTTTTTATATAACAATTGCGTACTGCAGATACACGTCAGAAACTAGTAATTCTGATTCTAAGACGCCAACAGTCTATTGGTGGGGGAAAGCCAGTGCAGTTCTAAGCATTCCGCCAGGAAATATTATGCGAAACCACCACAATCTTGAAGGTGGCAGTCAAACCACTGAGATACCTACCACTGCAGGAGCCATTTGATATTTTTCACTAATCGATATTTTTTATGCTAGCGACGCTAGCGAGATTCGAACCTGCGTGGCAGAAGAACCTAGCTAGCCAGAGCTTAAAATGTTTGTTCTTGACTTTTTACATTTTACTTGAATCAAAAATAAATATTTCATTATGTTTAGATTTAACCCTAAATGCGCCGATCACAACAAAAGTTGTCTGCTTTCTCGTCTGCTGAAATGTTTAAGAAGCCTATATGGCAAACAGTGTGGACCCAGATCGGACTGCTCCTATAAGAGCAGTCTGTTCTGGGTCCACACTGTTTGCTTATATATTTAATTTAGTGTTAGGCCATTATTTGCAGCAGACAACTTCAGCAAACGACATTTTCAGATGCATGTTTTTCTTGGCGCTTAAAAGGGTAAATTTTCACAGATCATTTATTTATCTGCTAAGTTAATTACAGGACTATTTATCAGCTTTATGCAAACATCTGGGAGCAACCATCTTACAGCAACACACACACACACACACACACACACACACACACACACACACACACACACACACACACACACACACACACACACACACACACACGTGTAGATAAAGGTGCATGCCAAACTTAAGATAGATGTATCATACGTTAACATCATATTATTAGTATATCATTAGTGCGTAGACTATCTGAGGTTTGGTTTGTTTTGAGAACTGGGGCAATTATAATTGGCAAAAACCTACGTCGCCCTTTACTTAAAACATGACTTGTTATTGGCTATAACATTAATGTATTGTAACAGACTGCATGCTTGGTAGTCAACCCAATCACGGTTGGCAACTTTGCTTTCCGTTTTAATTGCACGCCAGTGGGTCGGACTTCAGACTCTATGATGGTTTCGACTTAAAGACTTATCTATTGATGTGATGGTAGGGGCCTGATGCTTTGGCTGTTTGTCTGGCCAACCGGGGTTTACCTGTTGGATTTCTTTTGCTCCAGTATTCAGTTTAATTTACTGTTGAGTCCTTATCCTTGCTTTATCTCCTTGTTATATCTTGATTTATATGTTTTAGGAGATGATGCATTGATAAGTTAGGCGTCTTTCATGCAAACCAAATATCTATGTGTCTTGATCCACATCTGAATTAAGGGTGAGGTTGGCGCCGTTAAACCGGTTTAAGCCCTCCAGTAAAATGTTTTACTGACCGTTCCAAGGCGGTACTTCTTTTGTGGATCTTTTATGTTTTTGTTCTGTCTTGTGTTTGCTATGTTTTGTGCGCGTCTGTTTATATGTGCTTCGTGGTCTCCTGCTGGGAAAGGGCTGACCTCTTAGCTCTCGTTTGTGGTGTCTTCTGTGAGTTTGTCACTTTCCCATTGGTATCCTGGGTCAGGTGTGGTACTTAATTGTATCGATTCCTGATCTTTGCAACCTTACTTACTTTGTTTAGAATAACAAATTTATATATGCCTAGAGTAGACAGGGCTTTTTGTTGTGAAAGATTTTACTTGTAGTAATTCAAGATCTGATTCAACGGCATTTGCTAAGGAGATCCAAATGCTACAAATGACACCCTAGTTTTGTATATAATTTCATCTTGTAGAAACAACTATACAAGTATTTTAGTTCATATTTGTTCAGGTGTCATATATTTATTGGCCAAATAATACATTTTGACCCCTTTACAAGCATATCTAAAAACATTGTCCAATCCCAAATTCGAAGCTCCAGCCCTGATGCCTTATCAACTAAGCGTAACATGCAGGCTCACTGATATGAGCCAGCAGATGAATTTTTGATGTTTGTTGCAGGTTCCAGTAATGAATGCTCATGCGAGTCTACGCACATATGCAGCATCTCCAGAGCATTCACGGGTCTTATACACAATAAATGTGTGTAGATGAACGCTTGTGTGAAAGTTGAGGCCACTCGCTCCACTAGGTAGCTGTTCATGCATATCAATAGAACAACATCACGCATATGCAAAAAACCCCTAAATTTCATTTGCTGGCTCAAATATTGTATTAAGGTTTTTAATAGTTTAACAGCAACGCTGAAGCTACGTTGTTTAAACAATGATTTCTATTTTCACGAATGTGAAACCAATGCCAAAGGTCCATACACCACTCATTTGGTAAGTGGGCACGTTGGCCATGTTTTTTGAACGCATACTACAATGACATAGCGTTGTTTCAACATTGGGGTTGGGAGGGACATTCAATTTGTCATTTTAGGAAACAAATCTAATAACAGTTAAACTGTGATAGTGCTTACTTTACGCAGAAGTATATACTCATTTTTCTTCCAATTAAATAACCTAAAGCAGACTACCCCCTTCCCTCTGTAATTATTGTGACCCTCAAAAATGTCCAAGGACCACCAAGAAAAGGACAAAGGGAAAAAAGGGGAGGACAGAAAAAAGTATGACAAAAGAAAAAAAAGAAAAAAAAGTGGAAGGGACTTTCCTTACGAATCCTCCCTCGGAGGAATTCGTTTGATGACAAGCCCTTGTATTAGGGCTCGTCAAGAACTGTCCAAAAAAATTGGACAGAGTAGGTAATACATATAAATTGAGCAAGTGTTATTTTACTTGGCTTAAAAGTAAAGAAACTATTAATTCCATATTGTAAAAATAAAGGTGATTTGGATAATTCTGATTTCAGCTTAATAATTTTGAAGTATTCTTTCACAGGAAAATGAGACCAAATGCAATTTTTAAAATCCCTTCTCTTTAGGACGATATCTCCGTTTTTGACTGTTCAGTTTATTTATCACCCCAAGTAATCTCCCTTAACATTAAAGTTTGGTCCTATTTTAATGTATTGTATACCTATAGATTAATGGGCCAAAATAGCAGAGGGGTCTAGTGCGTTAGACTCAAAGTCTCACAGAGCTCAATAAAATCCCTGGTGGCACAGGTTCGAACCCTGTCAAATAAAAAAAATATATTTTTTTTTCTAATTTGTTTTTCTTTTTTTTATTATTATAATTTTGCTTTCTCTTGTTGTTGTGTTTGTGCTTAACATCGCTATCAACATTGTTTTCAGTCATATAACTGCGGTCAGTCATCATATAACAGTGTTCTTTTTGCTCTTAAGTATTTTACCATTATTTAGTGTATGCCTACTATTATATTCATATATTTGTGTGCAAGACGCGATGACTCTGATGAGGCTGAAGATTCAGACGCACAAGCTCATTAAGACTTCCACTGTTTATCTATATATGAAAAGGGCCAACTATTCATATGCTGGTTTAAATTGTTTTTATTGTTCTCATATGCACGATAGGGTTATTGCAATTGAGCAAATTTAAAACTGAAACAATAGTCTATTATAAGATTGGCATGCCGTTTGTTACTTTTCAATGAAGATAATCGTACATGCTGTATGCACAGAATGATGACGCTTTTTATTTAAAAAAAAACATAACTGCGTTGAAAAAAAATTGGGCCAAATCATGAATGTTTGGTACTTATTGTACATTCAATATGTCGCTAATGCTTAGACGCAGCTGCGCATGCACACAGTCTCAATAGCATTCACTGGCTGCAAAAATGGGTGTAGATAAAGGGGCATGTCAAAATTAAGACTTCTAGTGCCACTAGGTACCTGCCCATGCATGTTTTAAGAACAACTCTACGCATATGAAATAAGTAACAAAATCTCAGGGGCTGCCGCAAATATTACATAGATGTGACAACTTTCAATAATAATACTGTCTGCTTTGTAAAAATATGAGCCAGCTCATAAGATGTTTAATAAATATTGTACAGTCATTAAGACGCCAGTGCGTAGACGCAGCTGTGCATGAAGACAGTTTCGCCAGAACCCCCACTGCTCTCCTCCTCCACACAAAATGGGTGTAGATAAAGGTGCATGACGAAATCAAAACGACTTCTAGCCACACTAGGTTCATGCCCATGCATGTTTAAAAAACATCTGTACGCATATGCGATAAAATACCATACTCTCATGTGCAGGCTCAAATATTACATAAAGCTACAATTTTTCAATAATAGCATGGCTGCTTTGTAAATATGGGCAAGCTCATGAGGTTTATGTTACTTATTGTATAGTCAATAAGACGCCAACGCTTTGGCGTAGCTGCGCATGCAGGCAGTCTCACCAGAGCCATCACAGCCTCCCCCCAACACACACATACAGAATGGGCGTAGATAAAGGTGCATGCCAAAATTAGACATCTAGCCACACTAGGTTCATGTCCATGCATGTTTATAGCAACTTGAGCATATGAGATAAAATACCAAATCCTAATGTGCTGGCCCAAAATTAGCTTAATGGTAAAACTTTTCAATAATAACTTGGCTTCTTTGTAAAAATGGGCCAGCTTATGAGATTATTGGGACTTATTGTATAGTCAATAAGACGCCAATGCTTGGATGTAGCTGCTCATGCAGGCAGTCTTGTCAGAGCCTTCACTGCCCACACACACACACAAAGAATGGGTGTAGATAAAGGCGTATGCCAACATTAAGACCTCTAGCCATACTAGGTTCATGTCCATGCATGTTTTAAAGAACAACTGTACGCATCTGAGATAAATACCAAACCTTCGTGTGCTGGCTCAATTATAGATTAAAGGTACAACTTTTCTATAATAAGATGGCTGCTTTGTAAAATAAATGGGCCCGCTCATAAAATGTCTAGTAGGCCTACATATTATACAATCAATAAGACACCAACGCTTAGATGAAGCTACCCACACAGACAATCTCACCAGAGCCTTCACTGCCCCCCCCCCCCACACACACAGGTGTAGATAAAGGTGCATGCCAAACTTATGATAGATGTATCATACGTTAACATCATATTATTAGTGTATCATTAGTGCGTAGACTATCTGAGGTTTGGTTTGTTTTGAGAACTGGGGCAATTAGATCTGCAACTGCCATAAATGACCCATATACTGGATCCACAGCTGCCATGCATGATCCCACATATGCATTGAGCATTACTATAATTGGCAAAAACCTACGTCGCCCTTTACTTAAAACATGACTTGTTTAGAATAACAAATTTATATATGCCTAGAGTAGACAGGGCTTTTTGTTGTGAAAGATTTTACTTGTAGTAATTCAAGATCTGATTCAACGGCATTTGCTAAGGAGATCCAAATGCTACAAATGACACCCTAGTTTTGTATATAATTTCATCGTGTAGAAACAACTATACAAGTATTTTAGTTCATATTTGTTCAGGTGTCATATATTTATTGGCCAAATAATACATTTTGACCCCTTTACAAGCATATCTAAAAACATTGTCCAATCCCAAATTCGAAGCTCCAGCCCTGATGCCTTATCAACTAAGCGTAACATGCAGGCTCACTGATATGAGCCAGCAGATGAATTTTTGATGTTTGTTGCAGGTTCCAGTAATGAATGCTCATGCGAGTCTACGCACATACGCAGCATCTCCAGAGCATTCACGGGTCTTATACACAATAAATGTGTGTAGATGAACGCTTGTGTGAAAGTTGAGGCCACTCGCTCCACTAGGTAGCTGTTCATGCATATCAATAGAACAACATCACGCATATGCAAAAAACCCCTAAATTTCATTTGCTGGCTCAAATATTGTATTAAGGTTTTTAATAGTTTAACAGCAACGCTGAAGCTACGTTGTTTAAACAATGATTTCTATTTTCACGAATGTGAAACCAATGCCAAAGGTCCATACACCACTCATTTGGTAAGTGGGCACGTTGGCCATGTATTTTGAACGCATACTACAATGACATAGCGTTGTTTCAACATTGGGGTTGGGAGGGACATTCAATTTGTCATTTTAGGATCCATAACGAACAGTAACAAATCTAATAACAGTTAAACTGTGATAGTGCTTACTTTACGCAGAAGTATATATTCATTTTTCTTCCAATTAAATAACCTAAAGCAGACTACCCCCCTTCCCTCTGTAATTATTGTGACCCTCAAAAATGTCCAAGGACCACCAAGAAAAGGACAAAGGGAAAAAAAGGGGAGGACAGAAAAAAAGTATGACAAAAGAAAAAAAAGAAAAAAAAAAGTGGAAGGGACTTTCCTTACGAATCCTCCCTCGGAGGAATTCGTTTGATGACAAGCCCTTGTATTAGGTCTCGTCAAGAACTGTCCAAAAAAATTGGACAGAGTAGGTAATACATATAAATTGAGCAAGTGTTATTTTACTTGGCTTAAATGTAAAGAAACTATTAATTCCATATGGTAAAAAATAAAGGTGATTTGGATAATTCTGATTTCAGCTTAATAATTTTGAAGTATTTTTTCACAGGAAAATGAGACCAAGTGCAATTTTTAAAATCCCTTCTCTTTAGGACGATATCTCCGTTTTTGACTGTTCAGTTTATTTATCACCCCAAGTAATCTCCCTTAACATTAAAGTTTGGTCCTATTTTAATGTATTGTATACCTATAGATTAATGGGCCAAAATAGCTGAGGGGTCTAGTGCGTTAGACTCAAAGTCTCACAGAGCTCAATAAAATCCCTGGTGGCACAGGTTCGAACCCTGTCAAATAAAAAAAATATATTTTTTTTCTAATTTGTTTTTCTTTTTTTTATTAATATAATTTGCTTTCTCTTGTTGTTGTGTTTGTGCTTAACATTGCTATCAACATTGTTTTAGTCATATAACTGCGGTCAGTCATCATATAACAGTGTTCTTTTTGCTCTTAAGTATTTTACCATTATTTAGTGTATGCCTACTATTATATTCATATATTTGTGTGCAAGACGCGATGACTCTGATGAGGCTGAAGATTCAGACGCGCAAGCTCATTAAGACTTCCACTGTTTATCTATATATGAAAAGGGCCAACTATTCATATGCTGGTTTAAATTGTTTTTATTGTTCTCATATGCACGATAGGGTTTACTGCAATAGAGCAAATTCAAAACTGAAACAATAGTCTATTATAAGATTGGCATTCCGTTTGTTACTTTTCAATGAAGATAATCGTACATGCTGTATGCACAGAATGATGACGCTTTTTATTTAAAAAAAACATAACTGCGTTGAAAAAAAAATTGGGCCAACTCATGAATGTTTGGTACTTATTGTACATTCAATATGTCGCTAATGCTTAGACGCAGCTGCGCATGCACACAGTCTCAATAGCATTCACTGGCTGCAAAAATGGGTGTAGATAAAGGGGCATGTCAAAATTAAGACTTCTAGTGCCACTAGGTACCTGTCCATGCATGTTTTAAGAACAACTCTACGCATATGAAATAAGTAACAAAATCTCAGGGGCTGCCGCAAATATTACATAGATGTGACAACTTTCAATAATAATACTGTCTGCTTTGTAAAAATATGAGCCAGCTCATAAGATGTTTAATAAATATTGTACAGTCATTAAGACGCCAGTGCGTAGACGCAGCTGTGCATGCAGACAGTTTCGCCAGAACCCCCACTGCTCTCCTCCTCCACACAAAATGGGTGTAGATAAAGGTGCATGACGAAATCAAAACGACTTCTAGCCACACTAGGTTCATGCCCATGCATGTTTAAAAAACATCTGTACGCATATGCGATAAAATACCATACTCTCATGTGCAGGCTCAAATATTACATAAAAGCTACAATTTTTCAATAATAGCATGGCTGCTTTGTAAAAATGGGCAAGCTCATGAGATTTATGTTACTTATTGTATAGTCAATAAGACGCCAACGCTTTGGCGTAGCTGCGCATGCAGGCAGTCTCACCAGAGCCATCACAGCCTCCCCCCCCAACACACACATACAGAATGGGCGTAGATAAAGGTGCATGCCAAAATTAGACATCTAGCCACACTAGGTTCATGTCCATGCATGTTTAAAGAACAACTTGAGCATATGAGATAAAATACCAAATCCTAATGTGCTGGCCCAAAATTAGCTTAATGGTAAAACTTTTCAATAATAACTTGGCTTCTTTGTAAAAATGGGCCAGCTTATGAGATTATTGGTACTTATTGTATAGTCAATAAGACGCCAATGCTTGGATGTAGCTGCGCATGCAGGCAGTCTTGTCAGAGCCTTCACTGCCCACACACACACACACACAAAGAATGGGTGTAGATAAAGGCGTATGCCAACATTAAGACCTCTAGCCATACTAGGTTCATGTCCATGCATGTTTTAAAGAACAACTGTACGCATCTGAGATAAATACCAAACCTTCGTGTGCTGGCTCAATTATAGATTAAAGGTACAACTTTTCTATAATAAGATGGCTGCTTTGTAAAATAAATGGGCCCGCTCATAAAATGTCTAGTAGGCCTACATATTGTACAATCAATAAGACACCAACGCTTAGATGCAGCTACCCACGCAGACAATCTCACCAGAGCCTTCACTGCCCTACACACACACACACACACACACACACACACACACACACACACACACACACACACACACACACACAGGTGTAGATAAAGGTCCATGCCAAACTTATGATAGATGTATCATACGTTAACATCATATTATAAGTGTATCATTAGTGCGTAGACTATCTGAGGTTTGGTTTGTTTTGAGAACTGGGGCAATTAGATCTGCAACTGCCATAAATGACCCATATACTGGATCCACAGCTGCCATGCATGATCCCACATATGCATTGAGCATTACTATAATTGGCAAAAACCTACGTCGCCCTTTACTTAAAACATGACTTGTTTAGAATAACAAATTTATATATGCCTAGAGTAGACAGGGCTTTTTGTTGTGAAAGATTTTACTTGTAGTAATTCAAGATCTGATTCAACGGCATTTGCTAAGGAGATCCAAATGCTACAAATGACACCCTAGTTTTGTATATAATTTCATCTTGTAGAAACAACTATACAAGTATTTTAGTTCATATTTGTTCAGGTGTCATATATTTATTGGCCAAATAATACATTTTGACCCCTTTACAAGCATATCTAAAAACATTGTCCAATCCCAAATTCGAAGCTCCAGCCCTGATGCCTTATCAACTAAGCGTAACATGCAGGCTCACTGATATGAGCCAGCAGATGAATTTTTGATGTTTGTTGCAGGTTCCAGTAATGAATGCTCATGCGAGTCTACGCACATACGCAGCATCTCCAGAGCATTCACGGGTCTTATACACAATAAATGTGTGTAGATGAACGCTTGTGTGAAAGTTGAGGCCACTCGCTCCACTAGGTAGCTGTTCATGCATATCAATAGAACAACATCACGCATATGCAAAAAACCCCTAAATTTCATTTGCTGGCTCAAATATTGTATTAAGGTTTTTAATAGTTTAACAGCAACGCTGAAGCTACGTTGTTTAAACAATGATTTCTATTTTCACGAATGTGAAACCAATGCCAAAGGTCCATACACCACTCATTAGGTAAGTGGGCACGTTGGCCATGTATTTTGAACGCATACTACAATGACATAGCGTTGTTTCAACATTGGGGTTGGGAGGGACATTCAATTTGTCATTTTAGGATCCATAACGAACAGTAACAAATCTAATAACAGTTAAACTGTGATAGTGCTTACTTTACGCAGAAGTATATATTCATTTTTCTTCCAATTAAATAACCTAAAGCAGACTACCCCCCTTCCCTCTGTAATTATTGTGACCCTCAAAAATGTCCAAGGACCACCAAGAAAAGGACAAAGGGAAAAAAGGGGTGGACAGAAAAAAAGAAGAAAAAAAAGAAAAAAAAAAGTGGAAGGGACTTTCCTTACGAATCCTCCCTCGGAGGAATTCGTTTGATGACAAGCCCTTGTATTAGGGCTCGTCAAGAACTGTCAAAAAAATTGGACAGGGTAGGTAATACATAGAAATTGAGCAAGTGTTATTTTACTTGGCTTAAAAGTAAAGAAACTATTAATTCCATATGGTAAAAAATAAAGGTGATTTGGATAATTCTGATTTCAGCTTAATAATTTTGAAGTATTCTTTCACAGGAAAATGAGACTTAGTGCAATTTTTAAAATCCCTTCTCTTTAGGAAGATATCTCCGTTTTTGACTGTTCAGTTTATTTATCACCCCAAGTAATCTCCCTTAACATTAAAGTTTGGTCCTATTTTAATGTATTGTATACCTATAGATTAATGGGCCAAAATAGCTGAGGGGTCTAGTGCGTTAGACTCAAAGTCTCACAGAGCTCAATAAAATCCCTGGTGGCACAGGTTCGAACCCTGTCAAATAAAAAAAATAATTTTTTTTTCTAATTTGTTTTTCTTTTTTTTATTAATATAATTTGCTTTCTCTTGTTGTTGTGTTTGTGCTTAACATCGCTATCAACATTGTTTTCAGTCATATAACTGCGGTCAGTCATCATATAACAGTGTTCTTTTTGCTCTTAAGTATTTTACCATTATTTAGTGTATGCCTACTATTATATTCATATATTTGTGTGCAAGACGCGATGACTCTGATGAGGCTGAAGATTCAGACGCGCAAGCTCATTAAGACTTCCACTGTTTATCTATATATGAAAAGGGCCAACTATTCATATGCTGGTTTAAATTGTTTTTATTGTTCTCATATGCACGATAGGGTTTACTGCAATAGAGCAAATTCAAAACTGAAACAATAGTCTATTATAAGATTGGCATGCCGTTTGTTACTTTTCAATGAAGATAATCGTACATGCTGTATGCACAGAATGATGACGCTTTTTATTAAAAAAACATAACTGCGTTGAAAAAGAAATGGGCCAACTCATGAATGTTTGGTACTTATTGTATATTCAATATGTCGCTAATGCTTAGACGCAGCTGCGCATGCACACAGTCTTAATAGCATTCACTGGCTGCAAAAATGGGTGTAGATAAAGGGGCATGTCAAAATTAAGACTTCTAGTGCCACTTTGTACCTGTCCATGCATGTTTTAAGAACAACTCTACGCATATGCAATAAGTAACAAAATCTCAGGTGCTGCCGCCAATATTACATAGATGTGACAACTTTCAATAATAAAACTGTCTGCTTTGTAAAAATATGAGCCAGCTCATAAGATGTTTAATGAATATTGTACAGTCATTAAGACGCCAGTGCGTAGACGCAGCTGTGCATGCAGACAGTTTCGCCAGAACCCCCACTGCTCTCCTCCTCCACACAAAATGGGTGTAGATAAAGGTGCATGACGAAATCAAAACGACTTCTAGCCACACTAGGTTCATGCCCATGCATGTTTAAAAAACATCTGTACGCATATGCGATAAAATACCATACTCTCATGTGCAGGCTCAAATATTACATAAAAGCTACAATTTTTCAATAATAGCATGGCTGCTTTGTAAAAATGGGCAAGCTCATGAGATTTATGTTACTTATTGTATAGTCAATAAGACGCCAACGCTTTGGCGTAGCTGCGCATGCAGGCAGTCTCACCAGAGCCATCACAGCCTCCCCCCCAACACACACATACAGAATGGGCGTAGATAAAGGTGCATGCCAAAATTAGACATCTAGCCACACTAGGTTCATGTCCATGCATGTTTAAAGAACAACTTGAGCATATGAGATAAAATACCAAATCCTAATGTGCTGGCCCAAAATTAGCTTAATGGTAAAACTTTTCAATAATAACTTGGCTTCTTTGTAAAAATGGGCCAGCTTATGAGATTATTGGTACTTATTGTATAGTCAATAAGACGCCAATGCTTGGATGTAGCTGCGCATGCAGGCAGTCTTGTCAGAGCCTTCACTGCCCACACACACACACACAAAGAATGGGTGTAGATAAAGGCGTATGCCAACATTAAGACCTCTAGCCATACTAGGTTCATGTCCATGCATGTTTTAAAGAACAACTGTACGCATCTGAGATAAATACCAAACCTTCGTGTGCTGGCTCAATTATAGATTAAAGGTACAACTTTTCTATAATAAGATGGCTGCTTTGTAAAATAAATGGGCCCGCTCATAAAATGTCTAGTAGGCCTACATATTGTACAATCAATAAGACACCAACGCTTAGATGCAGCTACCCACGCAGACAATCTCACCAGAGCCTTCACTGCCCTACACACACACACACACACACACACACACACACACACACACACAGGTGTAGATAAAGGTGCATGCCAAACTTATGATAGATGTATCATACGTTAACATCATATTATTAGTGTATCATTAGTGCGTAGACTATCTGAGGTTTGGTTTGTTTTGAGAACTGGGGCAATTAGATCTGCAACTGCCATAAATGACCCATATACTGGATCCACAGCTGCCATGCATGATCTCACATATGCATTGAGCATTACTATAATTGGCAAAAACCTACGTCGCCCTTTACTTAAAACATGACTTGTTTAGAATAACAAATTTATATATGCCTAGAGTAGACAGGGCTTTTTGTTGTGAAAGATGTTACTTGTAGTAATTCAAGATCTGATTCAACGGCATTTGCTAAGGAGATCCAAATGCTACAAATGACACCCTAGTTTTGTATATAATTTCATCTTGTAGAAACAACTATACAAGTATTTTAGTTCATATTTGTTCAGGTGTCATATATTTATTGGCCAAATAATACATTTTGACCCATTTACAAGCATATCTAAAAACATTGTCCAATCCCAAATTCGAAGCTCCAGCCCTGATGCCTTATCAACTAAGCGTAACATGCAGGCTCACTGATATGAGCCAGCAGATGAATTTTTGATGTTTGTTGCAGGTTCCAGTAATGAATGCTCATGCGAGTCTACGCACATACGCAGCATCTCCAGAGCATTCACGGGTCTTATACACAATAAATGTGTGTAGATGAACGCTTGTGTGAAAGTTGAGGCCACTCGCTCCACTAGGTAGCTGTTCATGCATATCAATAGAACAACATCACGCATATGCAAAAAACCCCTAAATTTCATTTGCTGGCTCAAATATTGTATTAAGGTTTTTAATAGTTTAACAGCAACGCTGAAGCTACGTTGTTTAAACAATGATTTCTATTTTCACGAATGTGAAACCAATGCCAAAGGTCCATACACCACTCATTAGGTAAGTGGGCACGTTGGCCATGTATTTTGAACGCATACTACAATGACATAGTGTTGTTTCAACATTGGGGTTGGGAGGGACATTCAATTTGTCATTTTAGGATCCATAACGAACAGTAACAAATCTAATAACAGTTAAACTGTGATAGTGCTTACTTTACGCAGAAGTATATATTCATTTTTCTTCCAATTAAATAACCTAAAGCAGACTACCCCCCTTCCCTCTGTAATTATTGTGACCCTCAAAAATGTCCAAGGACCACCAAGAAAAGGACAAAGGGAAAAAAAGGGGAGGACAGAAAAAAAGTATGACAAAAGAAAAAAAAGAAAAAAAAGTGGATGGGACTTTCCTTACGAATCCTCCCTCGGAGGAATTCGTTTGATGACAAGCCCTTGTATTAGGGCTCGTCAAGAACTGTCAAAAAAAATTGGACAGGGTAGGTAATACATAGAAATTGAGCAAGTGTTATTTTACTTGGCTTAAAAGTAAAGAAACTATTCATTCCATATGGTAAAAAATAAAGGTGATTTGGATAATTCTGATTTCAGCTTAATAATTTTGAAGTATTCTTTCACAGGAAAATGAGACTTAGTGCAATTTTTAAAATCCCTTCTCTTTAGGAAGATATCTCCGTTTTTGACTGTTCAGTTTATTTATCACCCCAAGTAATCTCCCTTAACATTAAAGTTTGGTCCTATTTTAATGTATTGTATACCTATAGATTAATGGGCCAAAATAGCTGAGGGGTCTAGTGCGTTAGACTCAAAGTCTCACAGAGCTCAATAAAATCCCTGGTGGCACAGGTTCGAACCCTGTCAAATAAAAAAAAAATATTTTTTTTCTAATTTGTTTTTCTTTTTTTTATTAATATAATTTGCTTTCTCTTGTTGTTGTGTTTGTGCTTAACATCGCTATCAACATTGTTTTCAGTCATATAACTGCGGTCAGTCATCATATAACAGTGTTCTTTTTGCTCTTAAGTATTTTACCATTATTTAGTGTATGCCTTCTATTATATTCATATATTTGTGTGCAAGACGCGATGACTCTGATGAGGCTGAAGATTCAGACGCGCAAGCTCATTAAGACTTCCACTGTTTATCTATATATGAAAAGGGCCAACTATTCATATGCTGGTTTAAATTGTTTTTATTGTTCTCATATGCACGATAGGGTTTACTGCAATAGAGCAAATTCAAAACTGAAACAATAGTCTATTATAAGATTGGCATGCCGTTTGTTACTTTTCAATGAAGATAATCGTACATGCTGTATGCACAGAATGATGACGCTTTTTATTAAAAAAACATAACTGCGTTGAAAAAGAAATGGGCCAACTCATGAATGTTTGGTACTTATTGTATATTCAATATGTCGCTAATGCTTAGACGCAGCTGCGCATGCACACAGTCTTAATAGCATTCACTGGCTGCAAAAATGGGTGTAGATAAAGGGGCATGTCAAAATTAAGACTTCTAGTGCCACTATGTACCTGTCCATGCATGTTTTAAGAACAACTCTACGCATATGCAATAAGTAACAAAATCTCAGGTGCTGCCGCCAATATTACATAGATGTGACAACTTTCAATAATAAAACTGTCTGCTTTGTAAAAATATGAGCCAGCTCATAAGATGTTTAATGAATATTGTACAATCATTAAGACGCCAGTGCGTAGACGCAGCTGTGCATGCAGACAGTTTCGCCAGAACCCCCACTGCTCTCCTCCTCCACACAAAATGGGTGTAGATAAAGGTGCATGACGAAATCAAAACGACTTCTAGCCACACTAGGTTCATGCCCATGCATGTTTAAAAAAACATCTGTACGCATATGCGATAAAATACCATACTCTCATGTGCAGGCTCAAATATTACATAAAGCTACAATTTTTCAATAATAGCATGGCTGCTTTGTAAAAATGGGCAAGCTCATGAGATTTATGTTACTTATTGTATAGTCAATAAGACGCCAACGCTTTGGCGTAGCTGCGCATGCAGGCAGTCTCACCAGAGCCATCACAGCCTCCCCCCCCCCAAACACACATACAGAATGGGCGTAGATAAAGGTGCATGCCAAAATTAGACATCTAGCCACACTAGGTCCATGTCCATGCATGTTTAAAGAACAACTTGAGCATATGAGATAAAATACCAAGTCCTAATGTGCTGGCCCAAAATTAGCTTAATGGTAAAACTTTTCAATAATAACTTGGCTTCTTTGTAAAAATGGGCCAGCTTATGAGATTATTGGTACTTATTGTATTGTCAATAAGACGCCAATGCTTGGATGTAGCTGCGCATGCAGGCAGTCTCGTCAGAGCCTTCACTGCCCACACACACACACACAAAGAATGGGTGTAGATAAAGGCGTATGCCAACATTAAGACCTCTAGGCATACTAGGTTCATGTCCATGCATGTTTTAAAGAACAACTGTACGCATCTGAGATAAATACCAGACCTTCGTGTGCTGACTCAACTATAATTTAAAGGTACAACTTTTCTATAATAAGATGGCTGCTTTGTAAAAAAAATGGGCCCGCTCATAAAATGTCTAGTAGGCCTACATATTGTACAATCAATAAGACACCAACGCTTAGATGCAGCTACCCACGCAGACAATCTCACCAGAGCACACACACACACACACACACACACACACACACACACACACACACACACACACACACACACACACACACACTAACCTGAGTTTACCTCCTTATGCAGGCCAGATAAACGATTGAAGCAGCACCTTCAGTCAATTTCTTCATTTCAATGTTTGATAATGGATATTCTGTTTTAATTACATACAATTAACGTTCAGATCAATGCAAATAAGAATGTTACAACTGTCACAAGAAAGTATTTTATTTTTCAATAAGTTTCATTTGAATTTAATTTATCTTTTTGTTGCCAAAATGAAGAAAATTGTTACAAAATATTTCGTCTGCTATAGTAATAATTAATGCATTAATGGTTAAATTTTTGAAATAAATATCAAATATCCGCCAGATATCAAACTACACTTTTCAATGCACCAACTGCTAAAAATATAACTCTTAAACATTGCTATTTTTGATATTATCAAAAATATAAAATTTTGCTTGTGTTGTGTGTAAGCAGATGGAAGTGCTTCCAATTTTCTTGTGTAGAGCTCATTGACCTGAAAATAGCCAGACCCCCATGAACAAGCAAAAGTAATTAACTACAGGCTAATTGAAGAGCATTCACAAAAAATTAATGAGGGATTATTCCTGCCATACTGTAAGCTTTATAATAAATATTTTGAGAAAAAAAAAAAAAGTGAATTTTCCCTTTAACACGCTATGACTGCATTGGGACATATACTGAGCTACATGTAACGACGTGCAGAAATCTAATTTATGAGTGCTGCCTAGATAACAGCACATTGAAGTAAGTAAGGGTGTAAAGACCAGGAATCTATACAATCAAGCACCACACCTGACCCAGAATACCAATGGCAAAGTGACAAACTCACAGTTGGACACTACAAACGAGAGCCAAGAGGTCAGCCCTTCCCCAGCAGGTGACCACAAGGCACATATAAACAGACGCTCACAAAGGCATAGCAAACACAAGACAGAAAAACATAATTCTAATGCACTTGCTTATGTAATGCGACGTTTGATTGGATAACGTCAAAAGTTTGCGACAGTATATCCTGTGATATACTGTCGAAATAGTTTGACGTCATTAATAACGTCACATTTCGTTGGATGACGTACGGCTTTATGCGGCATGCAACGCTCCAATTTGAGACGAGACAGCAGAAGTGCATTAGAATGGGGATAACCATATTCAACATTTTCATTTGGGGAGGTATATCGTCGGATATACTTCGGAAATCACGTTTTACGTCTCCGCTCGCGTGTCGCCTAAAATTTCCGACTGTATATCCGACGGTATACCTCCCCAAATGAAAATTTTGAATACAGTTAAAATGTATCCCCTAACAGATCCACAGAAGAAGTACCGTCTGAAGTTTTGTTTGAATCACTTATAATTCAGAAGGTATTTTCAGATAATGTTAGCAGCATTACATAGAAGAATACAAAGTCTGCATTGTGCACAAGGTAATATATTTACGACAATATCTAGTCGAACAATTTGAATATGAAATATCATAACAATTGACCACTTAAACCAAATCTGTTACGCAATTTTAACGAATAAAACGTTCTGACTTATCAAACGTACTTACCATGTGTTATACCACCCTTACCAACTTTAGCACGAAATCTCGTGATGTGCAAGGTGTACACTGATGTAGGCGGTATAAAATGGTTATACCAAGGATGTCCACCTGTGCGTAAGATAATCCACTCGCTAAAGCTCGTGGATTATCTCCGCGTACAGGCGGACAACCCATAGTAAAACTATTACTTGTCTAGGATAGTTTGTTCTGTCTCTTTACAGATATATGATGGCATGATAGCAGATCATGCACTTCTAGGAACTTTCTGTGATCTTCAAGCACCTGTTACACTTTCTTCTACCACCAGTGTTATGTTTGTACGTCTATATATAAACATTAGCGTTGGCGAGGTGGAGTTCTTATCTTCGTATAGAATATACTGTGGTGCTGTCTATAGATGGGCAAGGGAACTAGAACTTGAGACATACTCCGCAGAATTCAATTCGAGGGATGATGACAACACTGAATGTACTTGGACAATACTTGGGGAAGTATTTGAGAGATTGGTGCTGAAAATAACACTTCTTGACACTACCATTGGGAAAGATTGTGATAATTTCTATCTGAAGGTAAAGAGGATCTTACATGAGTGCTCATGTTTTATTGAATTTATTAAGCAAGTTGAGGGAAGGATATAAAATGCGAGGCTTGCCGAGCATTTTATCTCTTTTGCCAAATGAGTTTAATAAATTCAATAATATAAGCGCACGAATGTTAGATTCTATTTATCATATGGCATTAAGATTACTTTGAAATCTCATTTCTGGTGTATAACAGTTATAATTGTGTCATTATGTACGTAACGTTGTTATTGAAGTCATTATGTTTCCCGTAAATCTGTAAACCACTGGTGGTTTACCGATTTTATTTCACTCCCAGACGCATCGTCATATGATAAATATCTTTAACCCTTAAAGCGCCAAGAAAAAAATGCATCTGAAAATGTCGTCTGCAAAAGTTGTCTGCTGCAAATAATTGCATAACATAACTGACGAATTAAGTTTAGAAGCAAACAGCATGGACCCAGAACAGACTGCTCCTATAGGAGCAGTCTGATCTTGGTCCACACTGTTTGCCATGGAGGCTTCTTAAACATTCCAGCAGATGAGAAAAGCAGACGACTTTTGTTGTGATTGGCGCATTAAGGGTTAAACGATATACTGATGTTTTGTCGTAAAGGGCATTGTCAATATGAATTAATGTGTTGACATTCATTTGTTAATAAAGAAATTGATATAAAATGGATATCACACGAGAGTCTGCATATCTTTTTGCAACGCAAATTATGGTTTATAGTTATGGTTTCCTCTTTAATATGTTAATACTGTCAGGCCTCAGACTCAAATAATGCCCGTGGCGTAAAATTTTAATAGGTTGATTGGTGCCTATATTTGTCTTTGGCTTCGCCCACCGTGGCTCAGCTTGGGGTGTTTTTCAGCTCAGACTATCTGCTAGTCATGCGCCCTTTTTTCATTGTTTCATCGTCGTGTGTTGATTAGATTGTTTCTATGTAGTCATATAGTGCATGTTTTTTCAGCTCAGACTATCTGCTTGTCATACGCCCTTTTTCATTGTTTCATCGTCGTGTGTTGATTAGATTGTTTCTATGTAGTCATATAGTGCATTAGTAAGGAAGCATCTTTGCGAGCTAAATCTTTTTGGTGCTTAAACAACATCAGAACCTTGGGCGAAAATATGTAAGAGTAAAATGCATTTAAGCTTAGGCTGCTGCGCGGCTGTTCTCTTTTTGTGGAATCGTTGTTTATTGTTTCTCTTATTATGGGGGCTCTGTGTTTGTTCTTAAGTTTTTCGTGCAGTGCTTTGTGTCCTTTTTAGTTTTGCAATCATCTTGATGGGGAAGGGAGAACTAGCTACTTTAGATTGTTGGTCTTTCTCGTGTTTTGAGAATGTTATTGTTCTGTGGCTCTTCATCTTGGTGCTGTGAGTTGGTCTGCAGTATGTCATTGTGATTTTTTCCTCATCATACTCAAACAGTGGGCATTTGGTCTGATTTTTATCAAAAAAAAGTTAAATGCAAAAGAATTGTAGAATATATTTATCATATTATTGACGCATATATGGCTAGACTTAAAAAGGTGTTTGAACACATGGCTTTGAACCCATGTGTTCAAAAAGACTCACTGGATCCAATTATATCTTGAACGTTTGACGTGTAAAAGCCCTATATCCCATTGAGGAAAGTCTGTCACAATTAGAGAATCGCATCATACCTCGGGAGCATTACGCGTAGTACTATGTAGTACTATGTACCAAACAGCTCAATTTTGTTAGGCTGAACTGGCGTTAGAAATATAAGTTATGTACACGTGGGTTCAGCTCTATTAAAATCAAATATGATTATCCAAAAAGTTTTGTGTTTGCTTGATTTGATTCATTACGTCCTAGTCAACAATCTTTCAGTTATGTTGTGACGGGATTTCTTGGTTGAACCAGTACTAAGTAGAATTAATGTGTCTTGCTCAAGGACGCAACGCAGTGACACCGAAGAGGCTGGAACCCGCGGCCCTTCCGTCTCAAGTCAAGCACTCTGCCACTGTGCCACTGCGCTCCCCTCCGAAAAGTTTAATCAGCAGAATAAATTTTCAATAAAATATCGCTATAATGATATTTTATTGAAAAAACATAAAACTCATTTATAACCGTTTGTTTGCTGCAATCACACTTGTTATTGTGTTGACATGGTTCTGTGACGTCAGCGTCACGTTATCATCCGCGTTATCATAGTAGATCATTGATGTACATCCGTGGTCTGATTCCATGGAATCCCGCAAAATTTGCCAAGGCAGTTCCGATTGCCCTATATCCATGCCATGAATGATTTGCAAACGCAACAATTCATCAATGTTTCAGACATTTTTGCAAAGTGTTTACACAAAATCGCTTCAACAATACACTTTCATGATGGTCATTTTGGACCGTGATTTATATTTTCACTGTAGCAAAACAAGGTTTTCTTGACAATTTTCAGACTGGGATTTTTTATCAAAAGATTTTAAGCGAAGGATATTTATCAGATATAACGCTACGCATGCTGTGAAGTCAACATCAAACATAGTGACGTCACTATTTGGCCTGGCGTATCGCCTTTTTGCACGTGATGCATACCCTAAGGCACACTCAATAGACTTTCTTTAAATGCTGATTCCTTACGTTTCTTTCGTTAAAATATGATTCTAAGCCATTTTCTAGGTGCAAACTACGTTTACACCCATTATGTAATACCAAATAAATACACTGCAAAAGTCAAGTCGAACGAAAAATGACCAAGGAAAAAGTTAGGTTGTGCTTTCTGTATTTCCATTGAGTATAAAGTAAAAAGAAAATTTACTTTTTTTCGCCAAATACCAAATATATTTCATCTCGTGCGGTGAAAATATCATCATTTTCACTCGTGCTACGCACTCGTGAAAGATACTGATTTTTTTTCACCGCACTAGATGAGATATATTTGGTATTCACCTCAAAAAAGTAAATATCCTCTATATACTGGTCTTATTCTTCAAATGCACTTTTGTTTGATATTTAGATGTTCTTTGTTTACCACGCTGGTCGACCCATATTTTTTGCAGGTGTATAGTAATATATTGTCTGAGGAAGGTCATGTTGGCACCTATTGTGGATCTTCTCCACCTTCAACTATAAGCACCAATTCCAGCATAATGTATATTCTGTTCAATAATGCTGGTTCAATTGCCAATACTGGATTCAAGGCACATTACTGGGCTCTCTGTGAAGTGTATCTGTTTGGAAGCTCAGGGTATTTCAGTTCCATAGACACAGGCTACACGGGAAGAGGCCAAAATTGTACTTGGGTTATATCAGCCAATGACAGCCAGATAATACGACTTGAGATAGAAGGGATGTATGATGGAGTATGGAGCAAAAAATACGAGTATTGCACTCAAAATGAACAGGTAAGTTACCAGCGCATATCCCGATTGGTTTAAATATTGGATTGTTTGCTCTTATATTCAGCAGTATGTACTGTTGCAATCCTTATAAAATCTTATTTTTATATCTTGATTCATGAATGTGTACTTGGGAATGATACACCTGTAAGTAAATGATCGTTCATGTACATTTGTAAACAGATAATACATATATCCTGATCCACAACAGAACTAAGCATGCAGTTGATACTGTTAATCATGTAAAGCTCTCCAGTGAGTTTTTGCCAATTACTCTAAGTCGGTTCTTCTTTTGTGGATTATTTTTTGTTAATTAAGTTTAAGGTTTTTCTTTGTTATGCTGTTTTTTCTGTTCCTTGCAGCCTTGTGATCACCTGCTATGAAATGACTAGCCTCTTGGCTTCGTTGTTTATATACTAGGCCAAAAATCAAACGCCACTATTTATGAATCATTTTAATTGTACCTATTATATTTTTTTTTCAAAATATAAGCAGTAATTAGAAAAGTTATAGCAAAATCGTACTAAGAGAATATTATCTTTGCCAGTTTCTCCATTAATTGCTGCGGGGTCATTAATTTGACGTAAATACTGCGTATAAGTTAAGTTCGGACCAATGTAGTGACGCTAGAGTCTTACACCAATCTGCCGCACTCGAGTTCTCACAGTTTGAGGGTTTATTCTCAGATTAAGTGTTTCTGGGGTTGTACTTGCTGTCACTGTCGCCGGACGAAATCGATTGCGCAGATGAGACGTCTGGGTGTATCAATCTCAACGTCGTGTCTTAACACGGTGACGTCATGGACGCGGACGGTCTGACTTTGTCCCAGTTTGTCAGAAACGATTCATAAGACGTTCTATCGTCCTTACATGATATCGAAATTGTTGGGCTACTACCGATGGCGCCACGTTAGCATGTCACATATTGCACTTTCACATTCTACAGGTGTCATTCTTGGCATCGTAAATCAGCAATAGTAGGGGAGCCAGAGATTCAAAAATTGGAAAAAAGTGGCCGGAAAGTAGCAGAATTTTAGACTATATCCTCAGTTAGTATGGCGTTTCAGAAGTGTGAAAACAGATGTTGCACAAAATTTAAGTCTTGCAAAAGATGTTTATTTATGGGGTAACCATAGCTACCCTCATGCAGGCTTCATGTAGTAGGCTATTCGCTACATTACTGAAAAGAAAAGTTATTTAGACCAGATAGGTCACATTTCCTACTATCTGCATATTGCTTTACAGTAACTTAATTAAAAGCACCAAACTGACAATAAGTTTAAATGGCTTACGCTTACATAATTGTTATATACGTTACTTACATTCAAATATATTACTATTGTTTACTTGGCCATGGGTTGCCAAAAGACTTGTGGAGGGAGATTTTTGTACATAAAGATTTTCTTAGCTATTTTATATATTATAAAATGCCTGTTAGCTTTTGATGAACATGTGCATTTACCATGCAATAGCCAAGTCTTATATGTTACTATTAGATAATAAGGAAACTCCTAGTATAGTGTTATTATCATTTGCATCGTTTTCTTACATATCGTTATGATTGATATTTTATTAGATGCAGCTTAATAGCAGAATGATAATATTAATTTAAGCACCTGGAAGTTCTGTTATATACGTTACTTTCTTTTAAAATAATATTATTGTTCAATGTTATGTGTATATGCGTTCAAACAGCTAGTAGGTGAAAATAATTTTGACTATCATCTTAGTGCTCAAAAATGGATTAGAAATATTGTATTTTTAAACATTTGGTATGAATTAGATGCAACATCAACAAAATCATCTTTAGTTTAAAGGGAAAACTTGAAAATAAAGCACATAAATGCCATTTAGAATATGTTTTAAGAATCATGTAAATAGGATAATTGATACCTATTTATGATTCATAACTAAATTGTTTCAAAAAGCTTAAATGATTCTTTAAAATCTGTGCCACTACCATGTATTTGCTCCTTTTTATGCATTAAATGGCATTAAATATACATATACAAGACATTTTCTTTCACCGTTAACAGCTCAATGAATGAATTAAAAGCACTCAGTAACATAGTCAGATCCATCACACATTGTAAAAGCCATCAAATATATAAACAGTTATTCGTTACAGCAGCTATATTCAAAGCAATAAGGCACAAAATATACCTTAAAACCTCTAAAAATATAAGATATTCCAAGCAGAAGTCCAAATCAAGAAGCGAAACATTGAAGATACCTTCATTGGTGTCATATGAAACAAAACTGAAGTTTGTGGAAATCGTGATGATTTCTGTCTCTGATTTAGCACCCGCCATAGGTATCCTTGAGGTCATAATATTTTGTATCTAAAGTGTGTCCGCTTTGGAAAAAGAGTATTATTTATGTTGGTAACGTATATAACAAAATATAATGATCATTACTTTAATCATTGTGTTGCCTGGTTCTACACGTTTGTGAAGCAATGAAACAGGACAGCATTTATTCTAAATTACCATTTTAATACTTTAGAAACAGACACATGTATGTTAATAAGTTGGGAAAGCTCCTCTGCATTGTTAGTATTGATTAGATTTCGATAATCAGGACCTTGAGCTAACAACTTTCCAGAATAGGACTTGATTGATTGCTTTTTAGCTATATAGCTTATAAGCATACGTCATAGAATCTGCTTTAATGTTTGTTTTGTTCAGCAGGACACTATTTATTTTCTACACAAACAATAAGTAATCATAACAACCGTCATTCAGTCCTTAAAACAAATCAATTAATACCCATAAAACATGTACCAACTTGTTAAACGATGCTATATTTATGGTATATTGATAGTTCATGTAATAAAAACAAAATCCATACTTATGTTACTTTCAAAGATTACTTTCAGATAATATACTCAACAAATGCTATGCTGTATCATACTTACATATAGTGCAATTGGTAATAAAGACAATGCTATCACTATCTGAGATGTATCATAATACTTTTCCAAATCTAAAGAAATACAATTTCTTGTGCAGACGGTTGATAAAAAAAGAGCCATAGACAATATTTTCTTAGCATAACATGTAAATCTATCATTTGTGTAAGTAATGATATAACTATTGTGCCTTCTCTATTGTCAATATAATTACTATTTTGTTAGTACAGAAGATAATTTAATGTATGCCTTTTTGTCTCTATACCCTGATGTGTTTACAACTCATCTATTATTTAACGCACATAAAAGAAATCAACTGACAGGATTCCTGCAACAGTTTGTTTAAAATGGGGTCCAATGACTGCTATGGTATTATGATAGAACTTAACATCAGCTATATTAGCACTAATTGCTAAAGCTAAGTTTGATCTTATGACTGCTATCTTTACTCTAAGATTTTGCTATTCCTATCAACATTCTGATTAACGTTAATAATTTTTAAACGGTAATTTTAATGCGTCATAGTTAAATTTGCCTTAAACATTTTCTATCTGTCGAAATTTTATAAAGTAAATTTGGTATCCTAAATTACAACTGAAGAAATCTAGACCTCTTGGATATGATCACTGCCTTGCAATGTAAAACCCATGCGTAGGGATGATTTCCCCAGTTTTAACGGCAATAATTCATTTTGAATAACCTATTCAGTTTTAACGTTTGCATTGCTTTGACAAATGATGAGTAGTGTTAAGTTAAAAGGACTATCAGTTTCATTAATCAAACAATGAAAGCCATGTTAAAAATGAGCTGAAATTAAAGTTCATAACTAGAATAAATTTAAAAGTCAGCTTCTGAGTTCTGATATATGCATAAATAGATGTGGCTTAAACAATTTGCATAACAGAGCCACTCTCTTAAAGAATGAATGATAACAAATATTATGTTTCCTTTAATCTAATGTAACGTAAACAACATTTTATTTTATATATTCATAAAGGAATGATGCTGTCTAGATTGCCAGCAAACGTCTGCATTCTATAAGTGAACTTGACTAGGAACTGCCACAATCACAGACTCCTGACTGACCCACTGCACCTTTAGGAAGAGACAGGGAACACAGATGTCTACATTATAAATAAATTGAAGCAACCAGCTCTCTTTTTTGTCAAGATGATTGCTGAACTAGAAACAAATTAGAATACAAAGGCCCGATACAAAACTCCCACAACCAATAGGAACAGCAACAAAGTTTCCAACATCCACACATCATTTCAGAAATTCTTAGATATTCTATCATAAATGAATCTGATTTGATAGAACCGATATGTTATTTACTATTTATATATTGTGATGAGTGTGAACAGGTGCGACACAAAGCTTTGGCTGCTTCTGAATAGCTTATTAGACTGTTTTGTTTAATCCAAAGAAAAAACATGTGCAAATATATAAGTTTGTTTTAGGTTTTCAGGCTCGGTTGAAAAAGGAAAACGGTTGAGACAAATATGTAATCATGATATAGAATTCGTTTAGTTATAGTTATATATGTTACTTTAGCAAATTTGACTGAGCAAGCTTAAGGGAATGTATCCTAGTTGAGATGTTGCATCAGACTTATCATTTTATAAGTTTATAAATTGCATAACATAACATAGATAATTAGCAAACAATGTGTTTTGTTTTTAAGTCTAGAAGTATACCATCACTTAAAAGAAAAAGTTACAACTCATATACACAGTCTACTAATTAGTACTGATAGCTTCTTCTTTTGGAACAAATTCTTTTTTTATACCTATCAAAGACAGCCCTTCCCCCTTTTTTAATGAAATAAATTTTCCAGTGATGTATAATTTAAGCTTTTAAGCAATATTTGTTTGTCTTCGACTTTGTTTTATACGTTACATATAGAAAATCGAACAACAAAATGATACTTTACCTTAGAAATGTTGTTAAGTATTACTCTAAAGTCGGTGATATCAAAATCAATTATCATAAGGTGTTTAAAAGCTAACAGAAAAATTTCATGCTTATTTTCAAACTTAAGAGGTTCTAAACTTGTATAAAGTTTTACCTATGGTCATCTAATTAAACAGCTTATAACTGACAAAGTATTTATGTTAGAACATATCTGTTTGCAGTTTTGAAATGGTCAGTTAACGCTCTTTTAAATACATGTTATCTTGAAAGTAAATACATATTGATTATTTTGTCAAATGAAACTTTTTAACAGAATATCAATAATTTTAAGAGTATAGTTGAAAATGTAACGTAAATGACATTATAATGGAACCAAAAAACTTTTAAAAACATCAATATGTGTAGAAAATAGCATGTTCTTACAGATTGCATAAATGTTTTGTTCATTTAAACATTTCAACTTCTACCTAAATAGACTTAATTACATATTTTTGTTTTTAAGAAAATGAGGGGTAACGTATTAAACACACTGTTACAGGTATGTTTGCAAGACTTAAATTAAGTGCAATATCTGGTTTCATACTGCCTATACTACGTACTAAAGGATAAAACAAGTGAAAATTCTGCTAAAAAGGGGGCATACCTAAATGCTTATTTGTGACATTTTTGAACACTGGCTCCTCTACTACAATGTGTGATTTTTAATTCCAAAGTCTTAAAACGTTTTTAAGCAATTGGGCTGTACAACTAGAGATTTCAGTAGTTAGTTCATGAGTACATCTAAATGGAATGAGTGTGCACGTAAAAAGCTGGAAAATAAAAAACAAATCGGTCAATACACTAGTTTGGGTTGACTGATCTCAATAAAACAATGGGGAGAATGTGCTGCGTGAAAAATAGCAAAACATAGATAGCAGATGAAATTTTGTAACTCTCATTTAACCGTCAATGTTTTTATTTTTTTATATGTGGCGTTTCTGTTTTGGCCTAGTATATGTTGTGTTTTCTCGTATTTTGTTACTTTCCCATATAGTGCTCAGATCAGGGCTTGGTACTTGTTTGTTTTGATTTTTGATCTCTGCCTTCCTCTGCTTTGTTTACTCTGGATTTCTGTTTGTCTGTTAATAAATCTGAATATAGCTAAACATAGTTAAATTGGCACTCATTAATCTTCGAGATCATTTGGTCACGTTCAGTGTGTATTAGCTATTTCAATTGATTATTGTATGGAACAAGTATCTTTCAGCAAGGTGATCTAACAATGCTGAGGTAGTAGCATAGTGGTAAGACGATTAACCCATGTTCCGGATAGCGAGGGTTCGATTCCCACTAGATATAGCTATTTTAGGCATCATTTTAAAATTTATATATTTTTAGCTATGATATTGTTTCTTGTTTATTTTAAATTTGATGGATAGTTGACATGATGTCAGTTTTCAAGACTGATAAGGGATTATTTATGGTCAGAAGCTGATGGCGGTGGGTGTAAAACTCCTGCACATTGCCTCATCAAAGTCGTCCACAGGTTTGTATTGTCCCCCTTTCGAACGTTGCGACGACGAAAGTGTACCGGTTTCTTGTAGTTCTTTTTGTACTCAGAAAACGGTTCCTCTGTTGACCCCAGTTGCCTAATCAGTCTGTTGAATATATGATGAGCCACTATTTATGAATCATTAATCGGTGGGTTGGTTCCTGATGCTTATCTGTAGCTGGGCCCACCCTGGCTCAACTTGAGGTTTTCTTTAGCTCTGACTATCTGTGAGACGTGAGCCCTTTTCTTTGTTTCCTAATAGTTTGTTAATTTGATAAGAGTGAATCTCCATGATAATACATGTACATTGCAATAGTTAGAAGGCTTCCATGCGAGCTGAATATTTCTTGTACTTCAACAACAGCAGAATCTAGGGATAAGATGTGGTACCAGTAAAATGCATTTAAGCCTCCTGGTGGCTTAGGCTGTTGTCCGTTCTAAGGCGATGGTTCTGCTGTTGTTAATTTGTTGTTTATTGTTACTCCCATTTTAGGAGTTTGTAATAGTTCTATGTTATGTTGTACGTTACTTTATGTCCATTCTAGTTTTGCAATCATCTTGACAGGGAAAAGAAAGCTGGTTGCTTTGCTTAGTTTGTCTTCCTGGTATCTCGCGTGTTGTGTATATCTTCCTCGCGGTGCCATGGGTTTGTCTGCAGTTTGTTATTATGGTATTAACTGAGAATACTCACTTACTATTTTCAACATCACCTACGGGGTCCAGCAGATGGTAATGCATAAAAACGCGTTAAATCCCTATAATGGTCTATCGATTTTATTGTATGGCGTAATATGACTCATAGGGGTGATGTAATGTGATTGTGTTGTAACAGAATGACAGCATATCCAATTTAATACCATTGTTGTACATCCAGGTTTGACCAGTTTACTGCCAAAGTCTTGTAGAGGCTCATTCACAGGGTGGGCAGTCGTGTGGTTTTTGTTTGGATACACTGCACGGAAAATATCCAACTTCGTTTCCACAATGATGTTTTAAACGAAAGTAAGTAGAGATTTCTCCATGTTTTTTATCTTTACCCAGAAATTTATACACTATTTTCCGGCCCACATTTTCACCACTCTAACAATACCAGGATAAGGAAACTTCCTTTGAGTACAGACTCTGTTACAAAATTTTAGTGGTGAAGATCGAGTCTGAATTATAGAAATAAGCTGCATAGACGACAGTTATTTGCTTTGTAACGGAGTCTGTATTCAAAGTAAGAAGCTTGAAGAGATTTCCAGGTAGCGTTTGATCGGGGAAAAAGTGGGCTGGAAAATGGTGTCAAAGTTTCTGGGTATAGGTGAAAAAACATATAGAAATCTCTACTTACATTCGATCAGAATAAGTCTTCTCAGCTCGATGCCATTTTCCGTGCAGTGTATCCAAAGAAAAAACACTTTACTACCCACCTTGATTTTGAACTGATGAAGAAAAAAGGAACAAGTACAATTCTCTTGAATATGTCACAACAGATCACAACGCATTTATATGCAAAGATCAGGAATCGATACAATCAAGTACCACACCTGACCCAGGATACCAATGGGAAAGTGACAAACTCACAGCAGCCACCACAAAAGAGAGCCAAGAGGTCAGCCCTTTCCCAGCAGGTGACCACAAAGCACCTACAGTCAGTGGCCATAAGTAAGTAGCCAAAATGGCAAACGTTGTTTCGTTTGCAAAAAAATTAAGTACATTTAAAATTTGTATAATTTGAAAGCGAGGAATGCAAATTATCTGAAATTTTGAACATATCACCATTTGCTATTTTCCAACTTAAGAATGCTTGATTATTATAGAAATAATGTCACCTAGAGTTCAAGGGTGTTATTCATTTCAACCACCCCTGTTTTTCTGAAACAGTTTGAAAATTTCTATGTGGGTTCTAAACTTCTCCCGTTTTTACATGGCTATAGATATTGCTTATTTTCTATATATTTTTTGGTGATAATGGTGCTAATATGCTATAATCGTGAGCTGTGAACAAGATGTGTTCACAACTTCCTAATTTATTCACCGTCATATAAGGGGTGGGTGAGGTATTTGTACCTCTGACCCAAAAATCTAAATTATTGAATGAATCCACATGGTAACTTAGCAACAAGTATCAGTCTTTCTAGGGTCTATATACGAGTGTTTGAAGCAATTAGTCTTTAAATGTTCGTACTTTCACATCGAAAAGACAGCACCCAGCGATACCTAACGACCTGGTCAAATTTTGCTTTACGAGGGGGTACCCAAACTTTCATGCGAAATCATAGGACAGTTCCTCATAAGAAATTAAATGTTCTGTAAAAATGTAACCTCAAATGGTACCTCCAACTGAAAATAATTATTACACAAATACTATATCACCGGTTATGCTGCTTGTGGCACCAATATCAGGACTGACAGTGAAAATTAGCAGAGTTTCTTTGGATCCAACCATAGCTTATATCCATCAACATTTATTCGAAATATATTATTTTCAATTTGAACACTGTTATGATACCTCACAAAACATACATACCCCATATTCCTGACTTTGTTTATTTAGTTTGTTTTTACAGCCAAAGTATACTGCAGTCGGATCATTTTCATGGCATTATTTTCCGTCCAGTTCTCAGCTCTTCATTATTTACATTTCAGTGTCTATACTAATTTGAACTTTATCAGAATGTTTTTCAGTACATTTCAAATATTTCTGCAAATTTTCAATATAAAATATTACAATCTGGCATTTTTACAGCAATTTTTCAACACCTGCTATCTTTTTTGAAGAAATGGAGCCAATGTTTGTTATACACACTATCTCCATAGCAACAGATGATGACATCATACAATTTGGTAATGACGTAAACATATATACTGAATATTTATCCAGGGCAATTATCATTTTGGGAAATTGTCTTAATTGGCTAGAAAAGACCATTGTTTCAGACCATATTTTTTTGTCAAATTCTTGTAAGCTGATTTGGCTACTTACTTATGGCCACTGAGTGTATAAATAGTCGCGCACAAAGACATAGCAAACCCAAGACAGAACAAAACCATAAAAGATCCACAAAAGAAGTACCGCCTTGGAACGGTCAGCAAAATATTTTACTGGAGGGCTTAAGGGCAATTGCGGGAAATACTTCCCGCTTTAAGATCTTTTTAATTATTTGCATACAGTTTGTTTTATGTATGGACTGTCGATTTATAAAATAAAAAGGATATGTCACCACGCTCGATTTTTCATAATCTGACATTGAATTTTTCAGCATTTTATCAATTTTCTGAAAAAAAAAAACAGATTCCTTAATATCAAGTTAAAATAGTTGTAATCGCCACCCAGCTTCTTTATTTTAATTTTAATTATTACTCACGATATCAAGCTTCATAGGAAAGGTGAAAAATTATTTGTTTTCTAAAGCCGTGACAAGATACTGTATAATATATTTTGGTAATTCCCCCAAAATAGGAATACGATTTTAGATTAAATTATATATCAAAAAATCTGGCATTAACAATCTCAAAGTTTTGTTTTTATTTAATAGACTTTTATATAACCTTTTAGAAAAAAGAATAAAAATTTGGGGTCACCTGACTAATTTTATTTCAGGAGACCAAAATTTACCCCTATCCCCTCATATTTTGAGGATAATTCAATATAAAACGCTATGGAGTGTACTTTTAAAAAAATCTGGCATTAACAATCTCAAATTTTTGTTTTTATTCCACAGACTTTTATATAACCTTTTAGAAAAAAGAATAAAAAATGGGGGTCACCAGACTAATTTATGCTCAGAAGAGCAAAATTTACCCCTACCCCCACATATTTTGGGATAATTAAATATAAGACGTTATGGACTGTACTTTTAAAAATCTGACATTAACAATCTCAAATGTTTTTTATTCCATAGACTTTTATATAACCTTTTAGAAAAACGAATAAAAATGGGGGTCACCTGACTAATTTTCGTTTACCAAAGCAAAATTTACCCCTACCCCACATATTTTGAGGATAATTCAATATAAAACGTTATGTAGTGTACTTCATAAAATCTGGCATTAACAATCTCAAATTTTGTTTTTATTCCATAGACTTTTATATAACTTTTTAGAAAAACGAATAAAAAAATGGGGGTCACCAGACTAATTTCCGCTCAGGAGAGCAAAATTTACCCCTACCCCCACATATTTTGAGGATAATTCAATATAAAACGTTATGGAGTGTACTTTTTGTCATTTATATCAATTTTTATTACTGGTGGGATGTAATTCATTATTATGAAGTTGAAAAAGAAGAAGAAAAAAAGATGTTTAATAGGTGTCCACCCAGGAATCGATCCTGGTCCGCTGGTTTAAGAGTCCAACGCGCTAACCACTAGGCTACAAGGGCAGATTGTGCGCCGCCCAAATGAACCGTATATATTGGACACACAATCCGAGTACCAGCCATATTCGTATTCGCATACACGGTATACACTTGATAATATTGTTTATTGTAATGAATTCGCCAGGTCTAATTTTATCAGTGTTTGGCTGTGAGACGATCATTTATAATAACGGGTCAATAGATATTTCAGCCACATTTTAGTTACTTTTTTGTCCAGAAAATGCGGAAATATTCACCAGACATAAACGTATCTGAAACCTGTATTGATGCGAATTTGAAAATGGTCTAAAGACGGGACCCAGACATCTTTTCCCGTTTCCCGCCGCAGGAATGATACGCGTGGACAATACCCGAAATTGCCCTTAAACCAGTTTAACGGCGCCAACCTCACCCTTAATTCAGATGTGGATCAAGACACATAGATATTTGGTTTGCATGAAAGACCCCTAACTTATCAATGCATCATCTCCTAAAACATATAAATAAGATATAACAAGGAAATATAGCAAAGATAAGGACTCTACAGTAAATAAAACTGAATACCGGAGCAAAAGAAATCCAACAGGTAAACACCGGTGGGCCAGACAAACAGCCAAATCATCAGGCCCCTATCATCTAATCAATGGATAAGTCTTTAAGTCGGAACCATCATAGAGTCTGAAGTCCGATCCACCGGCGTGCAATTAAAGAGGAAAGAAAAGTTGCCAACCGTGATTGGGTTGATTACCAAGCATGCAGTCTGTTGCAATACATTAATGTTATAGCCAATCTTTTTATAATGGAAAATTATTTTAATGAACTGCGCAGGAAAAGTATTAGAACCAACAATCTCCTTCAGTTTATACACCAAGTCACCATAGAAATCAGGTTCCGAAAGTCCTTGGCGCAAGAGAGATTTAAGTCCAACTTGGAATTTAGAAAACAAATCATAGTATCGTCTATAAAATTTTGAAAAAGTTTTGCGAAGTTTATGATACCGATAGCCTTGTTTAAGAAGTTTCTGAGTTAACAATATATTGCGAGTGTTGAAGTCAGCAACATAGCTAGATGCTCTAGCAAAACGAATGAGTTGAGAGATATAGACTCCATAGGATGTAGAAGAAGACTATTCTTCACTAAGCATCCCATTTTACTTTTCTCCAGAGGGATAATTTCTACTCTAGAAAAAACAAGAGAAACATGGTGAAGCCATGATAAAAAACTAAGCCTCTAGTTACATTGAAATCAATAGAAACTCTAATTGTATCGACCAATTCAAATCAATAACCATCTGTTATAACATGGAGATCATGTGGTAGTATGCGTGTCTTGTTGTAGACCCCATCATTGATTTTAACCTAGTTTCTTATTTAATTGCACGACAGGTGGTTAGGGCTTAGGTTTATTGATGGCACGATGGGCTGGTTCCTGATGATTGTATTTGGCTAAATCCACCATGTCTAAAATTGATGTTTTCTATGCTCTAAGTATCTGGCTAAATCCACAATGTCTAAAATTGATGTTTTCTATGCTCTAGGTATCTGGCTAAATCCACCATGTCTTAAATTGATGTTTTCTATGCTCTAAGTATATGTGATACTTGAGCCCTTGCCTTTGTCACATGATCATCATAGTAGATTAAATTAGATTGTTAATTACATTAGTTATTACAAACTAGTAATCCTTGTGTTTTAAAAACAACATAATTGTTACAGGTAAAATGCACATATGAAGCGTCCTTTAGTGGCCAAGACTGCTATCTATCCTTTGCAGATGGTCCTTTTTTGATGATTCATTACTTATCACTGCTTACATTGTGGAGTACCCTGATTTATTATGCAATACTTTTAGTCCTCTCTAGTTTTGCACTCATCTCGATGGGGAAGAGAGAGCGCTTATTGTTTTACTGTGATGTCTTTCTGGTGTTTTGCGACTGTTATAATTGTTCTGTTGCTCCTTCACTTCATAGTGCTGTCTGTTCCATTGTTATTACCCATGAGTGATAATTCTATATTCCATACCCATACCAGCCTGTAGGAAAGATACTTTTAAACTAACAGCCAGTGTTAAAATGACGTCACCATGTCGCATCTTAGCGAATTCAGGATTTTTGGAAGCCTTTTCGATTTCTTTTTTTTCATCATAAAATGAGGTATTTTGTGGTGAGCAGGAACAAGAATCCATAATTCGTGTGAAGGTGGGATAGAACAATCTGTCCCTCGTGATCGTCGTTTGCCATCACTCGTCAATACTTGTGATGCCAATTCGTCATCCGTGGAACAGATTTTTCTATCCCACCCTCATACTCATTATATTCACATATTGGTCAGGTTTTAGTATTATATTTGGAAGAATAATCAATATTCAATTGTAGTCCTGTTTAGCTTCTAATCTTAGATCGATACTTTACTTAGATGATCTTACATGGGTTAGGCGTGTTGCTGAAATTCAAATTTTCGAAAAAACTTACCTCCTCGTCATAAAGGATGAAACAGGTCTTAAATTCAAGATGAATGACTCTACTTTATTTCTGATTGGGTCGTACGCTCAAAAATTGGTAGCATCATATTAAAAAATGGGGAGATAACTCAATGTTTGCAAAAAACGGAAACGTAAAGTACGGTTTTTAAACTGATTTTGTATTGACAAAAAGACGTTCTTTTTCGCAAATTATTTTATTTTCTAAAAGTAACTTTACTGTAATTTATATTTGTATGAGTTTTATTGATTTTTATAAATTTAAACATAGTTTTTTGGGGGGATAACTCTTACTACCCTATAAAATTTAATATTTTCCTCTATATTATTCCTTGTAATACCGTTATATTTAATCAGAACCCGCAAAACTTCATAATTTCTAAAACAATTGTCTTTTCGCTTTTCAAAAACATGATTTGCCGCATCCTGATATGCCTGACGGCTCAGAAATTTGCTTCTTAAGTTGCCACCCCTGTGTGGAAAAACAGCGTTTTAATGCGTTTTTTCCAATACAATTGATACGAGCATAGGAGATTCGCTGATTCACTTTTGGAGAAAACTCACATTAGCGTCTTAAATGATGAAACATGGCTCAATTAAAGATAAATATATCTGTACTATCAATTTGTGAGGATTGTACGTTAAAATCGAGTATCGTCATTCATAAAATGGGGAAGTAACTCTGGTACTAGAAATAATGTAAAACCAGCATAGATGAGTTAAGTACCTCCTTGAAATATTGCTTCCCTGCTTTTTTTTTAACTTTTACTCACACAAAAGTATATCTGTTTGAAATGTCTAGTCTTTCTTTCTTAGTTAGATAAAATAGAATTTCAGAAACAGCAATATGACGCTCTTATTAGATATAAATATTATCTAATTTGCATATTCAAGAATATTAATGAAAACGTAAGTAATGAGAAAAATTGTAGAATAAATTAAAGGGTGTCACCTACAAAATTACCTATATGTCGCTGTTTATCATTCCAGACTAAGAATCGTGGTACCAAATTAAAGTTGAGACATTAGCAAAATGACCAACTGAATAGATATACGAATTATCTATTTTGCATACTCATGAATATTAATGAAAACATACAAAATGATAGAAAATTGGCCGAAAAATAAAGGGGTATATCTACAAAATTACCACTACACCAGCTGCTAAATATCTTATCTTACAAGATTTGGCACCCAATAAAAGTTGAGACAAAGCCATTTGACTAAAATGATTAAATATACGAATTATCTCATTTAAATATTCATGAATATTAATGTAAACGTAAGAAATAAGAAAAAAATGGTAGAAAAATTAAGGGTGTATACCTACAAAATGTCCTATATGTCTGCTGCGTACTAGCCTAGACTACAAAACTTGGTACCAAATTAAAGTTGAGACATTGCCATTTGACTAAAATGATTAAATATGCGAATGATCTAATTTAAATATTCAAGAATATTAATGTAAACATAATACATAAAATAAAATTGGTAGAAAAATAAAGGTGGTATACTTTAAAAATTACCAGTACGCTAGCTGCTAACTATCATATCTTACAAAACCTGGTACCAAATAAAAATTGAGACATAGCCATTTGGTCAAAATGATGAAATATACGAATGATCTAATTTAAATATTCATGAATATTAATGAAAGCATAAGAGACAAGAGAAAATTGGTAGAAAAATTAAGGTGGTATACTTTCAAAATTACCTATATATCTTCTGCTAACTATCGTAGACTACAAAACTTGGTACCAAATTAAAGCTGAGGCATTGTATTTTGACCAAAATGATCAAAATATACGAAGAATCTGATATAAATATTCATGAATATTAATGTAAAAAGTATAAATAAGGGAAAATTGGTAGAAAAATGAAGGTGGTATACCTACAAAATGTCCTATATGTCTGCTGTTTATTTGACTAGACTATAAAATTTGGTACCAAATAAAAGTTGAGACTTTGCCATTTAGCCAAAATTATTAAATATGCGAATTATCTAATTTAAATATTCATGAATATTAATGTAAACATAAGAAATAAGACTAAATTGGTAGAAATATTAAGGGGTATACCTACAAAATTACATGTACACCAGCTGAAAACTATCCTAGACTATAAAAAATGGTACCCAATAACAGTTGAGACATAATCATTTCACTAAAATGATTAAATATACGAATTACTTAATTTAAATATTCATGAATATTAATGTAAACATAAGAAACAAGACAAAATTGGTAAAAAAATTAAGGTGGTATACCTACAAAATTAACATGACGCTAGCTGATAATTATCCTATCTTACAAAACTTGCTATAAAATAAAAGTTGAGACATAGCCATTTGGTCAAAATGATAAAATATTCGAATTTTATAATTTAAATATTCATGAATATGAATGAAAGCGTATGAAATAAGATAAAATAGATAGAAAAAATAAGGGGGTATAGCTACAAAATTACCTTTATTTCTACTGCCAACTATCATAGACTGCGAAACTTAGTACCAAATTTAAGTTGAGACATTGCATTTTGACCAAAATGATTAAATTTACAAATTATCTAATTTGAATATATACATGAATATTAATGAAAACTTAAGAAATAAGAGGAAATTTGTAGAAATATTAGGTGATTTACGTTCAAAATAACCACTAAGTCAGCCGCTAACTATGATTAACTTCAAAACTAGGTACTAAATAAAAGTTGAGACATTTTTATTTGATGAAAATGATTAAATATACAAATGATCTAATTCGAATACCCATAAATAATAATTTAAACATAAGTAATAAGACAAAATTGGTAGATTAATTAAGGTGGTATCTCTTCCAAATTACCTCTACACCAGCTGCTTACTATCCTAGACTACAAAACTTGGCACCAAATAATAGTTGAGATACAGGTATGTGACCCTATGACTGTTGGTATTCGAAGTATCTAATTTTTATAGTCACGAATATTAATGAACACATAAAAAGAATAAGTCAAAAATAGTAGAAAACTAAAGTGGTTTGACCTACACAATAACCTATATTGCAGCTGCCATATATCATGGACTACCAACCATGGTACCAAATAAAAGTTGAGACCTATGATGAATATACAAATGATCTCATTTGCTTGTCTCATGAATGTATAAGATAACATTAAAAAGAAAGAAGAACACAGAATGATAAAATTTAGTTCAAGGCTTTAATATGAGAATAGGATAACTAGCAACTGACATATGCGTAATTTTGTAAGTACACCCCTTTAATTTTTCCAAAATTGTTTCTTATTTCTTATATTTTGATTAATATTTATAAGTGAGAAGGTAAGAAAATTTGTTAAATGGACAATTTGGTAAAAGTGCAGTGATTTGGCATTATTTGGTACCAAGAGTGGTTGCCTAAAATAATTCGCAGCTGAGCTGTAAGTATCTTTGTTGGTACACCTTTTTATTTTTATGATTACCTAATATATTCATTAATTTTCATGAATATGCAAATTTGCTCACTAGCATATTTTACCGCTGAATGAAGCTGCTATGTCTTACTTTTGTTGTTTATCGAGTTAGTACTTTAGGATGAGTTTCTGCTGAGATATAAGTCATTTGTAGGGACACACCCAACTGTTTAGAAGCGCATTGTTTGTTGCAATGGAAACCACACAATTTCACATAGCTCAAATGGGGTTATTTTGAGGGCAATACCTTTACCTATTGAAGGCGGTCCCACAAAACAATTTGACGCCCATGAGAAGTTGTCCTGAGGACGCAAGGCTGGTCTAATTCGACCATTGGGTACTAAGGAATTTAAATGCTTTTACTTTTGATATATAGATAGTGTAACACATTTTGTGAGTATTGCTAAGAAGAATGGACATAATGACGACAGTTAAATCGAAGCTACTTGTTGATTCTCAAAACTCATTTCTCGTTTATCACTTTAAAAGCTTGAACCTAGTCCAAAATAGTGCTATTAATGAAACATTCATTACAACAGCTGGACACTAGATACGCAAAAAGTAAGTGAGTATAAACAGGAAAAAACACAATCACTACTGCAGATCAACCCACGGCATCGTGAGGAAGAGGAACAGAACACTTACAGTCACAAGACACCAGGAAGACAATTAAAGCAAAGCAACCATCATTCTCTTCCTCGTCAAGGTGTTAACAAAAATAGAAAGACCACAAATAGATGCATAATAAAACAAAGACCAACACAGAACCCCGGTACATTAAACAATGAATCAACAACAATGTAAGATTCTGTATGATTTTGGCGGCCATCTTGAAAACATGCAAATAAGCTCAATAAGACGCCATTTCTCAGCTTGCAAACATTGGTTTTCGGATTTAGCATACCAAATTACCTTGAAGAAATGTGTCAGACCCTTTGTCTTCAGAAATAAGTCCATACTTGATACTTTTAAAATTAGTATTTCGTGATTCTGTTTTCTGCGAGTATAAAGATATCTCCCCTTTTTTCAATATGACGCTACCAATTTCTGAGTGTGCGACCCCGCAAAAAATTAAGTGTAGACATTTACCTTCAAGTGAAGACTAGTTTCATCCTTGAGGACGATGAGGTAAATTCTCTCAAAAGCATTCAGAAACTGCGCCTAATAGTATATCAAGTGTATTGGTGAAATGCACGAAAACAGAGTAATTTTCACACGGGGTAGCAACTTTGCAATCGATTTTCCGAGCCGTCAAGCATGTCAGAATGCTGTTAATCATGTTTTTGAATAGCAAATTTATATGTTTCGTCGAATTGATCAAGTTTTACGCAATTTTACCAAAAATAACGGTATTATCAGAAACGATATCGAGGGAAATGTTCTATTTTACAGGGTAGTAAGAGTTATCCCTCATTAGCTATATCTGCAAATGAAGAAAATGAGCCAAATTTGATTTGAAAATAAATAAAGTTAAATTGATTTTAGAAAAAAAAAATAATTTACGAAAAAATAATGTTTTAACACTGCAAAAAATCGATTCGAAATTCGTACTTCACAATTCCCTTTTTTACAAGGATAGAGTTTTCTCCCCCTTTTTAGATATGACGCTACCAGTTTTCGAACGTACGACCCAATCAAAATTAAAGAAGAGGCATTTAGTTTTGATTTGAGATCGGTTTCATTTTTTATGACGATGAGGTAAGTTTTCTCAAAAAGTAAGCCTCATATGAAATTCAGCAACGCGCCTAGGTGCTTATGTTTTATTGAATGTATTAACTTAGTTGAGGAAAAGAGAATAAATGCTAGGCTTGCCAAGTATTTTATTTTTTTTCTCAGCAAGTTAAATAAATTCAATAATACAGGAGCACGAACGTTAGATTCTTTTTATCACATGACATTTTAATTACTTAAAAATCGCATTTTTGGGTGAAAATGTCAAGATTGTGCAACCTTTTGTGCAGCGCTTTTTACGTTACGCTACTAATCTGTAAAACCACTAGTTGTTTATCGATTTTATTGTATGGCGTTATATCGTGCCCTGAGGCGACGTTATGTGATAAATGTATATATAGATAATATAATATTCATAACCAGACGCTACTTTTTATAGATCACTTACACGCACTTACACGCACATATACAATCATTCTATAAGCAAACTTGATAGTTCTAGACGTTTTGAACACATTTAATTATACTGTAGTAGAATCCATATAACATTTTATAAAACAATGTCACTAAAAGCAAAGATACATTTAATGTTTGAAATGTGAAAAATACTTTTGTATATTGCGTACTGAAATAGCTTTTAACGAACCTGTACTGTTACATAATAGATATCTAGACTAATGAAGCAGGTTATATATCATCTACCTAGACTGAAAGTGGATTATCTTTATTTGATGGACTGAGAGAACGGAGGTTTCTGCGAACACGCTTATGCTGGATAAATGCCGTCGAAGCCACTAGCCAAACTGCCAATGTTACATCCATTTACAGTACGATATACTTGCAGTACATCAGCTCTAAAGCGGGTCCATTTGAGACTGGATTCAAAGCAAATTATTACATAGAAAGTGGTAAGTTTGATTTTTTCAATTATGCTAATAACATATTCAGCAAACATGGCACACTGATGGTAATAAATCAGTTTACGATTGTCTGTAAAATAAACTTCTACCTTACTAATTTATCTAACTAATCTGAATTTCTACTAATAGCAACCTAATTGAACATGCAACTGTAACTTTCATAACTCCTTTCAGTTTTTAATTGAATTAATCCAATTTTCTAGACAGGGGTATTCAACTTGTTATGCTACTGAATAAAAGTTTTAGAAAGTCCCACAGCTGCAGACTTTGCCATCTTTCCTAAAAGAAAAACGTGATTAAATGGTTAAAATAATAGTTATTCAGTTTGTGCACATTTTTCAAAATCAAAATAGTCACATGTTTTATTAATTTTGGTATATACAATATCATTAGAAATAATAAAAAACAAGGCTTCTGTATCAGAAGCATTTGTTTTATAAAGCTGAGGCTCTCAAGGGTATATTTGACTTAACTACTGACCGTTCCAAGGCGGTACTTCTTTTGTGGATCTTTTATGTTATTGTTCTGTCTTGTGTTTGCTATGTCTTTGTGCGCATCTCTTTATATGTGCTTTGTGGTCACCTGCCGGGAAAGGGTTGACCTCTCGGCTCTCGTTTGTGTTGTTTAACTGTAAGTGTCACTTTCTCATTGGTATCCTGGGTCAGGTGTGGTACTTGATTGTATCCATTAATGATCTTTGCACCCTTACTTACTTTTAATATATGTGACAGGCCCTCGAATTTTGGCCCTATGGAGAATTTGGTCGAAATTTGGGTTTTTAAATTTTTGGAAAATCTGATATGTTTAAAGTACACATGTAATAAATTAGACCTGTTGAGTGAAAATCCACATAGTTATTGGCGCTTTAATGATGTAACCTTTTTTGGAATAATTGGCAGATTTTGCTACACATTCAGCCACAAATGCTTCAATGCTCAGGATCAAACAGTGTACTTATGTAACAAACTATTAAGTCCAGGAATAATTGTGTTATAATATTTGAAAATGATGCACGCTTACAATACTATATTTCTGAAATAACATAATAATTTCAAATGTTGTGAACATATATTTCGGACAGTATTAGTACTCAAACAAAATATGTCTTTGGACACAGCATGGCTACTCACACTTCAAGACCAGTGTATTTAATACCGTTGCGTATAGTTTACTTCAGTGACATAATGAACCGCAGCATTATAATGTAACTTCTGATGCACTTTATAGAGGATCTTACATGAGTGTTCATGTTTTATTGAATTATTTAAACGAGTTGGGGAAAAGAGATAAAATGCAAGGCTTGCCGAGCATTTTATCTCTTTTTCGCAACGAGTTTAATAAATTCAATCATACAAGAGCACGAATGTTAGATTCTATTTATCATATGACATTAAGATTACTTTGAAATCTCATTTCTGCCGTAAAAACGTTATTATTTTGACATTATGTACGCAACGTTGTTATGGATGTAATAACGTTTCCCGAAAACCAGTGGTTTACAGATTTTATTGCATGGCGTTATTTCACTCCCAGACGCGACGTCATATGATAAAATAAAGAAACATCTAATTGGACAAATTCTAGACGGACGCCATTACGTTGAATGGCCATGACGCTCCTTTGAGCCAGGTTCATTTATTTATGTAACTGCTTATATTTGTTTATTGGAAATTTTGAAATATACTTATTTATTATCAGACCTAACCCTAAAATTTACTTTGGACCAAAGCAAGGTACATGTAAGGTACATCAAAACAAGTGGCGTTCAATCTGGCGCGGCCTTTCACTCCAGTAAATAGCACTACGTTTGGTAATCACTAAGTTAACTCGTGAAAAAATACGCCTGACTCGATTGTCAATGCTATCTTGAGAAATGCATGATAAATTCTGCTGTGAAAAAACGCATTGCTTGGTTCATTTATAATCTTAACTTTTAAGTTATAATGACTAAGCGTTGGTCCAAGTTTATTCAAAGGCAGCTCTTGGTTTCAAATTATCATGCGAAAAGTCACGTGTATACGCTACATACATATTCACATACGTTTGTTGCTATGGAAGCGTGGTGTGACATGCATCATATTGTCACTGAAAAGGTCATTCCATGGATTTCAGGTGATTGCTTTTTTTGATATTTTTTGTCATTGTTGTTGTTGCTTTCTTCATCAAAACAAAATGCAGACAAAGGCCAATCAGCTTAAGCAGCATGTTTTATTCACATTTTTCGCTTGTGATATCTCAATATGTTCTGATCAGGGGATGCAATCCTTTTGAAATTCTGATCAGGAGCGTTGTCTTACTTTCTGGCGACAGTAAAATAATTCCTTTTGGTGTACAAATACAATGGGAGGGATTCCGACGAATACAAACGTTTACGAGGGCTGTTCAAATATGAATGCAAATAGCTTCCATAACTTTCTTCACATATATGCTACGACAAAATGTCATAATTTTCTCGAAAGCATTATTTGTCGCCTTTAAATGGCACCAAACATAAAGAAACATTCAATATATTTCTCGAGTTACAGACGATTATATAAAGGACATTCCTGCATACTTAAGTTTTTCTGAAGCAAATTGTCATACATGTTTTGGTACATGTGCGGATAAAGTGCCATATATTTGTAAGTTTGAGACAAAATGGCACCAAATTTTAGATGCAAGTTTAAGGTACATTGACAAAGTTGCTTGCAGGAAATTTTTTGTATATTCCTGTTTCAATCTCGAGTAAACAGGCACGTTTGTGACGTCATTAATTTTATGATAAACGTCATTTGAGTTGTCTACTGGTGATGCAATATTGAACATCGCTGTGTCTTTTTCTTTGCGTTTAGCTTTAAATTTAATCATAAGGAAGTTTTCAAAACACTCCGTCCTCTATTTATAGAGTTATCATACTTTTTGTATAATTTTTCAAGCATTTTTCTACTTCTATAAGCAAGTTTTCAAAACACTCCGTCCTCTATTTATAGAGTTATCATATTTTTATATGATTTTTCAAGCATTTTTCTACTTCTAAATGACGTGTCTACATTAATTAAAATATGTTCAATCTGTCTAGTCCTCAAGACCAGGTGAGAGTAGTAATGGATGTCACTATGGGCCAATTTTTTTTAAGCCTGAAAAGAACTTAGAATTTTTCAGGCCAAAAATTGGCCCATAGATGACTATCCTGGTAGGCTTGAGTGACTAGCTGTGAATAACTTAGTTTATTTTAGGGCTATTTTGGTTGGATTTATGATTGTGATAGTTTCCTGGTCATATTCACTGGTTGGGCTGTGATTATGATAGTTTCCTGGGCTGTTTGGAAATAACTTAGTTATTTTTGAGGGGAATAAAGGTCCTGCTGTGGTGATATATAAAATAACTTAGTTAAATTCAGCTTTGAAAATAACTTTGTCATTTTAGGGGGTATATTATGTGGTGATATATGGTGTGTGTAATAGTCAAGGCTACTAAGTTCCATGCGTCTTTAGAGTCTCTTGGTCAATCAAGACCTCATCTCCTAGAGGCATCACTCTGTAGCGTTAACTAGTGTAATTATTTAGCAAGTTTAGTGGTATTCTTTCTAGGGAAGTGGTAGCCCTGAAAAGGGCTGTTTGTTGATTGTCTAGGTGATTTTTAGCATTTCCTCTTAGTAATTCTTATTTTCTTAGTTGCTTTTCCAACTCCTATGTTTTGACTGGTATCTTGATCATTTGTCGTAATGTCAAGTCTAATGGGAATCTGGATGGACGGCATCTCTAAAGGTTGCTGCTGTGCACGTTGCTGAGACAATTCTTCTAAGTTCTTCACTCTAGATCTTAACTCATTTAGTTCTTTGAGTAAGACTTCAATGACTTGAGTCTTTGACTGTTGTTTTTGCAGCATCTGTTGAACAGGTTGAGGCATATACGCTGAGGGTGTTTGCGGCGTATAATACTGTTGTGTCGTATCGCTAGCAAATGTCTCATTCACTGCTGATAGCAAAAGGTCAGGATTGTTGATCATATCATCTATTGTCAGTGATGGCTCCATGATTATGAATGGTGAAAGTGTAGTGTGTTCAAGCCTTTTATACTTGTCAAGCGGATTGACCTAGTTTAAAGCTCCCGCGTTTCAAGAAATCAAGTCAACTCTGATTGGGTGAAAATAAATGAACTGACCAATCAGTGTATTGTTGCTCTCTCTAGCGTAGGAGTTCAATGTAGGTCAATCCCTTTGAAAACTATAAAAGCTCGTTTCAAAACTCAAATTTGTATTCTGTTTTTGTGTTAAACATCAACAACAACAAAATGGCTTGCAATTTGGATTCGCGTTTGGGGCAATTGGAGGAGCAGGGCAAGGCTATGGTTGATGCTACTAGAAGGCTACTGGAGACGGTGAATGCTGTTAAGGATACGGGCGAAATTCTATTACAGATGATTGAGAATCATCAGAAGATGTTGGAGATGAGTCGGAGGGTAGAAAATTTGATTAATGATGCGAAAATGGAAGTGAAGGTTGAAAGTATCAGTGACGAGGAGGAAGATTGAGGGGATAATTCTTCCCCCACACCTCAACCTTCTGAGGATTGGGATGCGGAGGCAGACCATCCACCTTTCTACATCCCAGTGAGAAGAACTATAACTGTAGAACAGTGGGCTGTGCGATGCCCTGCCTGTGGTGGCCGCCCCAGTAGATGCCCCTGCTCCTAAAGTTTTGTCTCTGTGGTAATATAACCACCAAACCGGCCCTTTTCAGGGCCACCCATTTCTTCAAGAAAGAATAACTTAATATGTTGCACTTAGTTTTGTATGTAAGGCTATGCCTAAGATATGTGTGATTGTAGTATTTCCTAACCATGTTCACAGTAATGGGGTGATTATGGCGTGATCTTTAAATGGACCAATCAGATTAAAGTTGCTCTCTCTAGCGTAGGAGTAGAATATAGGTCAATCCACTTATCCAACTATATAACCCAACGTACTTTGTGCCTCTCTAAAAAAATGAAGTTCTTTGAAAAATTCAGTTTGACTAAGTTGTGTGCTGCTTTGCAGCGAAAAGATTGGAAAGAGGTGGAGAGACAGCAAAATAAGTTGGGATTAGAGCAATTTCTTGCTTGTAGAGGGATTGGTTCCAGAAAACCTGTAGCCATTGTTCAACCTATTTTAAAATCTTCTAAGTAAGAAATATTTTGTTACTTAGGAGACTTTAAAAAAAACAAACAGTCCTTTTCAGGGCTACTCAATTAGTTTCGTTAAAGAATAACCTCAAAATAAAAACAAACACAATTTCAACACCGTAATTTTATTTACAACTTACATGTATCTTAAAAACAGAACCGATCGTCACTATAAATCCTTTAAGTCCAGTCTTTATTGAATATGCACTATAGAGTCAGTGTCTGGTTCATCACTAGAAATTGGTTTATCCCAGTTCTCCGCCACCATCTCTGTACAGGATCGAGGTGAGTGAGAATCTGATTTACAAATAAAACAATATGGCTTCTTCCCTGTCTTTGTACGGATAGCTGTCTTCTTTGAACGAGTATCCAAGCGTCTTCTCTTAGGACTGATATCAGATATATCTGGTTCAGGAGCCTTTCGTTTTCTTGAAGGCTTCGCTGTAGATACTAAAGACTCAGACTGTTGCTTCTCTGTATATATAGAAGACTGTTGAGATGTAAAATCCTCTTCTCTCTTAGGACAATTTGGAGCCCAATGATCTGCAAGTCCACAGATAAAACATTGTCCATATGCAGGCTTCTTCTTATCTGTAAACATCTGTTGTTCTCTTAATTTCTTAGCCTCTGGACAATCTCCAATCCAATGCCCCATATCATGACAATGGTGACATTCTCCATAAGGTGGCCTAAACTTGTCTTGTTGTCTCAAACTATCTTCTAATGGTTGCATCAAAGCTTGTTCCTCTTGAGATAAAAGTTTCTTCAATGATACACAATGATAGTAGATGCTCTTCTTATCATAGACTTTAGCCATCCTTGGATCTCTACTGTTTGCCATCTTTACTCTTTGAAAGTCAGAAGTGAAATGATTCTCTCTCACTGGTGTCCACCTATTTATAGTCCAGATATAGTTTTGTCTCTTCTATGATTGTAGAGAAATTCGATCACACTAGGATTGTCAGCGACACATCTTTTCCAATTCTCAAATGTAATCAGTGTCTCTTTTTCCATCAAATAACTGATACTGATCCACCAAAGTTTCTTGAAATCTTCAAAAGTTTCAGGACTATTGAGTTTCTGTTGAATCTCTTCCAAAGTGATTTCATCATGAGAAAATAAGATGTAAATGCAGAACAATAATCTTCTATAAGGTCTGAACTTCAATATCTTGGAAAGTGGAATTTCCAAATATTTCTTCTCTCTTGCTTCTTCCATGATGTTGAACTGAGATATGATGATCAAAATGACTTGATCATTCTTTTTATATCGTGATCAAGCTATCTATGTTTGAAATGTGATCTTCATAATCCATATCTTCTTCTTCTGAGGCTTGTTGAATTTCTTTCAATACTGCTTCGATGTGAGAAATCACACTTTCGCTGTTTGCCACATAAGTTAACCAATCCATATAGGTGACAGGAGTGTCATCAATGATTCTCAACATCTCTCGAGCATTACGTTTAGTCCAAAATCTGAATGTATCAAATGTCTCAAATCCGTTTAACCAGTTCTTGATTCCTGCTCTCGTTTTCAAAAACTCGGCACTGGATGGTTCTAATGATAAGATGTGGTCTAAAGTTATTTTGTAGACATCAAAATGTAAAATTTGATCTAAGCACACGGGTAGACTTTTGGTGATCGTATACATATTCAGTTATTCAGCAGATAATCAGATTCACGACTTGGAAACTTCAAAATAATTTGTGGTTCTATCTGTCTTGGAGTATAATGTCCAATGGCAACGTTATATGAATCTGGTCTGTTTATATACCTAATCAGTTCACTGGTTATAAAGTGGTTAATCCCTGCAGCTGTTAAAGATGCCACAGATAAAGATACATCTTGAGTATTCCATGCAGACAATAACCATTGGACCTGATGCTTAGGAGTTTCTTCCTTTAAGTACAAACATCCATAAAACTTATTACTGTCATAGATAATTCCATTCAAAAAATACTTGATATCTGTGTCACGAGTACGAATAGAGTAAAGTTTATCCACTGTCAAATTCTTCATTCTTACAACCCAAACACGAGCTTTATCAATACTGTGAAATTTGGATTAATGTATCTTGAGCATCTCCATATGAAATCTTAAGCGCATCTCGCCAGGAAGATTTAGTAATTCGTCCATGCTTAGAAGTAGTAGGCCTAGTTCTTGGTGATAGATGTCCTGAGATTTAGTCTCTAAAGCATTTGACAAGCGTCTCAACCTAAGTTTAAACCATCCTTCTTGAATTTGCTTCCTGAATCCTAACCCTTTAGCTGAATTGTACATCGAATAAGTCCTTATCATATGTTGTATTTCTGTCGGTAGTTGATATGCCATAACTGATTTGCTCTCTTTATGTGTTACCTGCAAATGAATTATTTCTAATGTGATAAGATAGCAATTGTTCTAAGCTTTTATAGGGTGCAAAAATTTTGAAAATCGGTCCAAGCAAACTCAAGTTATTGGAAAAATATGATTTCACTTTTTAGAAATCCGATTCTTGCTTTTTCATGCCAATAAATTATCTCCCTTGAATAAGAAAATTTTAACGGTAAAAAATATGTGAAATTTGTAATATCTCTGGTATTTTTTATCCGATTGACTTCAAATTTTTACCATAAGATAGCTCTTATATTCAAGTTATTGATTTTACATACTTTAAAGGCATGATAACTATAATGGGATGGTGTATGCAAATTTGAGACACCATTTCAAACTTATTCTGTGATAGGATAACTATATATATGAATCGCAAATAATTGCTTCTTAAGTCAGTAGAGATATAGTGTGAACAAAAAATAACTGACCACTGGTACTCTATAGTCCGCCGAGGCCCGTAGAGAAGCTTTGTGCTTCAGAAACTGTTGAATATGCATTTAAAAAGGTAGAGCAGCTTCGGCTGTTTAAGGGCGCGGACCTTCGGGTTGGAGTGGCTCCGCCTCAAATTCTCTGGTCCATAGAGACATGCAGGAATTTGACTTGTATTTGAGACAGTTTCAATCGCCAGGGATTCCGAGGTTAGGATAGTACTGGGGGAGTAATGGTGCTGTTTATACAGTGCCTGATACTTCTTGCAAATTTTCAAAAATTGTAGTCTCGCCTGCACTTTAGACCTAGCTAAAAATATGTAGTCTCGCCTGCACTTTAGACCTAGCTAAAAATATGTAGTCTGGCCTGCACATTAGACCTAGTAAAAATAATATGTAGTCTCGCCTGACACAATGTGAAAAAAATCAGGTACTCAACTGTGAAATTTCAACTGATGATTGCAGAAAAATCTGGGTTTTTCCAGTATAAATTGAGCTCGCATTTCCATTGCAGCCTCATTTCACTACTAAACTTCGAACAGTCAAGATGGTTAAACGACAGAGAGATAATACCCCACCCACTTCTGATGATGAAGAGCCTAAGCCGAAATTGGTAGATTATTCAGACACAGAGAGCTCAGATGATGAAGATGATATTAAATCACCACCAAGGAAAAGAAGAGCTAGGACTATGTATTCAGACGATGAAGATGATGAAGATTTGACTTCTTACTATACTATCAAGGCAGTCAACGAGAAGAAATCGAGATTATTTCGAGCTCAAGGGAAAGAATTTCAACTCAACATCAAGACTTTCCCTGACAATGTTTCACCATATCAGTTCATATCAAGATTGTTTGATCAGCTGGTTGAAGACATCAAAGAAAGATGCCAGATGGAATCCAATGATAAGATGCGGATGACTATTCTTCATCCTGGATTGAAACTTGGTGTTTTTGTGACATGGAGAGATGTCTCAGCTATGACTGGAGAAGCTGTGTTAGAAGAGATTATAAAAGTGCTCCAGTCCAATGAGAATTTTCGCATCAATGATGGACAGATGACTATTCAAGTCACAGTGGTGAGACTTCCAGTAGGCAGCGGACGTAAACCATTACATGCTGGACTTTATTTTGAGTCAGAAAATATGAGTATCAACAAAAGAAGTATTATCCAGATCAACAATACCAAAGATGTGATGTGTATGGCCAGAGCTGTGGTGGTGGCGAAATGCAATGCGGACAAAGATGACTCAGAGTCTTGGAAGAAGAGTTGGGAACAGCTTCGTAAATCTGACAAATCTATGCAGACTAGAGAAGCCATGAAGTTATTGGATCAAGCGAAGATTCCTCATACTAAGTCTTGTGGTATTGAGGAATACAAGAAGATCCAATCTGTACTTGCTCCCAAGTACTTGATCAAAGTCCATTCTCAGTATCCTAAAGATGGACTAATATTCCCACTTCAGTTCAAGAAGAAACCTGAGACGAGGGTGATCCATATTTACTTTAATGGAGTTGATCACTATGATGCGATTACCAAGGTGACAGGATTTCTTGGATGTATATATTACTGCGAGTATTGTGATGTTGGATATACGAACAGGGGAGCCCACAGATGTGCTGATGGATGTGAAGATTGCTATAGTGACATTCCTTGTATTCCTGGACAAAAAACGCGTTGTATGGACTGTAAAAGAACATTTCGTAGTAGAGACTGTTTTGCAAAGCATAAGGCAGTGAAATCTAAGCAGCATAAATCTATTTGTCAACTTGTGTATAATTGTGGGAAATGTAATCTTAGGATTGTGGGCAATAAGAAAAATCATGTGTGTCCAGGACAGAGGAAATGTAGGAATTGTAAAGAGATTGTTGGGCCCAATCATCAATGCTATATTCAAAGTTATGAATGTAAATCTGAGATGACTGAAAATGAAGGAGAAGAAGAGGTTTCTCAACCTAAGAAATCTCGTTTCATCTTCTTTGATTTCGAGTCCAATCAAGAAACTGGTACACATCAAGTGAATTTCTGTGTTGCTCATAAAGCTTGTGATAATTGCATGGATTTGCCCATAGATACATTTTGTCCGACTTGTTCGACACAAACAGGTCTGAGAGAATTTATCTTTGAAGGCATAGATACTTTACCACAATTTTGCAATTGGGTTTTAGGAGATGAGAATAAAGGAGTGACATGTATTGCACATAATTTTGGAGGATACGATGGTCAGTTCATCTTACACTATATCTTAGAATATGGTACAGTGAAACCTGATGTGATCATGAATGGAAATACTATACTTAGAATGAAAGTAGGACGTGTCACATTCCTTGATTCTTATCAGTTTTTGCATATGAGACTGGCTAATTTCCCAGATACATTTGGCTTGACAGAGATGAAGAAAGGTTACTTTCCCCATCTTGCAAATACACTGGCAAACCAAAAGTATGTGGGACCTTACTTTCTTGTGGACATGTACAATCCTGGTCAGATGTCTGTCAAGGATCGTGAGGTATTTTTAGCTTGGCATAAAGGGAAAATTGAGAGTGGTGCTATATTTGACTTCAAATGGGAGATGGAAGAATACTGTCGTAGTGATGTGGATATTTTTAGACGAGGAGGTGCTTGTTTCAGACGAGAATTGATCAACATTAGTGGACTCGATCCTTTGTCTGAAGCTTGCACTATCGCTCAAGCTTGTTCAAAGGTATGGAGAAAGAATCATATGCCTGAAAACAGTATTGCCATCATCCCACCTGAAGGTTATCCTAATCAAAAGAATTACTCTATCAAAGCTGTAAGATGGATTCAAAGTGAAGCTAAGGAACGTGGTATTGAAATCAAACATGCATTGAATGGTGGTGAACAAAGAATCAATGGACATTATGTGGATGGCTACCATGAAGAATCTCGGACAGTATTTGAATTCCATGGATGTTACTGGCATGGATGCCCTACTCATTTTCCAGACAGAAACAGAGTTCAACATCATCAGTGTTTGACCATGCATCAGTTGTATATTTTGACCATTGGCAAGAGTGAAGAGTTACGAAAAGCAGGATATCAGGTGGTGGAACTTTGGGAGTGTGACTATGACAAGAGATGCAAGGAAGATCCAGACTTTAGATCTTTGGTGGACTCAGAATTTACAAACTTAGACCCTTTGAGGCCAAGAGATGCTTTATTTGGTGGAAGGACTAACTCGACCAAACTCTATCAGGAAATCGATGAATCCTCCAATGAAGAAATCAAGTACATAGATGTGTGTTCACTCTATCCAACTATTTGCAAGTACGGACAGTTTCCACTTGGACATCCTACCATCTATTCTCAAGAGAATATTGATAAAGACAACATCAGACAGTACTGTGGATTGATCAAGTGTAAAGTGCTACCACCCACCAATTTGTACCATCCTGTACTTCCACAGAAATGCAGTCAGAAATTGATGTTTCCATTGTGTAGAAGTTGTGCTGAAAAGACAGATCCTCATATGAGATGTACTCATTTACGAGAAGAAGATAGAAGTTTTACAAGGACCTGGGTCACTATCGAATTATTTGCTGCATTGGACAGAGGGTACAAGTTATTGGATGTGTATGAAGTCTGGCATTTCTCAGAGGCGACTCAATATGACAGAGAATCTGGAGAAGGAGGGATCTTTGCTGGCTATATTGATACTTTTCTGAGAATCAAGCAAGAATCAAGTGGGTATCCTGATTGGTGCAAGACAGAGCAAGATAAGATCAAGTTCAAGCAAGACTACTTTGAAGCCGAAGGAATCAGGTTGGAGAATGTGGAGAAGAATAAAGGAATGAGAGCTAATGCCAAGATCATGTTAAACAGTCTCTGGGGAAAATTGGCACAGCGGGAGAATATGGCCAAGACAGAATATTTCTCAGAACCTGCCAAGTTCTTTGATATGGTGACGAATCCAAACAAGATTGTCAAGAATGTGGACATTTGCAGAGAAAATCTTCTACTGGTCAACTGGGAGGATACAGAACCCAATGTGGAGGCTCATGCTTGCAGTAATGTGATTGTTGCAGCCTTTGTCACTGCTCAAGCCAGATTGAAGCTCTATGGAATCTTGGAAAAGCTGAATGAACGTGTACTCTACTTTGATACAGACTCTATCATCTATCATCACAAACCCCATTTATGGAATCCTGCTATTGTCAACAACAGACTTGGAGAATGGACAGATGAAGTGCCCAATGCTAGAATTGTAAAATTTGTTGGAATGGGACCGAAGAACTATGGCTATGAATTTGTGGACAAGGATGGAAATCGAAGATCTACTTGCAAAGTGAAAGGACTCACTCTAGATTACAATACATCTCAAGTCATTCACTTTGATAGGATGCTGAACTTGGTGAAGGGAGATAGGAAAGACTTCAGAGAAACTGTCAACTACAATAGGATCAGAAAACACAAAGACAAGACTGTGACCACTGAATTGCAATCTAAGACGTATCAGTTCACTTATACTAAACGTGTCATTGTTGGAGATGGATATACTGTTCCTTATGGGTATATGGCATAGATAGAGTAGTTCTGATGATCATGTATTATTTCTGATAGTCATGAATTGAACTGTGTCTGATAAACATGTACAGGTGTTTTTATGTATTAAACTGTTTTTTAATTATGTATTAAACTGTTGGTTCATGTTTATTAAAATTTGAGTATAAATAAAGTTGTCTTTGTTATTTTTTCACAGTTAACCATGGCACTTTCTACACACCAGTTGGACTCAAATCAAGATATTGGAAGTTTGTTTTTTAAACATCCTTCTAATATTTTTATTTCTGGTCCAAGTGGATCGGGTAAAACTGAATTTGTTAAAAAGATGATTGAGTTTAAAGAAGATTTATTTGATATTTTACCCCAACGAATAGTTTGGTGTTACAAGGAATGGCAAACATCTTATAATATCTTACAAGAGCGTGAGGGGTCAAATATCAAATTTATTCAAGGTATTCCCGATGATGAAGATGAGATTGTCACCGATCCCAGTGCAACGCACTTGGTGATTTTTGATGACATGTTAGGAGATAAAGATGAAGAAAAATTTAAGTTATGGTTTACAAGAAAAGGACATCATAGAAACGCAAGTGTGGTGTACATCACTCAAAATTTATTTCAACAAAGTAAATCTTCTCGCACCATCAGTTTGAATGCTCATTATTTAGTTTTATTTCAAAGTCCAAGAGATAAGATGCAAATCAAAGTATTAGCAAATCAACTTCAAGCTCCCCATATGATTCATGCATTTAACGATGCCACATCTATACCTCATGGATACTTATTGGTCGATTTGAAACCAAATACACCAGATTATCTTAGATTCAGAACACATATTTTTCAAAACTGGTTTACAAAATCAGATCAACAAGGGCCTGTTGTCTATTTTCCAGGAGTATAAAAAGGTGTGTTTGAGTTTAAATCTATCATTTGTGTCAAAATGGCTCAACGAACATCAGCTAATCTGATACGTGCTCTGTATAATTTAAGCAGAGAACATGATAGTCATAAAAGAAAATCACTCTTAAATGCAGGTTTAATTGAAATGATCAAATGGTTTTCTTTGGCAGCTCGAAAAATTGTTCAGGGTAAAATGAAATTACCTAAACAAACTCAAAAATTTATGGATAGACATCAGGATGATGTTCGAAAATTAGCAAGTGCAATAGTTGATCCTGAAGTCAAACGTAGTATCATTTTAAAACCTGGAGGTGGTGGATTCTTTGGTGGTGTGATCATTCGAAGTCTGATTCGATGGGATGGAAATAAGTTAATGAGAAAATTTAACAAGAAAACTAAAAAACCTAAGAAAAAATCAGTGAAAAAACCTAGAAAACAGAAAAAAAGAAAGGTTGATGATCGTTTTGTAACAAAACGTAAAAGTAAAAGTCCTGCCTCATGGCAAAATTTAGGTCTTGATTCTCCAAACACAAATGCAAGACGATCGTCCATAAATTTAGCAAGATTTACTCCTTTGAGAGCACAAGATTTGTTAAAAAGACATGGATTTGGTGCTACCATGCACATGTTAAATCCAAACAAATATCCTTCGCCACCTCATTCTGAACGTCGACGACTTCATTTTTAAGAAAACTATAAAAGGACTGTACATTTAAATTATAAACACACTCATAAACATGGCTGTAACAACAACACGTCGTAGAAAATTGCAAAATAAAATGAGAAAAAAATCTCTGATTAAAACTTATGGTACATTTTTGGAAGGATTGACTCATTTATCCAATAAATGTCGTAAGAAAATGATTCAAGAATCTCCTAAAGAAGTCATTGATTGTGTAGGGGAATGTTGCATCAATCTTATAAAAGGCAATGTACGTCTGACAAATGCTCAAAAGAATCAGTTACGAGCTAGAAAGCAACATATACGTTTACTGAGTTCTAAGCAAGTTCCACTTGACACAAAAAAGAAAATTATTAATCAAAAAGGTGGAGCTTTGTTAGGATTATTGTTAAAACCATTAATTGCTCCTATCATAGGTTCTGTCTTGGGTGAAATTATTAAAAAATAAAAAAATATGGATGGTCGTAAAATGGCTATTGTGCCATTTAAACTTTGGGAAGACATGAAACGCTGGAAAGAGGAACAAATTCAAAAACCCAGACTGCCTCCTGATCCTAATGTATCTGCCACAGCCAGTCTTCAAAGAGACTTATCTTCTGTCATGGCCAATGAAGATTTGTCTGAAGCTGAAAAATCTCAATTATATGGCCAGACCTTGCACAAATTTAAAACAGCTCATCAAAAAGCTTTAAAAGAAACATCTCTTTTTCCCCAATCTGACCCTAGTTCTTCCAAAATGAATCAATTGGTCATAGATAGTGTGCCTTCCACCATGAAACGTAAAGCTCAGCTTTTAGTTTCACTTCTAAAAACTAACCCAAATGTGTCCTGGGAAGATGATGGTACAGTTAAACTTTATGGCAAATCTATTCCAGGGTCCAATATTATTGATTTGGTCAATGATGTCATTAGACATCGTAAAGGCAGTGAACCTACAGGTTGGCAAGCTTTTGCAGAAGGTTTAAGAGACATGAATATTCCCCAAGATGTCATTGGAAATAGGGAAAGGTGGGACTGGATGCATCGTGCTCCAGAAACTCCTGAAACAGATTATATCACTCCCAAACAAAAACGCACCATCAGAAAAACAGCAAGTCGTATTCCTGTTTCTGTCAGGTCTGCAAAGAGTTTGAGTGTCAGAAAACGTATCAAAGACCATTTTTCCTCTCCGGCACTTTTATCTGCCACCAAAAAACGTATAAAAGAAGAGTTTTCTTCTCCATGGGTCAGTTACAATGAAGCTTGAACACTTGTATTACAATCCTAAAAGTCCTGCTGCGTATGCAGGTGAACAAGCTTTGTACAAACTTGCTAAACAATCATCCAAAAAAGTAAAACTTCAAGATATTAGAGACTGGTTAAGAAAACAACAAACTTATACTTTACATAAACCTATCCATAAAAAGTTTTTGCGACGCAAAACAGTAGTGGCTGGAATTGATACTCAATGGCAAGCAGATTTGGCAGACTTATCAAAATTATCAAAGTTCAATGACAAACATAGATATTTACTTTGCATCATAGATGTCTTTTCAAAATATGCATGGGTGGTACCTATTAAAGATAAAACTGGGAAAACTTTAGTGATTGCTTTCAAATCTGTGTTAAAAAGTGGACGATGTCCAAAAAGTTTGCAAACAGATAAAGGAACTGAATTCAAAAATAAAGAATTTCAAAATTTCTTGAAAACTAAAAAGATTCATTTCTTCACTACTGAAAATCCTGAAACCAAAGCCAGTGTTGTGGAACGTTTTCAAAGAACTTTGAAAACTCGCATGTGGAAATATTTTACTCATCATCGCACTTTGAGATATGTAGACATTCTTCCCAAATTAGTACATGGTTACAATCACGCTTATCATCGAAGTATTAAATGTGCACCTGTGTATGTGACTCTTAAAAATGAACCACAGGTGTCAGAAAACTTATATGGCAAATCCAATTCTAAAAAAGTCAAACCAAAATTCAAAGTGGGTGATTTTGTGCGTATCAATAAAACAAAACGCACATTTGATAAAGGTTATTTACCAAACTGGACACAAGAATTATTTCAAATTTTAGCAGTGGTCAAAACTCAGACTCCTATCACCTATAAAATAAAAGATCTTGAGGGTGAATTAGTCAAAGGTACTTTCTATTCACACGAGTTACAACGTGTAGAGAAAGAGCAAATTTACGAAATTGATTCTGTTTTAGATCACAGAAAACGTAAAGTAGGAAAAAAGTGGGTGAAAGAAATTAAAGTTCACTGGAAAGGTTATCCTTCAAAATTTGACAGTTGGATTTTAGAATCTGATCTTGTATAAAAGCATGAAAATGGATCTCAGAGGATCATTTGTACGTGGTGACACTGCTTCAGTACAATCTGCAGAAGGTCGAGATCGAATTGTTAAAAATCGGTTCACTTTTTTTGCTCAGATCATTGTTGTATACATGATCATTATCACATCATTAGTTCAAATCAGTCTGAGAAGTCCAGATAAAGAATTGTGGCTAATTTTACTCAGTAGTTCTATCGGTTACATACTACCATCCCCAGGTTTAAAATTTAGAAAACAAACTAATCCAATTTCTGCTGACGAAACAGATTCACCCAAACTCAAACCATGAATAACTTTTATTTGACACTCTTGAGTGATAGTTCACTCAGTACATTTTCAAAAAATACACAATGTGACTTTAAAGTGAAATTAGATCATTCCATACAAATTGAAAAAGATAATTGGGAAGTAGGTTTGGTAGAAGTCATAACTCCAACTGAAGTAAATAATATCACTAAGGAAAACAATTATGTGATTTTAAGATTTTCTGATAGAAAAATGTGTGAAGAGATAGATAATTGTACAAAGTATGTATCATATGTAGACCAAAAAATCTATATCCAAAATGGTTATTATGCTTCTCCACGCCATTTAGTTGAAGAAATTCAAAAAAGCATCAATTTTCGATATGGACTGATGCTAAAAAATAGCAATGCTACCATTTCAATCACTTATGGTAAAAACAGTGCTCGAGTCAAACTTGATGTTCAAGATCCTACAAAAGTCCAAATTATTTTTCCAAAGGCAATTGCAGAAATATTAGGTGTAGATAGAAATTATTTTGATAAACCATTAGGAAATGAAAAATACATTTTCAGATATGGTGTGGATTTGAATACAAAAATTCACCAACTTTACATTTACTCTGATTTAGCAAGCTATACATTTATTGGTGATGTTACTGCACCTATTTTGAGAGTATTGCCATTTGAAAGTAAAAGAGAAAACAATCATTTACATCAAGAATTTGTCAATGTACACTACGTTCCAGTGGCAAAATCTTTCATAGATCAGGTGCACATAAGTATAAAAGGTGATACAGGTGAAAATGTGCCATTTATCTCTGGGAAAACGTTAGTGAAACTACATTTTCGACAGAAAGAATAATGTTGAAACAATCCAGAAGCATTATGTCTCTTCAATCTGGGAAAGGAGACTTTCCCGTGTACAGAGGCGTTTCAAGACAATATGGCAATGGTTTAGGATCCATTTTTAAAGCTGCATTGAGAACAGTGATTCCAATTTTAAAACCTGTCGCAAAAGCAAGTTTAAAAAGTGTGAAAAAAGTAGCTAAAGATCAAGGGGTTCAAGCTCTAAAAGATATTGTGGGTGGTGAAAATGTAAAAAAAGTTTTAAAACAAAGAGGAAAAACAGCTTTGAAATCTATTGGTCAGTCTACTATAAATCAGTTGGCTATAAATTCAACTCAAAAACGCAAAAAGCCTCAGTCTCAATCTAGACACCAAACTGTTAAGAGGGGTTTTAAAAGCAGAGCAAAAAAGTTTAATCCAATTAAACGTCTGGTATTTGAAAGAGATATATTTGACGAGAAATGATTCAACAAGGTTCTTGCGATTGCACTAAAACGGAATTGGATATGGAATCCATTCCACCCACCATGACTACCATGCAAGGCACTCAGTGGAATGATTATCATCCCATCGCTTCTCTCGATAGTCATCATGCACCCATTGAATTTCTAATTCCACCTCACACCGAGTTTTACACTGATTTATCTCAAGCCTATCTGTATATCAAATTCAGAATCTTACAGCAAACGGGTGAAGATCTTGAAACTGGTGCAAAAGTATTTCCAATTAACAACTTTTTTCACAGTATGTTCAGTGGCATCGATTTGTATATCAACAATAAATTGATCACGAATAATTCAGACACGTATCCATACAGAGCATACCTTGAAAATTTGTTTTCTTATGGTTCTGATGTCAAAGATAATCAACTGAAAGCAGCAGAATTTTGGTCTGAGGATGAAGCAGGAGCTTTTGAAGATATAACAAATGCATCTATCACTGATCGTGGCAAACGCGTAGCAAAAAGCAAATCAGTGGAGCTTCAGGGTAAATTACATTTGGATCTTGCTATGCAGGAAAAATATTTACCTAATGGCTTAGAATTCAAACTTAGACTCAATCGATCATCTCCTCAGTTTTGTTTGATGAGTGATAATTCTCCTGCAAAAATCAAAATTGATACCGCTATCTTGAGAGTACGAAATGTACAGCTTCTACCAGCCATTAGCAATGAACTGAATCAAACTATTGCTCATCATAATGCTAAATTTCCAATCAGAAGAGTTGAAGTCAAAACTTTTACAATCAGTAGTGGCACAAGATCTAAAATTGAAGACCATCTTCTCACTGGTCAACTTCCAAAACGAGTTTTTATTGGCTTAGTATTAAATGAGGCATTTAATGGGACTTTGGAAACTAATCCTTTCTTTTTCCAACATTTCAATCTAAGTAAAATGGATGTCACTTGTGATGGACAAAGTGTCTATGGAAAACCATTTGAACCTAGATTTGGAAATGATCAGTATCTCAGGTCTTTCCTATCTGTTTATCAAGCATTAGCAAGTCAGAATCAGGTCCAAAATTGCAACATTGATTATGAAGATTACAAAGGAGGTTACTGCTTTTGGGGATATGATTTGACACCAGATCAAGCAGCCGATCAGTCTCATTTGCACCCTATAAAAACTGGGAACCTCAGATTGGAGCTTCAGTTTGCAACATCACTTGACAAGACGATCAACGTGCTTGTGTATGCAGAGTTTGACAACCTGATAGAAATCAACGGACTTAGAGAAGTTACCACAGATTACTAAAGATGAATGCAGGATACTTCATTGAACAGGACTTGATGTACCAAACAGATGCATACAGTGCAACAGTCCAGCCATCAGATGAGAAGAGTACCTTACAGAAAGAAGTAGAAGACAATGAGGATATTGATTGTCTTATGAAGACTCTTCTAAAACAAGCCATATTGACTTGTCTAAAGATGGCAGTTGGAGACTGTGCGAAGCATGAATGTCATGGATGCAAAATGAACCACCCAAGTCAGAAATACCACGATATCTGTCTATGGACTTCTCCAAGAGAATGGATTGAAGATTATGGATGTCATGATCCAGCCTTAGAGGGCCTAAACATCTACGATGTGATGAAAGACTTTGACGATAGAATCTGGAACTATCTGTATGGCGACAGTTTGCGACACCCTATGGACTTTACAACAGGGATCAATCACCTGACGCCAGAAGAAAATCAGGAAGCCTATAAAAACTGGCAGTACTTCAAGAAAAATCAAAGTGACTTAACAGAACAGTGGAAGACGTACTGGGTCAAGAAACTCATAGAATCCTATGAAGAAAAGGAAACTGAAGAAAACGAGAGCCCAGAAACAGAATAAAAATGAACACTGTTGAACTAATCAAAGTCATAAACAATATACCTGTGAAAGGAGAAGTATGTGACAAGGATTTACTACCAGAGAAGAAACCACTGGATATGAAGGCTTACATTGTAAATACAGATATATCCACAGATCCAGGAGAACATTGGGTGGCTATCTACTTCAGAAGAGATCAAGTTATCTACTTCGATTCATATGGAAGACCACCAGATGAGCAATATGTTCTACCATTTATTGAAAGAAACTCTACAAGATGGATCCATAACAAAGAATGTTTACAGAGTCCATGGAGCAAAGTATGTGGAATTTGGTGTATCTACATCATTCACCAGCTCAACAAAGGACTAGATCTAAACACAGCCATTCATCAAGAACTATATGGAACTGGAGATGATTTATACCAGAATGACAGAGATATTGAGATGTGGTTCATCTATAACTATGCCAGAGTCATCCTATCCAAGAATGGAATGAGATGCATGGCTCCTCCTGACTTTTTATTCAAACACAGAATACAGACTTGTAAATGTCATAATTATTCACATCACCTTTCAAAGAAGTATCCTACGTATAATATGTTGTAAATATGTTAAGGGAAATTATTGTAAACAATGAATAGAGGGACGGCCCTAATCCTCTGTCATTGTAATCAGTTATAGTAAGCGGGGCAATAAAGTTATAGAAATGTTCACCAGTCTTTGTTGTTCTTTTCATTAAAAAAAAAAATCAGTAGTAGTAAGCTTGAGACGGCTAGCTAAACACTAGTTAACGCTACAGAGTGATGCCTCTAGGAGTTGAGGTCTTGATTGACCAAGAGACTCTAAGATGCATGGTACTTAGTAGCCTTGACTATTACACACACCATATATCACCACATACTATACCCCCCTAAAATGACTAAGTTATCTTCAAAGCTGAATTTAACTAAGTTATTTTATATATCACCACAGAAGAGCCTTCATCACCCTCAAAATGACTAAGTTATTTTCAAAGCTGAATTTAACTAAGTTATTTTATATATCACCACAGCAGGACCTTTATTCCCCTCAAAAATAACTAAGTTATTTCCCAACAGCCCAGGAAACTATCATAATCACAGCCCAACCAGTGAATATGACCAGGAAACTATCACAATCATAAATCCAACCAAAATAGCCCTAAAATAAACTAAGTTATTCACAGCTAGTCACTCAAGCCTACCAGGATAGTCATCTATGGGCCAATTTTTTGCCTGAAAAATTCTAAGTTCTTTTCAGGCTTAAAAAAAATTGGCCCATAGTGACATCCATTACTACTGGTGAGTAATTTTATTGTAAATAATGCCTATTTTGGTAAAACTTAAAGTTAACGTTCAAATTAAGATTAAAACCGCAATGTTATGGCAACAAAATCAAGTATAAGTTCTATTACTCCTTCACTTAAGGCAGTTTTGACTTAATAAAAATGCTTTTCAGTGTTTAAAAATTACCCGCTATCCTTCTCTGATTTGTAACAACAACTCAGTATGAGCGATCATCATATTGTCTTTGAGTTAAAACTAGTTTAAATGCTGCTTCGTGCATTTTGTTAGAGAAAAGTTTGAATGAAAACTGAAAGGTGGTGCTTTGTTTACCATTTATTTGCAAACTTAAGGAGACTTTAGTGAAAACGATTCGATATAATTTTACAAAAACATGTAAGAATTTAGCAACTTTCACTAAGTATATGGGGATACTTACGTTTAAGGTTCAAGAAATTTCACCGATTTATCGAAGAATTATATGCTCGTCTATATCACTAGTATGATCGAAGCATTGGGTTTGTTAGTATACTAAAGTGACCCTCATTCAAAGGGCTATAACTCTATAAGTATACTGTATTTTCCTTTAGGCCTGGTGCCAGCTTAAAGGTGATACATAATCCTTTCTAGAATCGTATACCATTTTGTCGTAGCATATATGTGACGAAAGTTATGGCGCTACATGCATTCATATTTGAACAGCCCTCGTATGTGCACAAACATTCATGAGTTTGAAGAGCAAATGATTGAAGTAATCGTCATTTTCGTGCTTATCTGCGAGCTGTCTTATTTACAGATTTACGAGAACATGCCTTCCGAGATATGTTTCTAAAGCCAAAATCAGACAAATACCACTCAGTGGCATCAGCATTTGTGCACAAATTTTTCCAAAAGAACGGCAAAAAACGAGAAGAAAATTTCACTGCTCTATTTGTGCGCAGTCTGGTCTTAGCCTCGGCTATTTGGCAGTTTGTTCATGATTACGGAAATTTGGCACTTATCACACCGGCGAGCAGTGAACCGTCGAGCCTCCGCATAATTATGCGCAGGCTCACTAGAGCCTTCGCTACCCGCATAAACAAAGTTATGAAGGTTCATCGATATCTCATTTAGTTTGTGCATCTGCTAAGTATAATTCGAACAACCGTTTGCACTGACTTTATTAATAATACATGTATAAAACAACGGACATGTGATCTGACAATCAAACAGTGATCAGTCATGTGTACAGGTGTTACAACAGGTTTTGAAATAATGTAATTATTATTTCATTTTGATGTTCTTATTTCATTTTCCATTGTAAATGTCGATGCGAAATGAAATAATCCGTGTGTTTTTATCTGATTTTGCATCAATTTCATGCAATCGGTTCAAAATAAAATAATCATTTCTTTTTGCGCTGATAGAAGGCATACTTTAGTTTATTTCATTGTGCGTAGATGACACAAGGTCTGTTCTAAATACTACATATTTTATTTTATGCTATGATAGATGACATAACTATTTAAGTGCTTTGATTTTGATGAACATAGACATGTTTGAACTAAGAAATTTTGGAGAGTGTTTTTTAAATCAATACTGGCGTTTGATTTTGCCTAGCTATCAATTTTATAGGCTAGTATTTTCGTGATTCCAACGAAACACATAAAGAAATAAGGGAAAACAGCTGATACATGTAAGGGCCAGATTATGAGAAACCCTGCCTGAGTACAATGTACAATGTACATGTAGTCAAACAAAAGGTCCAGATCAGTCTGCGCATCTGCTCCGTAATTGCCCTTGCCTTAAAGACATAGAAATTTTAGCAATGATACTGGTACCACTCATTATGACTCTCTCCTGGGGTTATACTGGGCAGATCATAAGGACAGTCATAATGAGGTGATTATGACTTCCCTACAGGGGCAATAAAGTGGTCCCATGAAGGGATTAGGTAATTTATGATAAAATATTGATATTGTGTTGTATACAGGTAATTCCCCACTTGAGGCCCCTTTAATTTTGTGAGATATTGAAAATGTCCCTTATCAGTTAATCCTTAAATGATCTCGAATGGACACAAATCTATGTCTTTAAAGCCCTTGGGCAAATATGGAGATACCATGCCCACATACCTGGTAATGCGCTGGTGGCCATGTATTAATCTCTAAATAATTCTCTGAACGTTCATAGGCTTACATGAGAGCATTAGAACAAACATCTAAATAAAGGGCTATATCGTTCCAACTCCAAGAAAAAATAGGTTATTTCAATACTCAAACTTGTTCTATGAAATTTCAAGGTTATATATCTAATTTTACTTTAACGAGTAAAGAATCAAATCTAGCTTCTAGCAACATTATTTCATTTTGCGTTGATATGCACAATATTGACTCAAACTGAACTGATTCTGTTATTACATCTTTACTTCATTTTGCGTCGACGTTGACAACGCAAAAAGAAAAAAAAATCAAAATGTAATAACATTTTAAATTTTTTCAAAACGTGTTGCAATGGTCTGAGTCTTCGCCATTTGCTCTAAAGCTGGGATCTGATTAGTTTTAAATTAAATTATTTTTAGTTCTGCAATGAAAACAGCAGAAGAAACCTATTTCAGTTTGCGCATGTGCGCAACCAGACTTGAACCTCCGTTAAATGCGTAGTTCACGGGGCATAATTATTCGCCACCTTGTAACGTCGCCGTGTAAAACAGCAAAGTTCCAGATTTGTTTGTCAAAATTACCATGACAAAGGTAATGCTTGCAATTTCACACAACTTACAAGGATGAAAATCAAATAGACAATAGCAATATGCAATAAAATTATAAAATAATGATTACTGTAGTATTGCCTTTTAAATGGAACACTGTTTTTGGCAATAGCATAATATCTAGTATGCGAATTTTAAATTTAAATGAAAATTATATATTTAAACCAGAATAACCCTAATCAAAAATACTTTTTTTACGTTTGCATGCGTTTTCATAAATGCTGTGATAGGATGGCATTTTAACATACTTAATGTTAAAGGCCAAATAATATCCCCCTCTAGTACCTTATGCGAAATGGATCTCTGACTATCAGTTGAAAGTAAAGCCATGTATATACAAGTATAAGACAATTTATAACAATGCTTCAGTGATTTTAAATGAAGCTACATATTGGCTTGCATTGCCACTTATCAGCCTAGTCAATAATGTTTCATTTATTTCCAACCTTGTCACAAAAATGGTGACCAAAAAGAAAGGTCATTATTCGTAGACCTATAAAAGCAGCTTGGATTGCATTGTAAGCAGACCAATTTGATGCCTTCAACAAGATAATCGTTGCTGTAATCTCTAATGGACATTTTATAGATGAGCAAATACTGATATATCCATCCCAGGTGCATTGGAATGACAGTACAAAAATGGGTACTGAACTGGTATTTTCAAGCTAACAAAAACAAAGTCATTTAATTTTACAAGATATCAGAGCAGTAAAAATGATATTTTTCTCCATCGAAATTTTAATCTAGTTAGGGTTTTGCTATTTCTATGCGCATGCAAACGTTCAGTGTGAAGTAACTTGTATGTAAAATTAAAAAAACAACAACAACGAAAAACTGTGTTCCATTTGAGGTTCAATACTCCAGTACTTCATACTGTCACATCTAGGGAATATATATATATATATATATATATATATATATATATATATATATATATATATATATATATATATATATATATATATATATATATATATATATATATAATGGGTCTTGGCGAGTTATTCGATGTGCATTCTGCATTGTTCTTAAATCTTCATGCACTTTGCAAGCATGTTACTTAATTATTATGCATGCAGCTGGGCCAAGAATATAATGCAGCTTTAAGTGAAAATTCACAATTTTGTTCAAATGCATTTATTATATAGCATATAACATGATAGGCATAATCCTAATTTAATTTCTGTGAACACTCTTCAAATTGCATGTAGTTAATTACGTTAACTTTTACTTCTACATGGAGTCTGACTTTTTTGATGTCAACTAGCTTTACACAGGAGAACTGGAAGCACTATCACCTAATTACACACTTCCAGAGCAGATTTATAAATCCTTGTGAATGGCAGCAAAAAATTTCAATGTGACTGAGTAATATTTTTAGCAGTGTGTACATTGATGAGCATATTTTGATATCTGGCAAATGTTTCAAATGTTTTTTTTCTAAAATCAAACAATAAAAGCACTTATAATTACTATAGTTAACGACACATTTTGTAACAACAACTTTCTTCATTTTAGGTACAAAAAGACAGAATATCAAATGAAGGTTATTGAAAAACAAAGTGATGTTCTTTTGATAGTCGTATCATTCTAATTTGCATTGATCTGACTGTTGAATGTAATTAAAAAATGAATATCCATTTTCCAATATTGAAATGAAAAAAAAAATGTATGGAACCCACTGAAAGGTGTTGCTTAGCTCACATAAACAGAGATTAATGTGTATCTGTTTTATGCCAAATGATAAAGATGGCTGCTCCCTGATGATTACACACAGGCAATAAATAGTGCAGGAATTAACTTGGCAGATGAATAAATGATCTCTGAAAATTGGATCAGCACATAAAGAAATATCTGTTTTTGGATAAGGTAAAATGCTCGAAATCATGAACTAATACTTTAAAATTCAATTGTGTAGTGAACTTATTGCTTCTTGCTTAGTAAAACGCATTCATACATTACATTTGTAATATATTAGTCATCTATTTGAGGTCGGTATTGACAGTAGACAATTGGCTCCGATATCTTACACATTCAAGAGCATGTTTGAATTGATGCCAAGATGCTCATGTTAACTAATAGAAAATCAACGAATCATAACGAATCATAATGCGGATCCAGAAAGTTTTGTAAGATGGGTCCAACTTTGATAGCGTTTTTTTTTATTTTTTTTTATAGTTTGATGAGGGTGGAAGGATCTAATACCACTATAAGCGGGCCATCATCGGACCGCCAGCGAAACGCCATTTAAATGGCGTTTAGCTGCCGTGCCAATGTAGACCCAACATTGAATGCCTAGCTTGGTAGCTTTGTGATTTTCTTGGGGATCAGTTTTGCTAAGACACCCTATATTTTTGTGATTTTCCAGTGTTGGGGGGGGGGGCGGTGTAGCACCCGTTAGTGTAAACGCTCCCGTTAGTGTAAACGTTAACAATAACGGGACTTATCGCTCCCGTTAGTGTCAACGCGTTTTACAATAACAGTAACGTTAGTGTAAACGTTAACAGTAGGTTTCCAGTAGTCCACACTGGTAAATGAATACGTCGATTTGGTGGTATTTACGCGTATTGCCGGTACTTCATAGAATCGGAAATGGTAGATATTGGTGTTAAAACTATATAGAAAAACATGCCCTATGCCTAAAGGACTATAGAATTAGATCATTTTTAAGTATTCGGCATTCACATGGCGATTTATGTAAGCACATACTGAATACTTAAAAATAATTGAAGTCTATAGTCCTTTAGGCATATGGCATATTTTTCTTTACAGTATTAACACCAATATCTACCACTTCCGGTCTATGAAGTACCGGCAATATGCGAAAATACCACCAAATCGACGTATACATTTACCAGTGTGGTAGTCAATGTCACAAAGTTGGTTTTGTCACGGCTGCAATATGTCTTGTAATTTCATTTTTTTTTCATAAAGTTGACACTAACGGTTAATACTGTTTTTTGGGGGGTCTGCATTATTGCCGCTTAGTGTAAACATGTTTCTGTATACAGTAGCCGGAACGATATCTCTCGTCATTGTAAACGTTATCACTAACTGGAGTGTTAACACTAACGGGTGCTACGCGGCGGGCCCCCTGACCCCCCTGGAACCTCGCATGGAATAGTGTTGAACACTTCTAGTCACAGTGTGTTTCATTAAGGAATGTTAGATCTTTGTCGTATTTCTTTTGCTGATATGCTTTATGTACCAGCCAACAATTGTGCAGTCATGTTAGACATGCGCGGATCCAAAGGGGGCGGATGGGGTCCGGACCCTCCTCCCTGAAAAATCTAAAAAAATATGGGGTTTCCTAGCAATACTATTCCGAACCCCTGAAAAATCACAAAGATACCAAGCCAGTATTCAATGTTGGGTCATCATTGGCACGCCAACGCAATCTAAATGGCGTTCTGCTGGTGGGCAGGTGATGGCCCGCTTTATTGGTATTTTGATCATCCCTCCCTTCATCAACTATCACTTCCCAATATGTCAGTTTCATGCATAAATATTGTCAAAGGAAACTTACGGCACATAAATGAAACCAGACAAGCAATGTACTAATATCCTGTCCAGTGGTCTGTGTTACAAATGTCTTCCCCGTCATTTTGTATGCACCTGTTAGACTGAATGTTAGACTGAATGTCAACTTAAACCTTTTCTGATTATATAAAATATTATTGTATATCTTCAATTACAGGAAGCTATACTGTTATATTACATGACACACCAGGATGGCTGTCTCCCTTTGATCGTGATAATAATGGCTTATACGACCCAAATCTTAAATGCCTGTGGAGCATAGTGAAAGAGGAAAGAACAGATATAGTAGTTGAAATTAAGGAAATGGATATACAGTATCACGAATCATGTATCTATGATTTTCTCCAGGTAAATGCACTTGGTGATAAATACTGGGCCGCGTAGCGCAGTCGGTAACGTGTCTGGCTGCAGATGCGTATCTGACTGTAGATCCAGGGGTAGCGAGTTCGATCTCGGCCTGGGCCCATACTTTCGTGGAGATTGATCATGAAATAATTTCTACGGTCATTCTCCTCCCTTCCACTGAATGAATCATTCAAGAAGGGTTGTTCTCAGTTACAAGCGAAAGTATGTGCATGAAATACTGGTTAGCCGCTTGCTCAAGCATTCCCAGGAAAAAATGTGGTTAGTCGAACTGACCGTCCCGTATTGACCATAGCTTTTGACTGTGACGTAAAGAAAAAAAACAAACAAACAAAACAATAAATCGAACTGTTGGATCATTTTATTTGACTTGCTCAATGTAATCGTTAGATACTTGTCTCTATGAATATTCATGCAAAGCTCCACCTTAAAATATGAATAATTATAAAAGAAAAACCACGTTTGTACATAGAACAAAGACATTGCTTGTCAGTTCCACTAGTAGACCATGATCAGGCAGCTCTTACTCCTACAAGAGCTGCCTGATCTGGGTCTGCTCTGTATGCAAAAGTGTTAAAATGCCTCTCTGTGAGGTAAAGGGCTAAGGCACAGTTAGTAGCCATATAAGCTGAGAATTTACCAAATGTAGCCTCATATCACATTAGAAAAATGTGGCATACCATCATTGCTATATATTTATGGAAGGCGTACAATCCAACAAATATTTTAATTAAGTAGGTTTATGTGCCTTTCTGAAAGATGATTTATACCAAACAACCAAGATGTTGATGTCTGCCATAGGCAATCTACAACGAGAACTTGTTTCTTGTATGAGTATTTACAAATAATGAATCATTGTCTTATTAAAATGTATGGTCAGAAAATACCAAAATCACACACAGCAGACCAACCAACGGCACGATGAGGAAGAGGCACAGAAAAATCGATTTAAATCACTTAAAAGCACGTGAAAATCACTTTAAAACGATGTGTTTAAATCTTGCATTATATTTGCTGATAAAATTTATCGATAAATAGTAGTTCATGTATTCATTCTTTAAACCCTCTAACATTTCCTTCATGAATATTCATGCTAGGCTCTACCCGCTATGAATAATCATTCAAATAAATTTTTATGTTGGTACATGAAACAAATTAGTTGCTTACCACTAGTGTAGGATCAGATATATCATATTTCCATTAACCAACAAAGTAAACCCCGATCAGGCAGCTCTTGTTGTAAAAGCTTTTAATAGCGAGTCCATGCCAAGGCTATCAAACGATCGATTCCTTAACCACTAGTCAGGTATGAAAATCAGAATCGAAAATTGGGGAATGTCATTCAATTGCCTACAAATTCCTAAGTGTGTGCTATAAATACGAGCTCAGGCTCCATAGTTATAAAACTTTTTCCATGTTCAACTCAGCTGAGCACGAAATTTATCATGCTCATAAATGTTAAATACATCATATGAGAGCTTAAAAGCAAGAACTACCTTTCTTGTTCAGCGTTTCAGTTTACCCCTACGAAAACGTATAGTAATACTTCAACAATGCTATGACTGTACTGTAGAGTAGGCACGATTCTTGATAGGAAAATATTTTTCTGGCTTACTTTCCAGCCATAATAACAGCAATACTGCTGCCATAATATTCGGTAAAATAATTAAATTAGCAAGTTTTTGTATGCAAATTAGCAAAAATCTTGTCTAAAATCTTGCTGAAATTATTGTCAAAAGTATTGCCATAATATCATCCGTATTTTTCGCTAAACTACTGCCAGGATTATAGCTGACATTTAGGCTATAACTAAGTAATTGGTAAAATCAATGCTGAAATTTCAGCTGTTTTTTTTTAGTTCAGAATAAGCGTATACCGGTAACTATTTCCCATTGAGCTGTATCATTCATATGTATATACATGTGCTGGTTGCAAGTGCGATGAGATTCCTCAAAATATGAGCAAATTTGCAGATGAAAAAAAAAGACTGACAGGTAGAAATTGGCTCAACTTGACCTTGTTGCATGCAATCAATGAGCCCCCCCCCCCACGCGGGGGATGTGCTCCCTTAATCCCTGAAAATAATGCATTGATCTCCCCAAATCCCTGAAAATAATGTCCTCGGCTCCATGAAAGTATTTGCCTTAGCTCCCAAAATCTCTAAAAATAGTTCAGCTTCTCCCCAGTTCCCCTTAAATAATTACCAGTGCTCCCCAGTTACCTGAAAATAAATAGCCACTCTCCCAAGATCCCCAAAACCCCTGGGGGCCCCATCAATAAAGGTGCAGAGCATTAGCCTGCGATTCTTTGTGGTCTAATAGGCGCGCGTTGAAGCGGAACAGGCCGTTATGTCCTTCTTTGTTATCCCCAATAGTATCAGTAATTCAAGTCATAATTGAGCCAGTGCATGTGATTTCCAACTTGCACTGAGAAGCATTTTTTGGTCAAGATATAAATAAGTATGACCAGGCAATTTCAAAATCTTAAATCACAGACCACCACACGGCTTTACAAAGTATAAACACTGAACACCGGCCGCCAAATAGCGGCAAGAGCACAATTAAGTAGAGTAAAGTCGAGTAAATTCAGATGACCAGCTAAAAGGCTACGTGCATTAAGGGGCTTTTTTGCCCCCCCCCCCCATGAGGCTAAAATACAAAAAGTAGTTTTTTTACCAATTTGTTATTATTAGTTTATTAGAACAATAATCAAAGCGTAAAAGTCTCAAATTACTTTGACTTTTGCCGTTGCTATGGTAACAAAATTGGCCGCCAAAATAGGATGAAAATAGAAAATTTATCATTTTGGAGCAAAATTGAGAGGTTTGACAGAGAAATAAACATAGAGCACACGCAAATACCAAAATGAAATTTTAACAGAAGATGAGAATGCCCACAGTACAAAGTAAGTAAAGGTGCAAAGATCAGGAATCGATACAATCAAGTACCACACCTGACCCAGGATACCAATGGGAAAGTGACAAACTCACAGTAGACACCACAAACGAAAGCCAAGAGGTCAGCCCTTTCCCAGCAGGTGACCACAAAGCACATATAAACAGACGCACACAAAGACATAAAAAATACAAGACAGAACAAAAACATAAAAGATCCACAAAAGAAGTACCGCCTTGGAACGGTCAGTAAAATATTTTACTGGAGGGCTTAAACCAGTTTAACGGCGCCAACCTCACCCTTAATTCAGATGTGGATCAAGACACATAGATATTTGGTTTGCATGAAAGACCCCTAACTTATCAATGCATCATCTCCTAAACATATAAATCAAGATATAACAAGGAGACAAAGCAAGGATAAGGACTCAACAGTAAATTAAACTGAATACTGGAGCAAAAGAAATCCAACAGGTAAACCCCGGTGGGCCCGACAAACAGCCAAAGCATCAGGCCCCTACCATCTCATCAATAGATAAGTCTTTAAGTCGGAACCATCATAGAGTCTGAAGTCCGACCCACCGGCGTGCAATTAAAGAGGAAAGCAAAGTTGCCAACCGTGATTGGGTTGACTACCAAGCATGCAGTCTGCTGCAATACATTAATGTTATAGCCAATCTTTTTATAATGGGAAATTATTTTAATGAACTGCGCTGAAAAATTATTAGAGCCAACAATCTTCTTCAATTTATACACCAAGTCACCATAGAAATCAGGTTCTGAAAGTCCTTGGCGCAAGAGAGATTTAAGTCCAACTTGGAATTTAGAAATCAAATCATAGTATCGTCTATAAAATTTAGAAAATGTTTTGCGAAGTTTATGATACCGATAGCCTTGTTTAAGAAGTTTCTGAGTTAGCAATTTATTGCAAGTGTTGAAGTCAGCAACATAGCTAGATGCTCTAGCAAAACGAATGAGTTGAGAGATATAGACTCCATAGGATGTAGAACGAGGAACATCACCATCTAAAAATGGGAAATTGACAATCTCAAAATCAAAGTCATCACGTTTATCATAAATTTTGGTAGAAACAATATCATTAGAAATTGACAAATGCAAGTCCAAAAACGCGGCTTTGGTATCAGAGGCATTGGCTTTATTCAGTTGGAGCTCTGAAGGGTATATTTGACTAACCATATTGTCAAAATAAACATTATTAATATTTAAAATATCGTCCAAATATCTGGAAGTAGTGTTAAACGCATCAATAACATCAGCCTGCTTATCATCAGAAAGAGACATCATAAAGTCCCTCTCATAACAAAACAGGAATAAATTTGCAACCAGGGGAGCACAATTAGTGCCCATAGGAATCCCAACTACTTGTCTATAGAGCTTGGTGCCAAATCGAATAAAAATGTTATCCAACAAAAAGGTCAGCGCATCACATACATTTTGACACGACCATGCATGATATTTTTAGGTTTTTCTGAAGTAAAAAATGCATTTCTGTCATTACATGCAAGGTAAGGAGAGCCTTCTCTCTGTAAGGTTCTTTCAATAAGATCAATAAGTTTATCTTTAATTAAATTATGAGGTAAAGTAGTGTAAAGAGTAGAAAAATCATAAGTAGACAAACTGGTCGCATTGAAATTTCTAGCTTTAAGTTTATCTAAAATTTCACCTGAATTTTTAATAGACCAAAATAGATTTTTACCGGATCTCTCATATACCTTTTCACAATATTTGATTACATGTTTTTAACAGCTGTAAGACAGGAGGTTAACAATTTAGAAAGTTCTGTTGTCGTACAAGAACTAGAATTAGCAATAAATCTTGCTTTATAGGGTTTTTTATGGAGTTTAGGTAACCAGTACAACGTAGGAACTCTGTCTTGATTTTCTTTAGCTTTGACACCAAAATGTAGGGCTGTATGACAACCATGCCCATCAACAATCACCCTTTCACTTAAAGAAGGCTGCAGTTTATAGGCATTAGTGTCAACAAGCTCACGCTTAAGAGTATTAATATAATACAATCGTCAAACAACTACAACATTGTTAGCAGCTTTATCTGCTGGAACCAAAACATAGTTCATATGAAAATCCTGGATACCTTGTTTAAGATGACGAAAAGAAGATTTAGGTTTAGGGGGCAAAAGATGTGTATTACGAGAGTAAAATGAAATACGAGTATCAATAATTTTAAAAATGTTAATCTTCCATTCCTTCAAGGCATCAGGTTCAACATTTTCCTGTTTGCACCAACGATTACTAAAGTCATTTAAAGAAGCAGCGATCTCTCTACGACATTTAGCGAAATCAATATTAGAGGGAAATCTATATTTAGGACCTTTAGAAATGATATTGCGAACTCTAGCGTCAGGAATGACATTTAGATTACCTGTAATAACATGCCCTGCAGAGGGATACAAATAATTTGAATTTTTACAATCTCAGGAGGCAGGAGTATTGGAATCTATATCTAAATCATTTACAATTTAATTAAAGTTAAATATCGTAGACCTATTAGGTTTATTATATTTATAACAAATGATAGGAGTTTCAGAATTATTAAAGTAATTTGGAATAGATGAAATCACTGAATTATCCTTGAAGATACTATGTAAATCAATAAACTCAATACCTTTGTTAATGAATGGAATTTTGATAAAATGTCGTTTATGGTTGACCTCAGAATCGATATAAGGAGTAAGGAAAGGTTGAACATAACACCTTGTAAGGAGTGCTGCTTTATAAAATTTGTTAGCTCTATCGTAAAGTTTATTAGCCTCTAACTCTAAGTTGCGTAAAACTGAGATAGGCAAGGAACTTAAAAATGAAAATAAGCCATGCCGACCATGATTAGTTAAAGCCAAAGAAAGATCCTTTAGAGAAGTATTTAAGCGTGTTTCAGTACAAATTTTGCGCTTAATGTTGCCATTTTTACGTTTACCATGAGATCTACTTTTACGTTTTTTACATTCCAAAACAGAAAAAACATCAAAATCTGGCATTTTAGAAATGTTGCCTTCATGGTATATATTATCATTAAAGCCTAAAGGAAAAGGTGATTGCAAAAATTTAATCCATTTAAGTTCAGTTTCATGTCTCTTTATATTTTTTAATCTAGTTGATGAATTTGGATCATATATAATTTTTTCAACGGGCTGAATTACAATTTTACTAGGTGAATGACCATTATTTTTGAAATGGCGATAAAGAAATGTGTCAAATTCTTTAGGCTTTTTCATTTTACGAAAGTGCTTGCGAAACCTAGTCTTTAGGGATCGGCCAGTTTGTCCAACATATTGCATTCCACAGTTAGTTTCAGTTCAAGTTATAACATAAATAAGATCCGATGAAGTTCAGTCCAAATCATTATTATTAATTATAGAAAATTGCCTACCATTTACAGATGATGTAATGGTAGTTTTAGTACATAAATGTGTGCAACAGACACACCTCTTGGCATTGCACTTAGAAACATTAGGATACATTCCGCGTCTTTTGAATGCATTAAATGGTTTAGTATACTTCCTGATAATAGGTGACCCAAGGGGAGATAACCTAATGGTAGGAAGCATATCCCGAAAATTGTTAACTGAACTAGGAATACGAACAGAGGACGCCGAATGTAAACTAATGGGAGATAAATGCAATTTTGTTATTTTTGTTCTTATCATTAAAAGTTGTGTGGGTAAGTACCATCCCAATACAAGCAATCAACACACCGGTTATAAAATGACAAGCCAGTATTAATATGAGTCCTTAAAAGCAAAGGAAGGTATAACAAATGCAAGCAATAATCCAAATGGCTAATACAAGTCCACAGGTATATAGAAAGCAGAAGTTATACAACGGGGTATGAAAATCGGTCATCTAGTGATCTTAAATGCGATACAAGACAAAGAGGAGATCCAGGGACAGGAATAATGGAAGCAGATTGTACACACAATCCTGAGGATTGGAAAAATAAGAGCATTAAATGAAAGTGCGGGGAGACTTTTTAGGGCCGCCACGCAGCACAGACAAAACAACCCTGATAATCAAAGTAAGTAAAGGTGCAAAGATCAGGAATCGATACAATCAAGTACCACACCTGACCCAGGATACCAATATAAAAAGGATTTTTCGGTATTTAGCTGTGCCTATATCTATTTTTTTAAAAATCGATCTCCAAAAGCCTTAGATTTGGTCAAAAATGGCAACGTCTCTGTTTTAAGCCTATTTCGTCGGCCATTTTTGTTACCATAGCAACGGTATAATTTAAATAAATGCCGAAAATTTACACTTCAGTTTTTCTTCTAAAAACAATCAAAAGAATTTGGTGAAAAGCAATTTTCAGTTTTGGGCTCTAGAGGGGGACAAAATAGCCCCTTAATGCACGTACCCCTTAGGCACGTACCCCTTAGGCACGTACCCCTTAGAACAGCGATCATGTTTGTTTCATATTTTAATTATTGGAACAAAAAATAAATCAACTACGCAAAAAGTAAAAAATCCTGATTAGATGGCTCAAAAGGAGCCATCTCGTCTGGATTTTCACTGTTTGCAAATGTATGTCCGAATTTACCTGATGTCCGAAGTTACCTGACTTTACCCTGAAGCAGCTATCGCTCTCTTCATCAGAGAGATAATAGCAAAACGAGAAAGGGCACTACACGTACACGTGAGTACTGCAATGCTAAACAGGGACAAAAGACGAAACACCAACTGAAATACAGGCAACAATTAGAAGTGAAACCACTGCTTTAGAACATACACCAAGGCATTGGCCTAAGGGAGGATTAAAATATATCTTGGTTGAAGATTTAGCCTAGAGTATAGTGTTTACTGTTAAAACAAAAGAAAGTGTTTAGCTCAGGTGGAGGCTTCCATAAAATTTTAAGCCCATTTGGATAGTGCATAACATGATATCATAACATCACAATGCGTTTATAACATGCCACCAAATAATACAAATTTGGAAACTTGAGCTCAACCGCAACAAGATGGTTTGTTCATTGTTGAAAACGTATTGGCGTGCATTTACAGAACAAGCTTTAGATACTGGTAGGGATTTAAACAGACTATTGTGGGGTGAAGCGATTGAAAATTGTTGACCATATATATATGATCATAATATGAAATATTATTGATTTGGAACCAACACACCAACCTCTCTTTCTGTTAATATAATGATAAAGACAACCACTGCTTGCACAACTGACATATTTGCATTTGGAACATGTTGATTAACAAAGAAATATATACCTTATAATGACATTTTGTAGTTAATCAGAAAGTTTAATTCAAAGCACCTTGGTATTAAGATGTAGCTTACAAACAACAAAACTCGTTTAACACAAGATACGTACATCTGAGATTTGACCTAGGCATTGAAATTCTTATCTTACCCATCTGAGCTAATCCAGGATGCCACGTTAAAGAGACTGCTTCATGTTACATCTTTGAGACATCTCAATGTGTGTTGCAACACGTTATAATGAGCAAGCGAAATAATGTATTATTTGGGCGAGGATAGGATAGAAAAATCCGTCCCATGAGATCACTGATTGTCTTTACTCAGCAAGCCTCGTGATGCCAAACAGGTTAAAGGTAACTTGAGTGTTTCATTATGCCCTTGCCATGACAATGGCCGGGACATTAAGTGTTACGTCCGTACATCCGTACGTACGTGTGTCACACCCAACGACGTCCGCTTTCTAATAATGTCTTTTAAAGTTAAACTTTGATAATGGTCTATATCGCACCATGCCTTCAGGAGTTATGACCCTTTGTTTATGAAAATTCACAATTTGAAACCATATCCGCTCACTAAGATAGGAATTTTATGAATCTTGGTCACATTGTTAAGTACCATAATGTCGTCTTCAGGTTCGATAATCGTTTATATCGCAACTGACTTTCATGAGTTATGCCCTTTTTCTCGAAAATCTACCTTTTGAAACGATGTCCGCTCTCTAAGTTGAATAGTTTTGATCAGAACTTTATGAACCGTAGTCAAATTGTTTAGTACCATATTGTTTTCTTCAAGTAAGATAAATGGCCATATCGCACTATGCTTTCTGGAGTTATTGCCCTTTTTTCATAAAAATACCTTTTTATGGATTCCTGTCTCTAAGTCTATACTATTAATTTTGATCACAACTTTAGGAAATAAGTTCACAATGTTAATACCATGATGTCTTTCTCGAGTTCGATAATGATCTATAGCGACGTTTTGCCATCATAAGTGATTGTCCTTCGTTGATGAAAAAATACAATTTCTCAGATGTGCTGTCTCTAAATCAAGTAATTTTGATCAAAACTGTAACAATCTTATTTTAATTGTTAAGTACCAAAATGTCTTTCCCAAGTTCTAATATAGTATATATCGCAATATTCCTCCAGAAGTTATTGCCCTTTGTTCATGAAATTTTGCCATTATTTGCGATGTCTACTATTTAACTCAAGCAATTTCAAATGGAACTTAGGGAAATTAAGACACAATGCTTAACATCGAAATGTGTTGCAAAAGTTTCAAAATGATCCATGTCTTTTGTGGCTTCTAGAATAATTATCCTTTGTTCATAACAGTGTATTTGTGAGAATATGCGAATTTTGCAACAGTGGGGGCATCCGTGTCCCCTGGAGACAGTTCTATTTTTTATCATATGACGTCGCGTCTGGGAGTGCAATAACGCCATGCAATAAAATCTGTAAACCACTAGTGGTTTATAGATTTACGGGAAACGTTATGACGTCCATAACAACGTTGCATAAATGACAAAATTATAACGTTTTTACGCAAGGAATGAGATTTCAAAATAATCTTAATGTCATATGATAAATAGAATCTAACATTCGTGCTCTTGTATTATTGAATTTTTTAAACTCGTTGCGAAAAAGAGATAAAATGCTCGGCAAGCCTCGCATTTTATCTCTTTTCCCCAACTCGTTTAATAAAATCAATAAAACATGAGCACTCATGTAAGATCCTCTATATAATATAGATTCGACAACTAACTGTGGCAATTCTCTAAATGCTACGAGTGGATGGATTGGGTTCCATCACTTGCACGCTTCGATAATTGATGAGTTTGTTGACTGTGTTTGGTCAATTACTGGAAAGGAAACCCACAGGATGGTGCTGGCAGTACTTAAATCATCCATCGAATGGTCGGAGGGCTGTGAAGATAATCATTTGATAGTAAGTACTGTGTTTGCAACCCCTCTTCCCCTGCGCTTCACATTCAACTTATATACAGCTAGTGGTGGTCTTTCACAGACTTTGATAATCTTAAGAAATGAATTCAATTTTTGGAATTTTCATGGAATCATGAGTACTTCAGTCTCTTGCAAAGTAAGTGAAGCCCTTCTTTGGGCGTCACGTTAACTTTGCACATTCCAAAAATTGAATTTATTGCTTATATTGCTGCCATTTGTAACACCAGTATCACTTCTGGCGAATGAGTTCGATGTTCGAAGCGTATTGCACAGACAAGTGAGCTTGGCAGCTGTCAATACATTTGTGTAATTCACGAGGCTATGAACGCTTGCAAAAATCTAAAGGTTCATTAAAGGACTGTTTCGAAAATGTAGATATTTGTCAATGAGCCACGACATGTGATTTCCAACAATGTGGCATTTTGACAAGTGTAGACTCAGAAATTTCTTTACTTATTGTCCTTTCCTCGCATAAGTGAGAGAGATATATGTTTTTCTTTACCTGCACTATATATAGCATGGCATTGTTAATGAGCATGGCCAATGTCTGACATTAAAAATGCTATTTCTGAAAGAATTGATATATTTCACATGTGTACAAAAAATAGTTTTGTCCCTTTAAATTTCTACATGAAGTCTTTGGTCCCGAAACATTAAAATTATATTCTTTGCAGAATTTAATGCCCAAGGACTTTTGTTACAGGTGTTATAAATAAGCGTGCGTTCACACGTGTTTTTTCTGATACCTATAATGCTGAAATATATTGCAACCAATAGAAAAGATATTTCACTTTAAAACAAGACAATAATTTATATTCCTGTCTAATACAAATATTCAAACGAATCCTCAATTAAGTGTCATTGATTTAAAACGTCTGTCATTGCGTCTGCTTTAGATTCTGTGGCAAAATAACCATTATCACCACCGTTTTGAAACCAGTATATATAAAATGCGCTATCATCATCATTTTTTTCTAACTATGCACTCTAGGGCTAAACGCATTCAGAATCTAATATGAATGCATGATAATAGGCTCTTTTACGTGTAGCATGCATTTTCAGTGATGCTCTGCCAGTAGAAAAAGGACTACCTCCTGAAGAGGAAGAATACTAACTTCAAGATGAATGTCACCAATATCATTGAGCACCAAGCATGATATGCTTTGATACTGCTGGTTAAAACTGTCTGAGCTTTTCTTATCTGCCACAGCTTGGCTTTCCGTACATGAGACAAACATTTTCTGCAGCCATAATGAACAGGCAGTAAATGTGTTAAACATAAAAATTTACAAAACATTATGTAGCAATACTAATTCATCGAATCACCATTGTATTAAAATATAGGGTTACACTGCACTATATACACGCATATTTTGTTGTAAAATATCGCATGGAATTTAGAATCAATATTTTGTACTTATCAAAGACTGATATCAGATGAAACCATTATACCAAGTACAGAGTATAACATTAAGCCATGAAAAGTTAATTCATTGGAATGTAAAATCTATGCTAAATTATACTGAAATGCAAATGCATTGGCTAATCCTGCTGTTAAAAAAGACCGTATGTACCAAATATGACAATCGTTTACCAAAACTCAAAGTAGTCTTCAAGCAGTAGGTCAATCACTGCATCACGAAATATAGGTCACAGAACTTCATAATAGTTTAAAGTCGACAAATGTAAAATATATCAAAGAATCACATCACATCTTTAACGTCTAGGTTGAAGAAGAATCTCACAGAGACCAGTTCTGTAACAAGCACTTAACGAGCAGACCAATGAGTCTTTTCGTCCCCACACAAGATGGTAAGATGCTAGAAAGCAATGCAACTTATATCGTTTGTAAAAAGTGTATCAATGAAACCTTTAAAAACGTTTAATACTAAGCAACCACCTCATAACTCTCAAGTTGATACCATGCATGTACATGTTGACTTGTTTATCCGTTATAAACAAATTGGCTATAACATTAATGTATTGCAACAGACTGAATGCTTTGTGGTCAACCCAATCACGGTTGACAACTTTGTGTTCCTCTTTAATTGTAAGCCGGTGGGCCGGACTTCAAACTCTATGACGGTTCCGACTTTAAGACTTATCTATTGATGAGATGGTAGGGGTCTGATGTTTTTGATCTTGTCAGGCCCACCAGGGTTTACCTGTTGGATTTCTTGGATATCTCCTTTTTATATCTTGATTTATATGTTCTAGGAGATGATGCATGAATACGTTAGGGGTCTTTCATGTAAACCAAACATCTGTGTGTCTTGATCTACATCTGAACTAAAGTTGAGGTTGGCGCGTGAAACTGGTTTAAGCCCTTCAGTAAAATATTTTTACTGATCGTTTCTAAGGCGGTACTTCTTTTGTGGATCATTTGTGTTATTTATGTCAAGTGTTTTTCATGCTTTCGCGTCTTTTCTTTGTTGCCTTGTGGTCACCTGCTGGGAAAGGGCTGACCACTTGTCTCTTGTTTGTGATGTTTAATTGTGTTTTGTCACTTTCCGGTGCGGTATTCTGGGTCAGGTGTGGAACTGATTGTATTGATTCCTGATCTTTGACGCCTTTCTTATTTTGTATATGATACAGATTGGCTCACAGGCTGAACTAACATACAACTAAATAAAAATACAAATAGTGATTTCTGCCATTATACAATTGATGCATTCTTTTGAGGTTAACATCAGGATTTGTCAACCCGAAAACAGTGATGTTCACCGAGGCGAAGCCGAGGTGAACATCACTTTCGAGGGTTGACTAATCCTGATGTTATCCGAAAAAGAATGCACCAATTGTTTTGTTATATGCCACTGTCTCTCTTTTATTTTTATATTTATAAATTTACTCAAGTCAGATGTTCCTAGGAAGATTATTTCAACAATATACTTCCCAAATTTCTGCAACTCTTATGAGATAAGCAAAATAGTTGCATTTTAACCCATATATGCCTAGCCACCTTTTTGTGGGACATAGGTAAATAGTGCAGACCCAGATCAGACGCCATAGAATGCGGCGTCTGATCAGGGTCTCCACCATTTGCTTGCATAATTTTCTATTAAAACTTAAATAAAGATGAAAAATTACACCTAACACCCCTTTAAACAGAAATGGACTGTTCCAATTGATAATGGTGTGAAATTCCATTTGGCATAAATGGGTTAAATGCTGTTCTCATAAAATGAACAAATTCTACATTAGAAATCGGTCAGTGTGCAATATCTATTTTCAGCTCTCAGGTAGCAGTGACAAATCTTAATGTCACCTGGGCTAGATCTAGTTCAATCTATTTTTAGCTCTCTGTCAGTAATGTTACCTGTCTTTAGCTCATCACTGTTTGACATCAAGAGTTGTCAAAACCAGTGCAAGCTAGTTTAAGCCAATCATAGGAGGTCTTTTATAGGAGTCATATAGCAATATTCTTTGTATTCAAATGACACTTCATTTGTACTTTGTAAATTATTGTGTGCTAAGCGTAAACTAAGTCTTATTGTAAAAGCTAATATTTGTACATGCATTTCTTTCGCTACACTTTGAAATTATGGCAATTCAGGGCGGGGAAGGGGGTCAATTAGATATAATCCATGTTATAATTCAGTGAGAAACCTACTTTATGACAATGCCAACACCTAAGACTAAGACCAACCTTCGCATCCGATTTGTAGTCTGATCTTTATCTTTGTCATTTGCTGCATAGGTAGAACAACATGACCTTATTATTTTTAATACACTTTCATTTTTATTTGTAGTCTTGAAATGGGACAGCCTTATCAAGTAGTCTATTCTCTAACATCATTAATTAGGTGTAATCTTGTGCGGATCCAGAGGGGATGGGGGCGACAGGGGTGTTGGACCCCACTGGAAAATCACCAAAATAAAGGGTTTCTTAGCAATACTGGTCCGGATCCCATAAAAAATCACAAAGCTACCAAGCTAGCATTCAAGTTGGCCCATCATCGGCACGCCAGCGAAACTTCATTCTAATGGCGTTTCTCTGGCGTACCGATGATGGCCTGCTTTTAGTGGTATTTGGATCCCCTCTCCCCACATCAACTAAGAAAAACAAAACAAAATCATTATCAACGTTGGACCACCTCTGGCAAAGCCTTCTGGATCCGCGCATGGTAATCTTGTTCTATACCCTTAGTCAAGTTCATTTTTGCATGCAAAAGCTGTATGTCTGTGAAAAACAGAGAAAGCAAAAGTTTACGTTTTCTTGAGGCTTGCTTCGAGTCAATGGTTACACCAGAAATCGAACTTGTAGCAAAAAAAAAATGTTGCTATTTTCTCATGTTATGTCATACCCCAAATAACTGTTTAGGTACATCAGAAATAATGGATCCAACAAACATGCATTTGTGTTCATGTTTTATTGAATTTATTAAATGAGTTGAAGAAGAGTGATCAAATACAAGGCTTATCGAGCCTTTAATCATTTTTTGCAACGAGTTTAACAATTCAATAGCACAGGAGCACGAATATTAGAAATAGTAAGTGAGTATGATCATTAAATACCACAATCACGAACCGCAGACAAACCTGTGGTAACGTGACGAATGGCCAAACAACAATCACGATACACTAGGAAGACAAACAAAGTAAACAGAATCCCAAAATGGGAGTAACAATCAACATCGAATCAACAACAACAGAGCCATCGCCTTAGAACGGATCCCACCCAAAGTCACCTGGGGGGCTTAAATGCATTTTTACTGGTACCAAATCTTCGCCCTAGATTCTGCCGTTGTTGAAGCACTAAAAATGTTAAGCTCAAATGGAGGATTCTTAATGCCTCGGTTACATTTGCCTTCCGACGAGTATACGATGCCCGTACGATGTCCAAATCACCGTTCCCGTGCGGCCTCCGCAGGGGGACCTTGCAATCATCGTACGGATTTACGCATCGTAGTCTCTATGATTTTGTTAAACTCCGCACAATGACGTATTTGAAAAATTCGTTAGCCGGTATCCCGTAGACAAATCGCAGTAATATCGTACGACCCCCGTACGGGCACCGCACAGCGATCGTGAGAACAACGCACGATTTTAGATTGTCATTTTTGGCACAAAAATGATCGTAGACTCTTACGACAGTCGTAGGGAGCCCGCAAGGTCGCCTCACGATGCCCTTGTAGGGCCCAAAAAAATCGTTCAGACATCGGGCGGTCATCTTGCGGTAACCCCAAGGCGATGAAACAATGATCGTGCGGTCGCCTTGCGACGTGTCAACAATTTTCAGACGGGTATATACAGTGAGCCACTTTAGTTACGCACCACTTATAAAATGCAAATTTGCTCAGAAAAGACACATGCTATTTTTATTCGGAGACTACCAGTGTAAAGCGCGTCTATATTTGCATTAGCTATTGCAATTTTTTTGTGATCAGATGAGAAACAAGTGAGAAAATAGATCCTCAAAACACCATTTCACATTGCATAATTTCGAATGAAACTCAGATCACATTGTACTTGTTTCAAGGTCGAATTTCTGCAATGCCAGAGATAAGAGCCGATTTATTCTTGGTAATATCTAAGACTGGAATGTAATCAGTTTTTTAAACGTTTTACTAATTTGGTTCCCAGCTGACCATAGTTTGAAAAAAAGTTGATTTTATTACTGTTTTCAAAGTTATTTAAAATTTTGTATGATTCTGAGTAAACTAGTTATCAAACACTTCTTTTATAATTTCATTTTAAACAACCATGTATCCGCCGTTTTATTTTTGTAAAAAAATGAATGGATTTATTGGCGTCATAGTGTTGACGTTAGCGATGACGTCACTACTACCAAGGCTATAAAACGTGTCAATGATAATATATTTTAGTGTTTTGATACTTCTAAGTCACCAAGTGACTCATAACAAAACAATTTGCGAAGGAAAACCTGTTCGATTATTGTAAGTGACGTTAATATGACGTCAAAACGAGCCTTTCTTGTAAAAGTAACAGTGTTACTAATTCCAACCACCAAAAAAGGGGATCTTACTATAATAAAACAATTGTTTTTGGTGTTTTCCTGTCTCAACGATCACCATGGATGATTCCTAGCGCAAAACGCAAATAGAAAATATAAACGTTCATGTTGCGCGAGCATTTTTGTCAAAATTACCTTTGACGTTGCAGAATGATTCGCATGAGTGATTTTAATATTTTTCTTTGTCATCAATCAATTCAAATGTCAATAAGTAAATGGTCAAAGAGAATGTTTGATTCCAGCATTTTTGTCAAACAATGTGGGGCCTGAAAAGGTGGTGCGTAACTAAAGTGGCTTACTGTATTGGTTATCATAAGCTGCTTGTTTCATTTCAATATTTGTCTTCAGGCGATGTCTCAAATGCCACCACTCAGTGTGACTCATTATGGACCCAGATCAGATTGCTGATTGATGCAGTTTAATCAGGGCCCATAGAGTATGCTTCCATGATAAAATTGTCTGAAGTGCAATTAAAAATATGCACTTAACGTGAAATGCATATGCACTTTCAGTACATAAAATGCTGGTTGGATAAGGGGTATAATAAATTAGATAAGATTAATAAAAAGTCAAGATTTTTTTTGTTATTTATAACTGGGATTTGAATTTGAGTATTACTACAAGGAAAAAAATATATTGGTCTCGTAATGAGAACATGTGACTAGGTTGGCATGCAACGACTTCTTTTTGCTTATGACAAGGAGTGTATGTGTTGCTGCCCGTAGAGTGCCTTTGGATGAATACACCCCATCAAACCATAATAAGAGTTTTAGTCCTCACTGAGTCTACAAAGATACAGTTAAAGCATCGTTGTATTTTCAATTAAAGTCACTTTTCGAATTATAAAAGTGTACAATGAAAAAAGGGGCTGTTGTAATAATCTGTGATTTAAACTTTATGAAAACTGCAGAACTTAAAATTGACATTAAAATATACACAAACGTAACACGCTGTATGGTATCATCAATCCCATACCTTGGGGCCATTGTCAGCAAACAAAGACACTAGCCTCTTCATAGCACGATTTGTCATCACATGACTTTTAAGCACGGTTAAAAAATGTGCATCCCAAAATGAACATGGATGGCCATTTAAATCCATGCACATACTTACACGACAATTGTACAGTCAGCATATTGGCTCCTTGCGACTTCCGCAAGGTCATCATACGGGCATTATGTGATTTATATAGGGAGGTCGTGAAGATATCACGATAACTGCCTGATAACCTTGCGGTTGTCGTACGATGTCCGCAAGGTCTCTGTAAGGTTTTGTCCTAGTTTGTCGCCGAAAGACATCGCAAGGTGATCGTAAGCAAAGTAAAGCCTACGATGCCGAAAAACTCGTAGGGAAAATCGTAGACAAACAAATCGTACGACGACCGTGGCAAATGTAACCGAGGCATAACTATTGCAATGTATCATCATAGAGCAACAATAAAATCAAATTAACGCACTATGATGAAACAGATAAAAGGGCTGACGACTCACAGATAGTCAGAGCTAACGAAAACCTCAAGTTAAGCCACGGTAGGCCCAGCTACAGCCAAGCATCAGGCACCAATCCACCAATTAAAGCTTTACATCAGAGTCGTCATTGAGTCTGAGGCCTGACCCACAGTTTTGCAATTCAATAGGAAACCATAGCTATAGCCGCGATTTGGTTTACAACCAGGCATGTAGACTGTCGCATGATATCCAAGTCATAGCTCAACAGGTAAAGCAATGCAACGCATGTTGAACAGAGCACAAATTAGACCCTTTCACTTCATTCTAAGATCAGAGCGCTTATTAAAGGATGTAACATATATACCTTGACATAATAAAAGAGCAAGGTTATTTGCGACAGTATATCCTGCGATATACTGTAGGAAACAGCTTGACGTCATTAATTAGGTCATTTTTCATTAGATGACGTGCGGCCTATCATTTCAGGCTAAAACAATTGGCAATAAATTGCTAAGAGAGGGTAGAGACATATATTTTGCAAAATCAGAGCAATGGCATCACATGACTAACACGTATGCAGGTATTCAGCATGAAAACTACATGATCAATTAAAAGAAAATTGCTTAATGTCTTCTTTCTGTAGCTCAGACTTTCAATTTTCAAATTCTTAATTTGATATGGTAACATATGTAACAGGCAGTTGCAGGCTTCCCCTGCTTTACAGAGTGCAAACATCTCTTTTTTGCTGCAGCTTGAATTGTCCTTTAAGATAGAATATGTCCGCACATTTCCCAAGGGGTTTAGATGGAACAGGACCGAACTCAGTTTGCAGTCCTAATACTATACAATTATTCTACTGGTTGTGATGAAATGGGTGATTATTTTGCCATATAATCAGACACAATGATAGACATTGTATGTGAGGTAACCGTTATGTACTTGAACAAAGTTTGGTTTTGTATGTTTATATTTAAAAGGAACGCTTATTAAATTGTCTTGTAAATTAAATGTGAAACTATTATTTCTGTTTGTATCTCTATACATTTACGTATTATATGCATTAGGAAATATGCGATGAAAATATTATTTATTACATCTGTACCACAAGTTCATGGGTTTGTTATCAGCAATAAGTACTATTCCTAAGATTATGGAACCAGAGGCTAGATATTTTTAGGAAAACATGTGAAATCAATATTTTTTGTTCTAAAATATCATCTCTTACACCAGGAAAATTTCCTTGCTCATTTATTATGCCATGTAACAAATGTTGCATCATTTTATAAGTACTTTGATCCTGTTGTCAAACTTGCAAATCTATGATTCTTTATTATTTACTGAACAAAAATAGAAACTTTACACTTTTTAAATAGAAATGTACCCACTTTAACTCAAACTCATTACTTTAAAAAGTTTGCGTATGTGAAGTCCACACGTCTGATAAGACAACCATGGGAAAAAAAATCAAACTTGATCAGGCGTTCATGAATCACGTTGAGAAAACGTCAAACTTCATTTTGAAGTCTGGAAGATTATCATTAAGATATTTTGAATATGTAAACACATTATTCGGCAGTCTTTTGAGTCAGAACATCGAAAATCAACAAATAACGTACGCGAAGTATGCTGTACTAATGCTACGTGTACGTCAAAATGAGCGTAAGAAAGCTTTCGGCAGGTAGCGGCCGTAACAAGAATAATACAGGCAATGGACAGGAGGCTTTTAGCCTGCATAAAGACACTATGATTATTTGGACGTTGCGTTATTAACGTAACGTCAGTTTGACGTAATATTTAACGTTAGTTGCTAAGTGAAGCAGAATCGTAACGGCGCCATTGATCGTAGGGCGCCATTGTAGTAGAATAAAGTGTATCGTTCAACTCACAATCGGAGTTGTTTGTTTTATTTTTGGTTTTTATTCCACCATCGGGAATATCGTCATTCCAAAATGGTAGCAGAGCGAGGTTTCAGAAGTTTAATCGAGGAATAGAGAATCGTTACTATGACATCATCGGGCTCATAGAATCAGCACAGAAGATCGTAGAGAAAATATCGATAGTATGATTTATCAGATGGAGAATATAGAACAAGAAAAGGTAAAAGCAAACTCGAACTATCGTCGAGCTCAGAATAACTTGTTATTACTTATAGAAGGCTACAAGTTACCAAGCCGAAAAGAAATTCTAGACGCTATAGGGAGCTTGGACAAATGGTCTGAAAGCGCTTTTGAAATACTATACACTTTATCGGACTTGTATTTCAAAGGCAATCAGCAGAAAAAGACTTACATGATCGTAGAGGAGTTGGAAAGACTAGAAGAGGACTATTCGAAGGCTAGCGAATTAGCATGGGACTATTTAAAAATGATTAGATCAAATAATACGCCTGCTCTCTCACAGCGAACACAGGTGACAGGGACCTCTCTTACGACAGGAATGTTGAAACAATGCAATGATATACAATCATGTACGCAAACTGGACTATGTGCTGATATTGTACAGAACAAACAACAATATAGAGACGTTTCTGTAAAATCGGGATTAATTGAGTTCAGTAACATTCATAATCCAGTTCTTTCCTATTGTAATCGCCAGTCTGACACTACCGTACAAATATCGAGAACATTAAACCGAACTGAATCGAAGTTTGGTGGCAACATAGAAACAGACGGGATCACATCAGATTTAACATGCAAAGCTGAAGATGAAATTACTTCTGACACGGAGGGGAAGAGGCGAAAGTGTCAGGGAAGCAGTGCAGGTAAAGAAAATGGAACGTTAACGGCACATAAAAACGACGAGCGCTTATCAGCAGAACATACCGAACCGGTACAAGTAGCCATTTCCAGCGTTGTAAGACAAACTGACAACTACAACATATGTCAATACAGGTCAAGCCAGGGGTCTTAGTCCACCAAGAGATTTAAGTCTAGAAAGAAGTTCAAGTTCAGCAAGTGCTCTAAGTTCTGGAAGAGTCCTAAGTTTTTGAAGCCAAATAAGTTCAGGAAGAGGCCTTAGTCCAGGAAAAAACCTAAGTCTAGGATGAGATCTAAATTTAGTATGAGTTTTAGTCTAAGAAAAGGCTTAAGTCTAGAATGAACTGTAAATCGAGGAAGAGGTTCAGATTTAAGAAAAAGGCCAAGTCAAAAATAAGGCACAGGTCTAAGATATGGTCTAAGCCGAAGAATAGGTCAAACTGGAAAAGCTCCAAGCCATGGTAACTGCCTAGGTCTAGGAGAAGATGCATGTCTTTGAAGCGGTCTAAATCAAAGAAACGACCCAAGTCTAGGAATAGGACGAAGTCTAAGAAAGGGTCTGTCCAGGGAGAGGAAGACGAGAAAAGTGGCTCATGGATAAAATGCACGAGACGAAGTTCACGAGTTCCAGTTCTGACATCAAACATTGATAAGATAGAAAAACTTTCCACTGTTAGGATCTCTCGTTTGTTTCATAAGAACGATATTTACTGAATCATCAGTTCATACTAGAAACACGCCTTTAGTCATTAATTGCATCGCGATGTTTATAATTTTAACTTTGCATTTTGGGGAATTGAATCTAGTTTTTAATTAGAGATTTTAATTAGAGATTGATCAAAATTCATAATATTTTGAGGAGGGGAAAATGGACAGGAGGCTTTTAGCCTGCATAAAGACACTATGATTATTTGGACGTTGCGTTATTAACGTAACGTCAGTTTGACGTAATATTTAACGTTAGTTGCTAAGTGAAGCAGAATCGTAACGGCGCCATTGATCGTAGGGCGCCATTGTAGTAGAATAAAGTGTATCGTTCAACTCACAATCAGAGTTGTTTGTTTTATTTTTGGTTTTTATTCCACCATCGGGAATATCATCATTCCAGGCAACAAAGATGTTTGGTTGCTCATGCGTTATTGCTCATAGCCACGTGAGACGGTTTCAGCAGACAGGAAAATCTACCGATCCACAGGATCGATGCGATGTAAGAAAACAACGCCAATATAAGTTCATTAATTTACACTCACACATTGACATAAGCGGTTGCAGCCAGCAACTGTATATGGTACACACCTCAACGTTTCATACCAGACAATGACAACAAGAATCAGAACAAATAATTTTTGATGTGTGATTTTATTTTTATTTTTACCCCTTACTCATTCTCAAAGCTACCAGTCAAACACACGATGCTGCAGCTGTGTTTCAATTACACAGATCATCTGAAAATTAAACACACATTAATTTGATATATTTTTTTTACATAGGATATGTATTGGCGGAGATAATAGTCATTAAATAAGTGTAAGGTTTCTATTTTTGCTCAGTATATTAGCAATACAGTCCAAAAATGCAATATATATACCAGTGTTAAACATTTGCGTATATTTTTTCTTCAATAATAGTTTTAAAATCGGCTACTTAGGGGTAGGGTTGTTCAACAGCTCATATAAGAAAATAAAAGCAAAGTTTTTTCTGTTAGCTAAATGTTTATATAAGTGACAAAGAAACAGCTGGAAAAACCACAAATCATCTGTAAAAGTAAATGATGTTAATCACAATTACAATTGTCAAAGGGAAAATTAATCTATGTAACGCACATAACACCATTGGAGGCTATAATTTTGTTCAAACTGCTTCTTTGATATAGCTTATGAATCCAGCCTGCAGACAACATAAGTAACTTTAATAGGTAGATAGTTTAATGTCTTCTTGCTGTAGCTCAAATTTTCATTTTACTTTTTTTTCTTGTTTTTTACAGTAACATATGTAACAGGCTAACGCTCTGGCATACAGAGTGCAAACATATATTAAAAGATTTGGCTTGAAATTCACTTTAAGATGGATATGTCTGCAAAATTCGCCAGAGGGGAGGGGAACAGGACCTTTTAGCTTGAAATCTTTTTGTTTAAGACATTTCTGGGATAGCAATTTATTGTGTGTGTTGAAGTCAGCAACATGGCTGGATGCTTTAGCAAAAACGAATGAGTTTGGAGATATAGACTCCATAGGATAAAGAGCGAGGAACATCATAATCTTAAATGGAAAATTGACAATTTCAAAATCAAAATCGTCACGTTTATCATACGTTTTGGAAGAAACAGTATCATTAGAAATGGACAAATGCAAGTCTAAAAAAGCGGCTTTGGTATCAGAGGTATAAGCTTTATTTAGTTTTATGAGTTCTGAAGGTATATTTGACTTACCATTTTTTTCAAAATAACATTATTAATGTTTAAAGTGTCATAACTCATATTACATCATAAACAATATAGTGCACATTTGGACAATTGACTGGGTTCTTTTTTAGACATACACATGTATATGTCCTGACCTCCAAATATTGATCTAATTTGTGGACTCATTTTAATTTTCGTATGTGACTTACAATTAATCAGTCTCCGACGATACTGATTATTCATTATTGCTTCAGACTAATCTCAATTCATCTAAGTTTGGCTAAAATATTTTTACCTTTAATAATGCTGCTGTAACGGCAGGATGGGCCATTTAAAACTTTAAAGCTGCCTAGTCTGTAACTTTTGATTTTCTAATTTTGGAAATTATAAAGTTTCTGTTTTTCAAGGATACAGTAAAAATACTCAAATACAGGTAAACATTTTACCATTTTCATAAATTTTAGCAAATTATACCTATCAAAACAACAGCATTTATGTTAAAAAACAACTGTCTAGAATTATTGGAGGGGCGTAAATAATTCCTAACAAGAGAAAAAAATCACCAGTTTTTATTAGATAATTCACTGTTCCATGCAGCTTTCAGTTGTACTGAACATATTTATTTTGAAAACATTACTTAATTGTATTTTTACAAATGATTTAAAAAGAAATTTTTTTTTCGAAAAATATTCATAGTTACAGATCTAGTCTCTTTAAGTGGTCCCCAATTTGTTTATAGCTGACAGTTGCATAGCCAAATATTCAAGGGCCAAGAAACCCAGATCATATAGAAAGTTCGCCATATGTACAGGACAAATTGGCTTATGGGTGAACATTGAGCAGACATGAAACGAATTACTGATACTAATCTTGTCTGAATTGTGAGGTCTCTATTAATACGCACCATCACAAATACAGTCTATCCGACCAAAAAGCAAAGCATCACAACTAAACAGACATTTTCTATATTCCAAATGGGCATAAAATAACACCTTGTGACGAGAGTTTGGCGTTACCCATATATACACAGGTCTGTGCGTCGACGAACAGAACACATGATTAACCTAGAATCAAGGGACAACATTTTACAAAAACGTATGGTATTGTCTTTTGAATTTCAGATTTCAAGGATTTTTTTTCTTTTAGGATATCTAATAACAAAAGTAAAGAGTAAGGCAAAGATCAGGTATCGATATAATCAAGTACCAGACCTGACCCGAGACACCATAAAAGAAAGTGACAATCATCACACACAAGAGAGCCAAGAGGTTAGTCCCCTTACAGTAGGTGACCAAAAGGATGCAAGAAACAGTCATGACAGTAAACAGTAATAAAGATAAACGTGATTTATAATATATAACGAAAAATATCCACAAAAGAAGCACCGCCTCGGAACGGTCAGTAAAATCAATGGAGGGCTTGGAACCTACTCTGTACAAGGGAGATCAATCTTTATACAAGTTTGCTGGTTTATTTCATATTCATTTGTGTTAAGGTATTTGATGGTGTGCTGAGAACAGATAGAGTACTTGGTTTGTTCTGTAGAACCCAAACTGGTATCAGGAAGTCACAATCAAATGTAATGATTATACAGTACTCGGCAAAGATTTGGAGTCAAAGCATGGGATTCACCGCTGCATACTCTCAAGGTCAGTAAGCTAGCCATAGCAAAATTTTAGCTGCGATATGTGATATCAAACAATGTGGCATTTTGACAAATGTAAACTCAGACAAGCCTGTACATCCCCTTTTAAACTTCGAAAGTAATAATTATGGCAAAGATCAGGAATCGATACAATCAAGCACCACACTTGACCAAGGATACCAATAAAAAAGTGACAACATCACAATTAGACATCACAAACGAGAGCCAAAAGGTCAGCCCCTTTCCAGCAGGTGACCACAAGGCATCATAAACAAACACGCACGAAAGCATAACTAAACAAGACAGAAATAACATAAATGATCCACAAAAGAAGCACGGCCTTGGAAACGATCAATAAAAATATTTAAATGGAGGGCTTAAACCGGTTTGACGGAGGGCCAACCTTACCCTTAGTTCAGAGGTGGATCAAGACACATAGTTGTTTGGTTTGCATGAAAGGCCCTTAACGTACTAATTCATCATCTCCTAGAACATATAAATCAAGATATAAAAAGGAGATAAAGCAAAGATAAGGACTCAACAGTTAATAAAACTGAATACTGGAGAGAAAGAAATCCAACAGGTAAACCCTGGTGGGGCTAACAACAGCCAAAGCATCAAGCTCCTACGATCTCATCAATAGATAAGCTTTAAGTTGGAACCATCATAGAGTCTGAAGACCGACCGGCGTGCAATTAAAGAGGAAACAAAGTTGCCAACCATGAATGGGTTAACCACCAAGCATTCTCTTATACCACCCACCGTCAACGAAACATCTCGATAGAATCTAAGAAATGCGAATCATATCTCTACAATTAATGCATGAACAAACCAGTACTTCAATTCCTTTCTCCCTTCTACAACAAGAGATTGGAATAATCTCAGCGAAGAGCATAGAAATTCCACATCTATCGCATCTTTCAAACACACCTTAAACCAAACAAATATATCTACGCCTAATAACTTCTTTGTCGGTGATAGACGTCCGCGAGTATTGCATACACGCCTGCAAATGTAGTGCCCTAAATTACGAAATATATCTAAAGAACTTAACATACACACCTTTATGTCGCTGTGGTAACATTGAAAATTCAGAAACTGTTTTTACAATGTAGATATTACAACAGACAAAGACTAGAAATGATACAAACTATTTCTCGACTTTGCCAGATCACCTAAGATGTACTTCTGTTTGGGGACAGTTCACTTTCTATGAATACAAACACATCTATTTTCACTGCTGTGCAGAATTTTTTTGTTGAAACTAAACGGTTCTAGTGAGTGCTATAACGAGCCTCATCCTGTTCCTCGAACGTGAAACGACATATATAGTGTATAGATTGGGAAGTAAATGTCACTAGACCTCAATTCGTTCCCTCCACTCCACGGGCTTTCATAAACCTTAGCCTCTCTCCCTATTTCTGTGCTCTCCATGGGTTGTCCCCAGCTTTGTCATAAAATTAATTCTGTTCTCATGTGTGCATATTTTCTTCATTTTTTTCTTGTATTTGGTAAATCGTATTGGAAAACTATGCAACGCTCATCAAACAAAAAACTTCGAAAACGAGGCCTGCATGACTGCTGAGCACCAACACAAACCAAATCAACTAATAGTATATGCCTTCTAATTAGAAGCAATGTACTCTTCCGTTAGTGGAATAGTTACTTGCGAAATGCATATTTGTCCAACCAACTTTACCACAAGGACCTCTGACACTTTGATAGGGTATCTGCCTATTTTTCAGATGCTTCCCAAAACCTCCTATGCATAAGATATGACTGGTATCCTTTTGAATAAGACGCTTGATGTATTAGGACCGAATTAACGTTATAATTAGACAGATCGACCCCTACGACCAAACAGGAGACGCTACCAAAAGGGGTAGGGGTTGCAAAATTTGACCTCACCAAAACATTTAGAAATCAATTATTTTTACGTGTAAGGGTATTATATCACCAATACTCTATTAAAAATCACAGTGAAAGTATTTTAAAAGTAAGTAATGGTGCAAAGATCAGGAATCGATACAATCAAGTACCACACCTGACCCAGGATACCAAAGGGAAAGTGACAAACTCACAGAAGACACCACAAACGAGAGCCAAGAGGTCAGCCCTTTCCCAGCAGGTGACCACAAAGCACATATAAACAGACGCGCACAAAACATAGCAAACACAAGACAGAACAAAAACATAAAAGATCCACAAAAGAAGTACCGCCTTGGAACGGTCAGTAAAATATTTTACTGGAGGGCTTAAACCGGTTTAACGGCGCCAACCTCACCCTTAATTCAGATGTGGATCAAGACACATAGATATTTGGTTTGCATGAAAGACCCCTAACTTATCAATGCATCATCTCCTAAAACATATAAATCAAGATATAACAAGGAGATAAAGCAAGGATAAGGACTCAACAGTAAATTAAACTGAATACCGGAGCAAAAGAAATCCAACAGGTAAACCCCGGTGGGCCCGACAAACAGCCAAAGCATCAGGCCCCTACCATCTCATCAATAGATAAGTCTTAAAGTCCAAAACCATAAGCATTTTAATATTTTTTTTTTTCTATCTGATTTCTTAAGAAATATTTTGAAGCGCAACTGTAGTCCACATTCAACCTTGATGACAATGTATTTACCTGGTGCAATATTATGCAGCAATGTACTATAACCAATCATCCATGCGTAAAATACACCAAGCCAAGAGCCGTGTAGTTTATGTGTATTGGATAGATACAGTTTATGTGCAAAATAATCTACCAAGTGAATTTAGTAAAAGAACAATTTTCATAATCTAAAGAAAAATATGCCAAAAGCGTTGAAATATTTCATGAGTAATGGGTTATGAAAAGGAAGCTTACTTGTACTAATTATTTCATTATACTGGAAAAAACGATATTTAGGAGAGCACACCAAATATCCATATGCTTATGTTAGGGATCGCCCAGACGTCACATTTTGGGCTGTGGGATATCTTTCCCCCCTTAGTTCCAGCTAGCTCTTCACATTTATTATGTAAAATTTGAGAACGCACTTACGTGCAAAAGGATTAGTTGGAACTCGGGGGGGGGGGGATGATGTTTTAAAAATATTTTTCTATTTCCTATATGTATAGAACAAAAAGTGACCATTTTAGCCCCAAAATAAAGCGGTACATTCATGGAAATAGAAAATCGAATGCAATATCATAAGATAGAGACCAACAGCGAGCTTATATATGAAGATGGAATCATTTGATCGACTTTAATTTTTATAAAAATTATAGGCAGCGATGCACTATGAGTCCAATAACCACCGTCAGAGGTCCTAAGGACCTCTGACGGTGGGAATGGGAATCACAGTGTATCTCTGCCTATAATTTTGATAGAAATTAAAGTCGATCAAATGCTTCCATCTTCATATATAAGCTCGTTGTTGGTCTCTACTTTGAGATTTTGCATTTTTTTTCCTATTTCCATTAGTGTACGGCTTTATTTTGGGGCTAAAATGGTCACTTTTTGTATTATACATTGTACATATTGGAAATAGAAAAAACTATTTTTAAAACATCATTCCCCCCCAGAGTTCCAACTAATCCTTTTGCACGTAAGTGTGTTCTCATATTTAACATAATATATGCGAAAAGCTAGTAGGAACTCGGGGGGGGGGATGATATCCCACAGCCCAAAATGTGATGTCTGGGCGAGCCCGAACATTAGCATTTGGATATTTGGTGTGCTCTCTTGAAAATATTTTTTCCCAGTATAATGAAATAATTAGTCCAAGTAAGCTTCCTTTTCATAACCCATTAGTCGTGAAATATTGAAACGTTTTTAGCATATTTTTCTTAAGATGATGAAAATTGTCCTTTTAGTAAATTCAGTTGGTAGATTACAGTGAGCCACTTTAGTTACGCACCACTTATAAAATGTATAATTATTCAAAAAAGAAATAGGATATTTTTAATCTGAGTTTGGTGTTTTTCTGTCACAACGATCACCATGGATAATGCCTAGCGCAAAACGCAAATAAAAAATATGGACGTTTAGATTGCACGTGCAGTACTGCACTTTTGTCACAATCGCCTTTGGCGTAGTAGAATGATTCGCATGAGTGATTCCAATATTTTTTTTCGATGTCAGCAAACAGATAAAATGTCATTAAATAAATTATCATAGAAAATTTTCAATTCCAGCATTTTTGTGAAAAAATGTGGGCCCTTAAAAAGTGGTGCGTAACTAAAGTGGCTCACTGTATTTTGCACATACACTGTATCTATTCAATACACATAAACTACATGACCCTTGACTAGGTATACTTTACGCATGGGTGAATGGTTATAGTACATTGCTGCATAATAATGCACCAGGTAAATACATTGTCATGAAGGTTGAATATGGACTACAGTTGCACTTCAAAATATTTCTTAACAAACCAGATAAAAGAAAACAACAACAAAAACAATCATTAAAATGCTCACGATTTTGGACTTTAAAATACTTTCACTGTAATTTGTAATCGAGTTTTTGTGATATAATACCCTTACGCGTGAAACAAAAAGATTTCTAAATGTTTTGGTGAAGTCAAATTTTGCAACCCCTACCCCCTTTGGTAGCGTCTCCTGTTTTGTCGTAGGGGTCTGCCTGTCTAATTATAACCTTAATTTGTTCTTATACACCAAGCGTCATATTCAATAGAATACCTGTGATATCTTACACATAGAAAAGGTTTGGGAAGCATCTGAAAAATAGGCAGATACCCTATCAAAGTGTCAGAGGTCCTTTAATGAACTGCGCTGAAAAAATTATAAGAGCCAACAAACTCCAAATGATGTTCAGTCAGTAAAAAGAGTCATATAATATTCAAATGACTAGCAAAGGACCTGATCAGACTGCGCGTATGCGCAGGCTGATCTGAGGCTTTGTTTGTCACACATACCACATAATTGGAAATCACATGTCGTGGCTTATTTGTATGTACTCTACCTAGACCAAGAGCGGGTGCTTAAAATTTGACATTGTGGAACTAAAATAGTCATACTGTCGCTACTTGTTAAATCAAGTCGATTGATCCAGTTGTGTTTCTTGCAATATGGTCTGCTTGTAATATACAGTGATGCATTTAGTTTGCTCATACCATTTTGATAGTAACTGAGCTTGAGTGCACGGTGCCAGATCAGCTTTCAAATACAAGGATCTTAAACGTGTTTCATGCGTAAATGTTTGGCTTGCATATTTTTGATTCATCATAGGTCAAAATTAAAGTTCTTTCAATCCCATTTTTGCTTGCATTTACACGTTCTATATACTTTATATTGTCTTAAACAAGTTGGTTTGATATAGTAACGGCAGTACTAACTCTCATATTTCTTGTTAAAAGAAGATTTTCTAAGGAAAAAAGAAGACATCATGCTATCAAATTTAAAATAGTAATTGTTTTCACTCAAGATAAATCTATACACTCAAATGTTCTTATGTTTTGAAAGTCACAACATATGAAAAAATAATATGCCCAAATAAATGTTGCCGCATTCATTTTCATGTTTTTTTTCTGGCCTGTGAAATTATAAAATTCTATACAAGGTCAAAGAAATGACTCCTATTAGTTGCTTTAAATCTCTTTTAAAGAAAATGTCCTATTTATATGACACATAAAGAATAACAAGAGCATACCACAAATCCAGAGAGCTTTTGGTGTTTGTTCTATGTCCTCTAGTTGTAAAAGTATAGGGTTACATGAATGGTCTCTTAACTTTAGCCAAAATGTCTATGGAAAGGACATAAGTTACATGTTTCAAGTAAAAATTGTTATGCATACATTATAACTTCTTTTTATGCATCAAAATAATGAACGAAATACGTAATATCGCCAATGGATAGAATATACATTACTTGTAAATTATATTTTGTTTTTGTGTGATTCTGAATCACAGCTACAAGTATATGCACTTTTTCATACACAAAGCTTGTTATATGTTTTTGTGTCGCACAAAAGAATGAAAATATGTAAGTTTTGTTTCAGAGGAATGCTAATGGATTATTTTAAGTAGGGCAAATAGCACTGCACGTCATAGACAAATTATGTTTTTCATATCAGCGCATAAAATGGTCAAATATTCTTAAAAATACTGCTAAACTGTTTCATTTAGTTTAAACAGTATTTTATTTCAAAAATACATAGCATGAGTAATAAATATATTATTATACATGAGCACATGACAGGATCTGATAACAAGCATCACTGCTTATAGCAATCACCTTCTGCATACAATGAGCAATGTGAATGGCGCTGACTAGTATTTTTTATAACAGCGTACATGACTAGAGCATCTTCGTTTCGTAAACGTCTGAGCGTCCCAGTTTCAATTTGAAATGCCCAGACGCTACCAAGGCCAAGACGAATACACACCTAAGTCAGCTCAAAAATTGAATTATGTCCCATGTTTGCTTAACAAATTGTATTCATATAATATAAAGTATCATAAATAGTACATTTGTAAAGAAAAACTGATGAGAGAGAGAGAGAGAGAGAGAGAGAGAGAGAGAGAGAGAGAGAGAGAGAGAGAGAGAGCACAACCTCAGTGAACTTCCATTGCTATTATTTTGCCGCTGGATCATACATACTCAAATCCAAAGAGACACTACTGGAGGTAGCTGACATAGAAAAGAACAAGTAATGTCACAAACACGTGACGAATGCCCCCAAAGGAATTGGTCTAGCATAAGAAACATTTGAGGAAAGCTAGCTGTAATATAGCACGAAAAACCTAGAAATGAGGCCAGAAGTCAATGTCAAGGTCAAAGTGACTCAAAATGGTATGCACCACTCCGCCATCCCAAGAGGAATCACCACCCCAAATTTGGGATTCCTACATCAAATAATATAGGAGATATGCTCTGGACACAATAATTCTTGAAACTAGGTCAGAGGTCAAGATCACAGTGACCCAAAAATGGTTTGTGACACTCAGGCATCCCAAGATGCTTTTACATACCAAATTTGGAATTTCTATTTCAAAGAATATAGGAGATATGCACCAGTTTCTAGAAACTAGGTCAGAGGTCAAGTTCAAGGTCACATTGACTATATTATGGTACGCGACACTTCGTCATCCCAAGATGCATCCACACACCAAATTTGAGATTCCTACCTTAAATAATCTAAGAGATATGCTTGGGACACAATAATTCTTAAAACTAGGTCAGAGGTCAAGGTCACAGTGACCCGAAAGTGGTATGTAACACCCCGTCATCCCAAGATGCATTTACACACCAAATTTGGGAATCCTATCTCAAAGAATATAGGAGATATGCACCAGACTCAATGCAGTTTCTAGAAACTAGGTCAGAGGTCAAGTTCAAGGTCACAATGACCCAATAATGGTACGCGACACTTCTGCATTCACAAACCAAATTTGAGATTCCTACCTTAGATAATATAAGAGATATGCTCCTAACAGGATTATTCTAAAAACTAGGTCAGAGGTCAAGGTCACAGTGACCCGAAAATTGTACATGACACCCGCTATCCAAAGATGAATCCACTCACCAAATTTAGAATTCCTAACTCAAAGAATATAAGAGATAAGCTCCAGACACATTAATTCTTAAAACAAGGTCAGAGTAAAGGTCACAGTGACGCAAAAATGGGCATGTGACACCATATCATCCCAAGATGCATTAATACACAAAATTTGAAATTCCTATCTCAAAGAACATAGGAGATATGCACCAGATTCAATGCAGTTTCTAGAAACTAGGTCAGAGGTCATGTTCAAGGTCACAGTGACCCAATTATGGTACGCGACACTTTGTCATCCCAAGATGCATCCACACACCAAATTTGAGATTCCTACCTCAAATAATATAAGAGATATGCTCCGGACATGATTATTCTAAAAACTAGGTCAGAGGCTAAGGTCAAGGTCACAGTGACCCGAAAATGGAATGCGACACTCTGCCTTTCCCAAGATGTATCTACACACCAACTTTAGAATTCCTACCTCAAAGAATGTAGGAGATATGGACCAAACAGGAAAGCGGGATGGACGGACAGACGTACAGACAGACGGACTGACTGACGGACAGTGTGATTACTATATGCCTCCCAAAGTTCCTTTGGGGGCATAAAAAGAGATGAAATCATACACAATAGCTGAGTGGAAATACACTGATTTGTTTTGTTTTGGGTCATTATCCGGGAAACTAATGAGCAAGCACTGTATTATTATTGGCAAATAGCTTTGAAGTTTTTATATATTCTGCACTGCCTTACATATTGTAGTATTAACCTCATCTGAAAGCTCACGAATGCCAAACAGGTCAGGTTTGTTATTTGGCATATTTACGTGGCCATTTCATAACACATATGACTGTAGCAGGGACAGGTCAAGAGATGGTGAGTGTTGTTTTCAACTTCACCACTTATACAATAAGGGTTGCACACCAACTTGCGTTTATGAAGATGCTGGTTCTGATAGACTTATGCTGACCACCATTACACTGACGTCTTGGCTAGATGTACTTAGGGCACTAAACAACATGTAAATGAAAAAGGGTATAACGTATGCAAAATAATTCTAAATCTGATAGTTCTGTTTCTCTGGAATTGAGTTGATACTGATATCCCATAGTAGCCAGACAAGCAACTCAGTTTGGAATATTTTACTGTCATAAGTTAACCAGGGACGGGCACTACATATGCAAGGAAAAGCTTGTCTGGCCACCATGGATCACACCAGTGTATGTACGCATCAATATGACAGAGGTTACCACTCATGCAGCAATGTATAATTCTATATTCAGCGGTCACTGAAATGTTTTCTTACAGAAGAGAAGAAAGTTGAAGATAGCAAAGAAAAGAGAAAACAAAAATCATAAATACGAGGGGTGTTCAAAATATAGGCAGACAGATGCTGCCATTCCCTCAGTTTTTGACTGAACAGCGCGAAACTTGCACATAATGATGCCCAAAGAATTTTGTACTCAGAGTGTAACTTTACTGACATTATTTTAACGCATGATAAATCTATGGTTGTTATTGTAACGTCACCTTGAAACACCTGGCCCATAATGTAATTAAACGCAAACTTGTGTCCCTCCAAAAATGATGTCTATCACTTGCGTCTGATCCAATATCGTCTCCAAACTTAAGCACAGTATGGCTCCAAATCTTGAAACGACGTCAATGACGTCACAGCAACGTATGAAGTCATTTGAGCGTTAGCGGCCATTTCGTTTATACAAGGCGCATCAAAATAAGCGTCAAACAGAGAACAGCGATTAAATTCTGTGTTCTCAATGAAAAAAACAGAAAAGAAACTATGGAAATGTTGGTTAAGGCAACGGCGATGCTGCCGTGATAAGTACGGCATTGCATATGTGGTACTCACTGTATGAAAACGGATACGAAAGTTTGATGGACGAAAGGCGCAGCGGACGTCCGACGTCAATAACGTCAACGAATGTTCAGGAAATCAAAGAACTCCTTGATAAAGACAGACGTATCATGGTTAGATAAGTTAGCCAGCGGGTAGAGTGTAGTGTTGGGACAGTACATACTTTAATTCACGATAATTTAAATATGAGGAGATTATGCGCAAGATGGATCCCTAAAATGCTGTCAGAGTGTCAGAAAGCTCAAAGGGTGGAGTCATGAGGTCGTTTTGTTCAACGATTTGAACGCGAAGTGGAAGATTTTCTCAGTAGGATTGTAACCGCAGACGAGAGGCGGATCAGTCTATATGAACCGAAATCAAAAGAACAGTCTACAATGTGGAAATTTCCAGTATCTGCATCACCCAAGAAATTTAAAGTCAGTCGTTCAACAAAGAAACAGATGTTCATCATGTTTTCGATATCCACGGCGTCATCCATAGCCATGCCGTTCCGCAAGGACAGATGGTCACAGCAAATTACTACTCAAAGGTAAGTTTGAAATTAAACAACATTTAACATTTCTAGATACGAATTTATTATAATATGGAAACAAGCGATAACATGTTCAGTAGATCGCTTCCTATGGTTTACATTTGTTACCAACAGGTACTGAACAGAGACCTTCTTCGAGCCATGCGGAAGAAACGAGCCCCCCTGTTGCCGACCATGCTGTTTCATCATGACAATGCGCCTAGCAATTGGGCTTCTACGAATCAGGAAACAATCAACAGACGGTCTATTGAAGTGCTTGGTCATCCTCCGTACAGCCCTGATTTGGACCCCAGTGATTTCTTCTTGTTCCCCACACTGAAGAAGATTCTGTGAGGCCGACAATTTGACGATGTTGCAGATTTGCAAAGGACGGTGCAGTCCGCGATCACTTCCCTTGGACCATCCGCATACAAGAACTGTATCAATTCGTGGGTTAAAAGGTGTAGAAAGTGCATTTCATTCAAAGGGGGAGTGCTTTGAAAAGGACAAATGCCTTTAGACAGAAATTACAGAAAGGTATAAGAAAAAAAACAATCAATAATCACTGTGGGATAACGCGACGTCAACGTGACGTTGGATGACGTTGGGCCGGGTGTGACAACCCAACGTTACCATAACAATGGACGTTTGATCATGCTTGAAGTCAATTGTATCTTATTTTTACTGGACATACATAATTCTCTGGTTATCATTATGTGCAAGTTTCATGCATTTCAGTCAAAAACTGAGGGACAGATGCTGCCATTCCCTCAGTAAAAAACTGAGGGAATGGCAGCATCTGTCCGCGTATTTCTTGAACACTCCTCGTAAATGCAAGATTATAAGGCAATAGATATTGGGTGATGTATTATCGTACAGACTACTTGCCAATACATAATATTCAGGCACTGACACTAATCACTCGAAAAACATAATGGATCCAGGTCAGTATGCCTCTAAGGAAGCCGTCTAATTGGGAATATGTCCAGTTCAAGCTTCTAAGAGATATTAGAGACTTCGAGGTATTAGACCAGGTCCATTTTTCATCACAACAGAAGGCTTATCAGTGCCATCATACCGTTTTTTATCTATCCTCAAAAAATGTATAAGCAGTTAAGGTTTAGACCCACAAAATACACAGCTCATTCGTTTAGGATAGGAGGGGCATCATATGCCCACCAACACAACTTTTCAGAGGTACAATTAAAGCGTTTAGGTCGTTGGAACAGTTTCGCCTACACAAAAAACATCCGTGGCCCAGCCTTGGCACCAAATAGCAGTACTCTTTCTGTCTGTGGAGGCAGCAGAAACACTGACAATACAAAAAATGCCATAAAAAACACCACAACCATCATTAGGGTTTATACATATGTCACATACCCAAGGGTAAAAGCCCAGGTCCAGTTTTTGCATGTATTTTTCTGTCAATGCGGAACGTGGGTTCATTACATATACATCCATATATAAATACAATCATATAACTTCAGCTGGCATTATAAACAGTGTCATATCAACCTATACGAGACTGTTGATACAGATTAATTGTTTGCTCTTTGCTTCGTGGTAACATTAACTCTGTCTGTGGAGACAGCTGAGTTAGATAATTTGTTAAGTACTATGGGACCCAACGAAAGAAACAATTGTGTTTAGGGTGATCTGATCCATCATACTTCATAAATTAGACAGTACATGTAACAGCAGAAACATTGAAGTCCATAAAATGCAGATTGATACTCTGTAAAAATTGTAAATACAGGAAGTGGTAAAATCCAGTTATCATATTTAGACAATTGTTAACCCCATAAGGTTTGTCATCAGGCAACAAAACAAGACAAAGGTACAGGCGACGCTTCTGTCTGTTGGAGACTGCAGGAGACATAGTGCCTAGCAAGCCATGCTTATATTTTCATACTGTTTTCAGAAAGTTCGAAGATTTTTGCAAGACCTTTGCTTTTCCAAATTTTCTGTAACTTGAGAATAATCAGACTCAGGCTTTAGCATATGACCGGCTTAAAGCTGCTTAAACGAGATTGGCTAGACTCTTAATGTCGATGCCTCAAATACTCTTGGACAGTAAACTGCAAGTTCTTGCAAACATTTCCGAGCTTTCAGTTTATTCAGTTTCCTAATTGTGTTGTACATTTAGCTTCCTTGATTTACTTCCGTTTAATCATGTCATTTGCTTCATATGTTATGATTCGTTTTGACACAACCCATTTAGGAAGCATGTCTGGTCGAGACAGCATGCTGGGTTACATATTCATTACATTGTATATTTAATTCTAAGGGTCATGAGGAGTTTCTTTTTAATGCAACAGTTACGATAAATCAACCTCAATTTTGTTCTGGCCATTGCTCCGCTTGTGTGGGCATTATTGCCAACTTTTCAGTCGGCAATATATGGCGCTTTTTCATTGCCCAGATTGGCAGAAATGTAAATATCTCAGGATTGTGTAATTCATCTCGTTGCTCATTTACAGTTATTTTCACGGCATTATAATAAATGCCAATGTATAACACAACCTGTAGTCATTTTCATTTCTTCTAACAAGCATCACTCCGCTATGGCCATCCTTACCCTGAACCATAAATGGTTTTACAGATGTAAAAGATTTTATGGACAGGGTGAACCATTCTTCATCTCTATGTTCCATTCCCAATATTTAGAATTCCTACGGTAAACACCTGATCTCTTTGTGATCAGGCAATCCTAGTTCGACCAATCAGAAGACAGCTTTCCAGCTGACCCGCACTGATAGCGTCTTATCGCCATTTTTTTAAGAACTGGTCAAGGCAGGATCTTGGCCAGTTGTTATTTTATTAAAATTCTAAAACCTCCTCCTCCCAAACCTCTACCTCTTTGTCATGACTGTTGTATTTTGTTATATTATATGTAGCATACTGTTGTAATTTTGTTGTAACTTATGATGTTGTCACTATAACTGATTAGGTACAAGTTAATTTTCTAATAAATCTCATTTCATCTGTGCTCAAACACTCTTGGGGTACAACTAAAGATAGATCCCCTATAACAGAGCGGGACTATAGACATGTCTGACTCCCAGGGGTACAACCATAGACAGATCCCATAGAGCACAGTAAGAATTTGAGCAGGTCTCATTCACAGGGGTACAACCAAAGACAGATCCCCTATAACAGTGGGAATATAGCTAGGTCTTGACAACGAGGTACAACCAAAGACAGATCCTCTCCTGCACATCTTTCAGCTCAGTTTTTTTTAACCTACTCTTTATTCCATTTAGATATTCTGCCAGGGGTACAACCAAAGACAGATCCCCATTACCAGGAGTTTCTTTAAATTCATTGGTATCAGAGGTACTACCATAGACAGATCCTCGGGGCTGGCGCTTTTTCATTGCCCAGATTGGCAGAAATGCAAGTTATCTCAGGATTGTTTTATTCATCTCGTTGCTCATTTACAGTTATTTTCACGGCATTATAATAAATGCCCATGTACAACACAACCTGTAGTCATTTTCATTTCTTCTAACAAGCATCACTCAGCTATGGTCATCCTTCCCCTGAACCATAAACAATTCTATACAATACTGACTGTCTTCTTTCTGATGCAGTTTGAATTATCAAGCTATGTCAACTATAATCTAAATGGCATTAAAGACCAAATGTCTACTTCGTTATATGTTTTCCAAATTTAGGGAGTGCTAGATAGCACATCACTCTTAGCCATAGCAGATGTTTTTTTAGATTTCAATTGGTTTAGTGTATTGTGAAGTATAATATACCAGTAAATGGGTTTGTATAACATTAAGTATGTGCGGATACAAATAAATTTCCCGTTCTCCCTCAGTTCCTGTAGCCTTTCTGTGTTAAATGGTCAGAAAAGTGTCCAGTCCGTAAACATCCTTGTTTTTAATGAAGACTTTGAACGATTAATGAAATCTTTATGCTTGTGAGAAAATTGGGTGTAAAGACTAAGTTAGATATTAATTACATGGATTGTAAGTAACTGAAAGGATTTATCCGTTTATGAATATAAAAATGTCTTGTCCGTATATACTAACACTAAGTGAATTTTAAGACGAGAAACTACCAAAGTACCGATTGAATATATATCAGATGGGTTTATAGTCTGGTTTTCTTATGATACCTTTGTATTACAAGTACACATAGACTTTGAAAAGAAAGCAGAGTATTTATCAAAGAACTACGAGGGTTGTCCCAGTAAATCGTGGACTTGTGCTATAAAACGAGATTGTCTATAGGGAACTCTATGAAATTTGTATGATATGTTAATATACATCTACGACACATTTTCTACAAATATGGGTGAAATCACAGTGTAGATAACAAAGTTATGAACCTTTACTTGAGGGTATCTCTGCGTATGCGGAGCACGTCATAAATTATTTTGCTGCATTTTCAGAGAGGGGTGGTCAAATGTTTTGACTCTACTCTTTATAAATAAGCTTAAATGGTGACAAATATTGCCATATACTTGTTGAGTAAGTCTCCCTGGTTCCAGTAAAGAATAAATAGTAAGTTAAGATATGTTAAGCAATCAAACAAGCGCGATATTTCAAATTTAATAAGAGACAAACTATTTAACATTAAAATAACTTGCAGAAAAATAGCATGCGTTCCGTTAAATTGACGAAAATGAGCTTGTCTTTGTGATATTTTTAAAATAATTTTATACAAAATCCATTTTACTACACTAGTGACTCTTCAACCAATCATTTAACATTAAAAGAACGTAGTTTTATATAAATAATCAGCTAAACATTGTTGAAAGACTAATTTTTGCACCGTACCGTTTTTCTAACCTTAGCATTTTCTGAAAAATAAAAATGTAGCAGGAATGTAAAATTGTTTATACAATCAAAGCGAATGGCCATAAACGTTTTAAGTTTTCAACACTTCACCTTTCATGGTTACTAGTTGATGTGGTAATGCATTGTTAAAAACAAAAAAGCAAAATTTGATTGAATGTACACTAACTTTTGGACTAGAATAGTTTCGTTATAAAAAGTTTTGACGTGCGCCGCTCACGCCAAAACACCGTCAAGTAAAGGTTCATAAATTTTATTATCTAAACTGCAATTCCACCCATATTTATACAAAATGGTTCCAATAAGTATATAAACACATCCTGAAAATATCATAGAATTACTGGTACACAGTCTCGTGTTATAACAAAAGTCCACGATTTACTGGGACAACCCTCGTATTTCTGACTTGCAAGACAGAAATTATGCAGTTTTCTTTCAAAAACCTCAATGTAATTCAAAATGATTATTATAATATAATTAAATAAACAGATAATGATGTGGTTTAGATTGAATCCGTAATTTTATGATTTTGCTTCTAAATATTCATTTGAATATTGGTGTCTACTGAAAGGACGCGTCTACGGACAATTTTGAATTTAAGACTCTTAATTCCTTTCTGTTATGAACAATTCTTCTAGTATTTAATATGTGAACTTAGCCCTTACACCCAGTATCACACGTATAAACATATTCTTAATCTTGCAAAGTCTTAAAAAGGGCTGTCTACGGACTGAACATATTTTTGGACCATTTTACACCATACCAGCCAAATGAAAACAGTAAATTTATATGTTTTCTGACACACTTAACGTTATACAAAGTCATTAGCTGGTATGCTATACTTCACAATTGACTAAACCAATTTTATTTGAATATATTGGCTGATTTAGGTTGCTGTACTATCTGGTATTTCCTAGATTTGAAAAATATATATAATAAAGTACGCATTTTTTTCATTTAATGTCATTTAGGTATTACACTACCGACCGCCTATTTTTCCTTGTCGAATTCGCGTTGAAAACGCATTGAAAACGCATGTAATACGCAGTAGTTTTCCAACGTGAATTTCCAAAGCCAATCAAAGCTCGCTATCGATACGCTTTGAACTGCAGTGCAACGCAGTCACCTGTTAACCAATCAAACACTCAAGTATAGCAAAGCAGTTCAACGTACAATTCACGTTGAAACACATTGTTGAACAGCCAATCAAAAATGTTCAAGTGCGTTCTCAGACCTGTTACGTGTAAATAAATGATTATTTTATTATTGAAACCAAAACAAACAGCGAAAACGTTATCCTACAAAATGCTTTATCATTTCTTTTTCATTTTTTGTCAATGGCACTCCCTCATTTTTGTCCATCGTTGCGTGATATTTCATGTCAGCTGACTTCACATCCATTGACATTTGTTTAACATCCGCTACAATTTCAATATGTAGACCAGTTCATCGTGTGCAGTCCAACCATATCAATCAGGACTGTGGATCAGTGCTATCAGACCTAGGGATCAGTTTCAGAACCTGAGTCTGCTGCATTTTGATCAAATAATTGACTTTAAGTCTTTATCGATCTTTCTCTTCTTACTGGCTCGATTAAATTTGGGTCTTCAGATGCCTGGTCTGAGGCACTGTGTTCCGAGAGAGAAGCCTGTTTTAGCGGTGTTGGAACCTACTTCCTGGGCAGTGTAGGCCAGGGGTGCAAACTGTTTAAGTGGTGATGGAACCTACCTCCCAGGCACTGTGGGGCAGGGGTGCAGGCTGCTTAAGTGGTGTCGGAACCACCCTCCGGGGCACTGTGGAACAGGGGTGCATGCTGTTAAAGCGGTGTCGAAACCTACCTCCGGGGCACTTTTGGCTGTTTAGGCAGTGTCAGAACCTACCTCCTGGGCAGTGTGGGGCGGGAGTGCAGGCTGTTTAGGCTGTGTCGGAACCTACCTCTGGGGCACTGTGGGGCAGGGATGCAGGCTGTTTAAGTGGTGATGGAACCTAACTCCCATGCACTGTGGAGCAGGGGTGCAGGATGTTTATGCAGCGTTGAAACCTACCTGCTGGGCACTGTTGGGCAGGGGTGCAGGCTATTTAAGCAGTGTTGGAACCTACCTCTATCTATCTATCTATCTAGCTATCTATCTATCTAACTATTCTGCAGCAGCCTCATTATGAGTATTACGTGCAGTTGCGCTGTCAGTGCAAGAATTAAAAGAAAGATTGTAGGAGATAAAAAGTGTGACTTGATAAAAAGATATAGTGTTAGTGCAGAAGAGGTGCAGGTAAAAGAGGTTAAAAACAGTGTATATAATTAAGGTGACCGATGGTTGATCTTGCAAACTCCTTCCCTAAATGAGTCAAGCTCTTCCAGAAGGACAACTTCAGCGGGGAGTCTGTTCCATAGAACTACTGATGCAGGATAAAAGAAATATTGGTAATAGCTGGCAGAAGTGTGTATCTGCCTAAATGAAAGAGGGTGCATGTGGCGAGTATATCTTAGGGGTTTATCAAAGTATGCAGGAAGTTGAATCGCAACATAGCCATGGACAATTTTGTAAAACATTATCAGCCGGGCATCAATCAGTCAGTCTTCCAGTGACCTCCAACCAAGCTCAGTCAGCATGCTAGTGACACTGTCATGTGGGGAGAATTGGTTTTTGACCCATCCAGCTGCCCTTCTGTGGGTCATTTCAATTGTATTTATTTTATGCTTTGTGTGAGGGGGACCAGAGTGGGGAGGCATACTCAACTTGAGGAATAACTAATGTTTTGTAGGCCAGTTCTTTTACCTTTTCGTTGTTGGTCCTAGCGTTTCGTTTTACAAAACACAGGGTTCTGTTTGCTTTTGCAGCTATTGAGCTGATGTGGTCGTTCTAGTTAAGATCCTTAGCGATACTTACACCAAGATATTTTACTGTGTCTGTTGCCTCAAGTACCTGTCCATGAAGGGAGTACTGGGTGTTCAATGGATGTTGAACCTTGAAATGAGGAGCACCTAACATTTGCTGGGTTAAATTCCATGTTCCACGCCACCTCCCATTCTTGAGGTATTGAGGTCTGCTTGGAGGGGGTCCCTATTGTCGGAGGATCCAACTGTTAGATAGAAAGCCTTGTCATGGGCAAAAAAAGTCTTACCTGGGCTTGTATATTTTGAGGTAGGTCGTTTATATAGAGCAGGAAGAGGAGAGGCCCAAGAACATATCCCTGGGGCACACCAGATGTCACAGGAACCTCTGATGAGCTCTCCCCCTCCAGCACCACAGCCTGGATTCGACCTACTAGGAAAGCTCTAATTCAATTTAGAGTATTTCCTTTTGCTCCATGCTGTGGGAGTTTGAATAAGAGTTAAGGATAAAAGCCTTATTAAAGTCTAGCAGAATAAGGTCAACTTGTTTACCTGTTACTAGTTGCCTGCCCAGGTCTTTAACAAGCTGAATAAGTTGGGTTTCACACAATCTCCTTTCTCTAAAACCATGCTGAAGACAATAGAATACATTATGTTGGTTGAGATGGTGAGTGAGCTTAGATGCATTTATATGCTCCATCACCTTGCATTATATGCATGTTAAGGAGAGTGGCCTATAATTGGCTGGATCATTTAACTTCGCTTCTTAAAGACTGGGCTAACATTGGCTTTTGTCCAGCCTGATGAAATCTTACCCGTAGATATTGCCTTTTGGAAAAGTAGTTGAATGACTGGTGAGATTTCCTCTCTAAGTTCTTTCAGGATAATAGGTCTAATACAGTCTGTACCAAAAGAAACGCAAACTATGCATACTCTTTGATTACTAGAGCCCCTTTAAAGATAATCATTTTTAACTTGCAAGATACTTAGATTGTTATGTCTGTTGTCGGTAAATCAATTTCGTTTATGTCTACAGCATTTTCAGAACATGTTTTCTTTCGTCATGCAAGAGTGCCCATAAAACAAAAAGTCACAAACACAATATGTGATGACCAGTTCTCATATCCTTGAATTAGCAGACGCCATTTGCCCTTTTACATTTGAACAAATGTTTATCATTTTTCAAATATCCGTCTGATACGATGACAACGTTTGTGAGTCATTCAGACAAATGGGCATTGTTGGAGTCATCGCCAAAAACGTTGTAAAGAAGATAGGCAAGGAATAGCCAAAGAATGACCAATCCAGCAATTTATTGAGAACGAGTTAACAAGTGTTCTTATGACAAAAAATATAGCTCTCAGCTGCATACGCTTACGGTTACAACTTTCTCTAGGAGAATACTTACGTCCAAAAACACAATTGTATACTGTCCATAAAAAGTAACGAACCATTTATTTTAGGTTGATGGATAAAATTCAAAGGGCTTCTAAAATACACAGCTTGTAGAATTAAGAATTGAAATCAATGCATAATAAATTTCATAAACGGAAGAAAATGTGCATGTTATCGAATTGAAAACATTCACTTTGATGTCGATTTTTTGCCTTGGAAAATGCTATTCTAAAACCGGAAGTTCCTTGAATTGGTTGTAAATTTAAATCATGGATAAGCATTAAGAGTAAGAGTGTGACATAGGCTTTCATAAATTTGTCACAAAAAGCTCGTCAGTTAACAGAGAAAAGGTGAAATAGCGAATGTTTAAAATCGCTTGTGATTTTTTAAGATATGAGTTTATTTAAGATCCCAGTTAAGCCTCTAATTTTGCAAAATTCATACTGTTTGCTGCTTTTCGTATTTGCTAGGTCAAGAAAAACACATTCAAAATGACATTTTACAAAAAAAGTCTTTTTAAGAAATTTTGGGATAAAAGTCATAATTTTAGATTTTCAATCCCAAAATGGAAATCAAAGTCATATCTTTGACGAAACTCTTTACTGAAGGACAAAGTCACTGATATAGAATCATTTTGAAAATCAATAATTTTTACCCCCAAAAAATTCATTTAAAGGTTTGCATTTCTTTTTGCAGTCACTGTCCAATCTGGGCCTGGTACTTAGTCTGGTTTGAGGTTTGAGAGTAGTTTAAGAATACCTTTCAGGTCAATGTTGATTTCCAGGCATTTTCGGATAGCTGTATTGGAATCTTAGGTATACGGACAGAAATATAGTCTTAAAGTTAATCTATGCATAATTGGCTGAGCTTGAGAGGTGATAGTTATGAGAATACAGACTGAAATTGCTTATTTAATAAGATAGTTTTATCTTTTTTTTTGAGAAAATGTGTTGACTGAATCTTTGTCCTTTAGAGGTGAAACTTCATAAGAGTCCTGTTTAGCATTATTTTTACCAGGGAAAACAATTCTTTCGGCGCAAATTTCTGTTTGTCTGAGTCTGTGTCAATGTTACCCTCTGAGGCACTGTAGGGCAGGGGTGCAGGCTGTTAAGCGGTGTTGGAACCTACCTTCTGGGCACAGTGGGGCAGGGGTTAAGGCTGTTTAAGTGATGCCACAACCTACTTCCAGGGCAGTGTTTGGGCAGGGATGGAGCCTATTTAAGCGGTGTTGGAACCTTCTTCCCAAGCACTGTGAGGCAGGGGTACAGGCTGTTTAACCGGTGTTGGAACCTACCTGCCAGGCACTGTCAGACAGAGGTCAAAGCTGTTTGAGCAGTGTAGGAGCCTCCCTCTAAGGCACCATGGGGCAGGGGTGCATGCTGTTTAAGCGATGTCAGAATCTACCTCCCTGGTACTGTGAGGCAAGGGTGCAGGCTGTTTAAGCGGTGTCGGAACCTAACTCACCGGCACAGTGGTGCAGGGGTGCAGGATGTTTAAACAGTGTCAGAACCTACCTTATGGGCACTGTGGGACAGGAAAGCAAGCTGTTTAAGTGATATTGGAACCTACCTTCGGGGCACTGTGGGGCAGGGGTGCAGACTGTTTAAGCCATGTCAGAACCTACCTCAGGTGCACTTTGGGGCAGAGGTGCAGGCTGTTTAAGCTGTCTCAGAACATACCACCCAGGCACTGTTGGGCAGGGGTGCAGGCTGTTTAAGCGTTGTTGGAACCTACCTCCAGGGCACTGTGGGGCAGGGGTGCAGGCTGTTTAAACGATGCCTGAACCTACCTCCCAAGGCAATGTGGGACAGGGGTGCAGCTGTTTAAGCAGTGTCTGAACCTACCTCCCACTCACTGAGGGGCAGGGGTGCAGGCTGTTTAAGCAGTGTCAGAACCTATCTGCCAGGTATTGTGGTGCAGGGGCAGGCTGCTTAAGCAGTTTAGGAACCTACCTCCCAGGTACTGTGGGGCAGGGGTACAAGCTAATAAGCAGCGTCGGAACCTGCCACCTGGGCACTGTGAGGCAGGGTCACAGGCTGCTAAAGTGGTGTCCGAACCTAACTCCTGGGCATTGTGGGGCAGTGGTGCAGGCTGTTTAAGTGGTGTCGGAACCTACTTACAGGGCACTATGGGGCAGGTGTGCAAGTTGTTTATGAGGTGTCCTAGCCTACCTCCTGGGCACTGTGGTGCAGGGGTGCCGGCTGTTTAAGCGATGTCAGAACCTACATCCAGGGGCTGTAGGTGTGCAGGCTGTTTAAGCGGTGTAGGAACCTACCTCCTGGGCACTGTGGGGTCGGGATGCAGGCTGTTTGAGCTGTGTCAGAATATACCTTTGGGTCACTGTTGGGTAGGCTGTTTTAGTGGAGTTGGAACCTACCTTATGGGCACTGTGGGGCAGGAGAGCAGGCTGTTTAAGCCGTGTCGGAACCTACCTCCATTGCATTGTTTGACAGGGGCGCAGGCAGTTTAAGCGGTGTCAGAACCAACCTCCCAGGTACTGTTGGTCAGGGTAACAGGCTGTTTAACTGGTGTTGGAACCTACCTCCCTGGCAGTGTTGGGCAGGGGTGCAAGTGGTTTAAGCGGTGTCGGAACCTACCTCCCTGGCACTGTAGTGCAGGGGTGCAGGCTGTTTAAGCGGTGTCAGAATCTACCTCCCTGGCACTGTGGGGCAGGGGTGCAGGCTGTTTTAGTAGTGTCAGAACCTACCCCACGGGCCCTGTGGGGCAGGGGTGCAGGCTGTTTAAGCCTTGTTGGAACATATATCCCGGGTACTGTAGGGCAGTGGTGCAGGCTGTTTAAGCAGTGTTGGAACCTACCTCTCGGGCATTGTGGGGCAGGGTGCAGGCTATTTTATTGGAATCAGAACCTTCCTCCCAAGCACTGTTGGGCAGGAATGCAGGCTGTTTAAGAGGTGTTGGTTTTTACCTCCCGAGCAGGTTAGAGGGGGGGAAACTCGATACTGTTCTACTTGTATGTGAGGACTAATCAGGTGAGGCCTGGACACATGCAATTGTGTTTGCTTAGTATTGTCTTCTTTTTTTCTATTGAGAGAGATCTATTTAGTAAGAATGTCAACAAGTGAGTTTGCTCAATGATTTTACTTAACACTGAGATGTTGCATCTAGTCTCACTTGATCCAATCTTAAAGTTCGAAATTGTTTCATGCGAAAACCCTGGCAGAAAATTGAATGCAGTGCGACATGTTTTCAATCCATTTGCTTCATGTTGTTGTTTTAAGAAAAATATTTTACATTGGGCACTAAAAGAAACTAATTATAGATCTATATCAGATGATGATCGATGGGATGTTACTGTTGTTCGGCCTTTAGTAAATCCAACGAGGCATTCATTTCTCTGCTGAAGAGTCGTGATTTTCGGCTCAAAATATTGATCTATGAATGAAGTGAGATATTTAATTAAAAACAAACTGGGCTTTAAAAGCTCAAAGAAACGGGAATTGAGATTTGCGAGACAAGCCTTATCAGAAATATTCAAAGCGAAGTTTAACAATAACATAGTAAACATTGAGCAAGGTCAACTCAATTTTGATTAGTTTACGCATCATTGCGTTGTAACAGAACGGTTTGATTGGCTAAAGGAAGAAACACCTATTTTATCGTTGAAACGCGTTAGAGGGCTGTTAATGACTATTTTTGAGTTTTGATATACGTTGATTCGCGTTTCATACGCAATTTAAATTCAACAAACGTACAACGCATTTGAAACGCACATGAAAAAGCGAATTCGCAAGACAAATACGCGGGCGGTAGTGTAGTTGACAGGATAATCTAACCAGCAAAAGAAAAGGATAGTCAATATAATATAAAAATAATGTAAAACTTAATAGCATAATATGTACATTTAAAGAAATGGGTATGAAACTATTCGTTAAAAACAGTTCTTTTTTTCAAATGAAACAGCATAACAGTATTTTCAAGCACTTTAGACCATTTAATGGGCTGATGCGAAATGATCTGGAAAACGGATCTTTTAGAAATAGAGAGAACATGCAACACCAGTAAACAACAGACTCTGTTTTATGGGTTTTATTGAGTTCGTTTATGAGAGCAAATGGAAAATGCCCCTTTAACGGCTTAAATGGTATTCTACTTTCCGTCAACATCCAATATTCCCCAAGGACCAGAATATGAAATAATATCATCAAAAACGAAAAGCATGTTTTGTCAATGATGCTCAGTGCTATTTGCCCTCTTGAAACAGTCCCTTAGCACTTCTCTGAAACAAAAGTAAAGAGTTTCACATGTTTTTCTGTATCACAGGAGCATATACTTATAACAAGCTTTTGGTTCAAATAGTATTATATAATTGTGGCTAATTAGTGTTGCCAAGGTCCAAATGAAGCTCTATAAAAACGAGACTACTAGGCCAGGCCAGTTTGAATGCATTTATTAAGCATTTACATGTATGATTTATTTGCTCTTGCATTATCATGATCCCAAACCGAAATATCCATTACAAGCGTAAACTGGTTATTCTCAGACAGGTTCTATCTTAACAATTTGGCGTCAACTGCAAGTCTTATTACGTAAATTAAGAACAACTTTTTTGCGAACCAAATCAACAATAGATTTAACAGTTTGCAATCACAAACTTTCAATGTAAGAAAAAGGACAAAGACCAGAAATCGTTGCAATCGATCACCATACCTGATAATGGTTACCAATGTGAAAGTGACAACTTCACAATTAGACATCACAAAAAGAGAGCCAAGAGGTCAGCCCCTTTCCCAGAAGGTAATCACAGGGCATCAATAAACAGACGCGCACGAAAGCGAAGCAAAATCAAGACAGAAATAAATTATTAAATGATCCACAAAAGAAGCACCGCCTTGGAATGGTAGTAAAATTATTTAACTGGATAGTTTAAACCGGTTTCACGGTGTGCCAACCTCACTCTTAGTTCAGATGTGGATTAAGACACATAGATGTTTGGTTTGCATGTTACGCACAGCAAACAAACCAGAAATGTTTTTTAAATGTAAAACAAAATGTTAAAACAGCACGAAAACATCTTCATATGAACATGATGTAGGTCTAATTTAACAACGGCTACAAACATTGAAAGCATGAAAACATAATGAACTCAAATGTAAAGCATTACTAACTAGTAGCTATTTTTTCAGAGTTAAGACATGTGATGTAAATAAATCTTATACTTAAAGATAAATGTATCATATAGGGATAAGATAGGATGCAAATATCATACCATCTTGCCAGAGTATGTTATGGTGAGTTCAACAAAAGCACGAAGGGCTAACTTATTTTCATTGCAAATTTGTTTAATGAAAACTGGCTGACACATTTGTTGCAGAAAGCACAAAAAATCAAAATTTTTGGGATGACTAACTGAAAAATCTAGGGTGATAGCGAGAAGTTTGATAAGTCGTGAAATCTAATGACTTTGTAACAAAATCCGATTTTCAAATATATTTTTGAAATTTCATTTAAATATTTATGCAGAGTTTCACGACACATACAGATTGGTCATGTTCCATAAAATTTATTTTCGGTAGATTGAAAATGGTTTCAATAGAAATTTAGGTTTAGCTTAGCTTTTGATACAATGCTTTGAGAAGAGGGAATAGCTAGCAAACAACGTGCCCTGCATTATCTGTTATCAACACCAGTGATACATCATCGAACTTCTTGGGTGTCTTGATAGTACAGTTGATAGAGATGATATAAGGTTCAGTACTAGGTGGTCTTGTCGAGGTTCAATCGGAACTGCCTCGGCCAATTCCGCGGAATTCCATGGAATCCGACCACGGATGTACATCGAGGATCTACTTTGAAAACGCGGGTGATAACGAGACGCTGGCGTTATATAAGGTGACACTGATGTCACAGAAACCATGTCAATACAATAACAAGTGTGATTGCAGCAAAACAAACGGCTTAAATGACGTTTTTGTTTTTTCAATAAAATAGCGATATTTTATAGCTATATTTAAAAAAAACATAAACTTCTTTATTCTGAACTTTTCGGATAATCAGAATAATCGATTTAAAAAGAGCTGAACCCACATGCTACAGAACTAATTTTCCACATGCCAGTTCCAGCTTACGAAATGGAGCATTTTGGTAAAGCTCCTAGCATACACCCTAGCCTTGATTCGATTCTCGAATTGTGACGGACTTTCTTGAATGGTCGATGTCATGATTACCAATCACGTAGGGGTGATAGCAACCAACCAGCTCTCGTTGTTGACCACCAGAGGCAGCTTACAACGAGGGTTGGTTGCTGTTATGATCAGAGGTTCTGTCATTTGCAGTATGAATGCCAGTTCTTTTCAAAGCCACCAGTACACTGACGCTCGCGTATTTGTTCTTCGAATTCGCGATTCGTGCGCATTTTATATGCGTATTACGCACGTACGATTTAAAATGCGTTGAAAACGCGAATCAACTTGTATCAACGCAAGGCAAGATTCATGAATATCCATATGTGCTGGGAAGCGTTAGTGCGTTAACCAATCAAAATTGCCTATTTAGAAAAAATCGACATTGAAGTGTGTTGACTTTCTTAGAGGTAAATCTAATCTAAACGTTGAAATTTGCTATATTATTGTGCGTAACACAATATTATTTCTTACCTCAATGATTTATTTGCTATTTAATCCTTTTAGACGTCTTTTATTCTTCCTATAATGAATGACTAAGCAACAATGCAATACAATGCGGAACTGTTGCTACGCAGTGATAAACGTTGATTTGCGTTGATAAATCAGCTGTATCCATTGGTAGACAGGTAAATTACGTTTCACTGCAGTTCAACACATTATCGGTAACGACCGGCGATTGGCTTTTTGGAATGCATTGTGAATACAGTGCATATTATCTGCGTTGTCACTGCGTTTTCAACGCGAATTTGAAAAGGACAAATAGGCGGTAGTGTATCTATACAGTCAGACGTAAGTTAAGCATCACCCTAACATTATTTCAGAGACGTTTTTCGTGTACAAATTTCTTCAGCAGAAAAACCAGTTTGTAATATAGTGTTACCCTTGTCTTCCTTTGGTCTGCTGGACATATCAGAATGTCATTTGGTCATTTTGCTGAATTTCTACGGTGTCCTGTATACACCAACCCGTATTTTGGGTTGTACCCTTAAAAAGTGTCACAGCTTAACCTAGAGTGTTTTTTTGAACTCAAATACACGCAGAAATAATCTAGACTTATTTTTCAAACTAGTGCCAACTGGTTCTGTCGAACTCAAGGTTTCATGTCAGTTATAGAGGATCATAGACTGAGATAGTTAATCACAAGTTTATAATGTTTGCATTATCACTATATAACATGCCATTCTTTATACATCCATAACTTTTATTCTTTTAGAGATATGAATCTGAAAGTTTCGGACAGAACTTGTCTTTGATATTGTAACAATATGACAATAACACTTTACATGTCTAAGCGTTCTGAAAGTACCATAATTGGCTAGAAAATAGGGACATTTTAGGGGTAAGTGTGCATTTACCATGCCTGGTTGTTTACCTTTGTGATAATCGAATCGAAATTTTCTGTAAATTGTGACCACTTTATCTTTTTTCATAAATAAAACAAGAAAATATTCATGACTGTAAAGCTTCCTTCGTTTTCTAGAAAACTATTGAGGCGATGCTTAACAAAGAAGACTGTATCTATGGAGACAGATTCGATCGTGTCATGAACACTTTTGATAATAAAAAATTGTAAAATATAGTAAATCCCGAAGATACTGATTTTGTTGATATTTAAGTTATACTGCGGGATTCGTGAGATAACCGAGTGTATGAACGTAACGAATAGCTCGTTGAACCAAGTTCCTGTGCAATCCTCCTGGTGTTACATCACATATTGTATAGTGTTACATCTTAAAGGGATGACGTCTTGTACAAAACACAACTGTCATGTGCATCGTGGCGAATTTAAAAATGCAATCACATGTACAATTTACATGTTTTATACTGGTTTAGACATAGGCCTAAGGGGACCCAACATATTTTCAAATTAGGCAATAAAATGCTCTGAGGACTTCAAAAGCCCTGGTGCCATCAAGGTACATGTAGCGATATTATATGAGAAATGATTGACCAAAGCACATTTGGTCAGATTTTTTTCAGCTTCTATTTTCAATATTGCATCGCTGCCCTTCCTTTTAAATTCATTTCTTTCTTGCTTTTGACTGCATATATTAGGTGCTTACAGAAAGGTTAGTTGTGACTTTCTTGATTACACACTCTCTCCACTCCTTACATGTATTACTGGCCCACTCCTAAAAAATTCTCGGGATGGAGATAAAAGTCGACTGTCATTCCCAAGAGATAAAGAATACTAGGTGAGTGTCTTTTGATATCAAGTTTGCCAGGCAAGGCTTTGAGAACGCTTATTGACATCACGAGGCTTGCAAAGCGATTCAACATGCGTTCTCAAAGCTGAGCCTGGTACTCTTGACATCAAAAGAGCGAACCTGGTGTTCTATTTATCAGTTTACCCATTGTTGAACACTCTTCAAACTAGCGATTATGACGTATTTTTTTGTGTGTTGATTTAGCGTCACTAGCGAAGTCATTCAAAAAGTGTAACGTCATCATGACCTGATTAAGGTAATATGCCGTAAGATAGGAAACGTTTATTAGGTAATGTTAAAACAATTCAGTTATTATCAGGGGTGACTGATAATAACATTTATTAGTTACCGTTCATATTAACTGAAGCGTCGCACGTTGCCTGATTAAAGTTGTCTATCTCACGAGTCTATCTCACGACATGTACTTTTATTAGGTCATGATGAGGTTGCACTATTTGAATGACGTCGCCAATGATGCTAAATCGACACAAAACATCGATCATTACGTCATATTCGCTAGTTTGAAGAGTGAAACAACTTGGTACGCTGATAAATATAATACCAGGTGCGCGTCTTTTGATATAAAGTTTAGCAGAATCGGCTTCCAGAAGGCATGTTGAATCACTTGGCAAGCCTCGCTGTGTCAACACGCGTTCTCGAAGCCTTGCCTGGTAAACTTGACATCAAAAACCATTCACCTTGTATTCTCCATATCATTTTTTTCCACAGCTAACGAAACTAAAGTTTGGCGTGTGCTCTCAGAACAAATTGATAGGTTGACATTTAGATTTGCCCATTTCATATAAAATATGTTATACCGGGTCCAGAAGTGCACTCAGTAATGTGTGAGCTGCAGATCCAGGTGTTGTGTGTTTGATCCCGGGCTGGTCCCATACATTCGTGGAGATTGATCATGACATAATTTCTACGGTCATTCTCCTCCTTCCGCTGATTCGAAACGGTTGCTGTCAGTAACAAGCGAAAGACTGTGCACTGAGTATTTGTTAACTCCTTTGTCAAGCTTGCTTAGGAAAAAGTGTGGTTAGGTAAACTGACCTTCTCGACATGACCATAGTTTGTGACCCTGAGACGTAAAGAATCAAAAGAAAACAAATAAACAAAATGAAATATGTTAAAAAAGGAAAAAAAGTTAGCGAATTGTCAACAAAGATGATTTCAGTGGGTTATGTCTTTAACTGCTGAAAATTCTTAAGCCTGGTGCGGATTTGAACTCACAACCTAGACACCACTTTCAAATACTAGATCATTCATTATTGCTAACTACTGGGCTACTAGTTGTTCTGGTGTGGGATTTGAACTCACAACCTAGACACCGTTTCAAATACTAAATCATTCATTATTGCTAACTACTGGGCTACTAGTTGTTCTGGTAGGTCTGTTATAGATAATAGATAAATGAATGCAGCCCTTTTTGATGAATAAAATTTATTTCGTTTGCAAATAAAAGTAATCTGGCACCACAATAGGATAGCAATTTACAAGAAATATCTTTAAAAAAGACATACGACGAAGTGACAGAACACATATTTGATATGAGTTACGTGAGAATTTTTAAAGAAATTTAGAAGAAAAATGGGGGATGTTTATACTTTGTTATGTCTTTCGTCAGCTGAGTTCAGTAAAGCGTTTGGCTTAAGGAACCTATTTATTCCAAAATATGTGTAGTGATGTTTCTAGGGTACAGGATTGCTGGAATCTCGTGAAAACTCGAGTCAGAACAAACAAAAATATGCCCTGCGCCCAAAGCTGCATATTTAAACAGCTAGTGTCATACATACCTCTAAATATCTAGTGTCATACATGACTGGTGCAAACAATTTAAAACAGTAGTAGAATTAAGTTGACCATAACTAACAAATATTAGTTTAGTTGACCGTAACCTACAAGCATCGGTTATTCTTTCCTACGGAAGATGTATCATGCCATACACTTTTTTTAAACCCTGGCGCAGATATTTATTTTTAATTTTTCGCGCTTTAACTATCATTCTTTTAGCGTCAACGTGAAAATCATTTTAAAACTAATAAAAAGTGCAAAAATAAATAAAAAATAAACATAACATACTACTAAATCTCTGCGATAGATAAATAACCATTTCATGGCATGTACTTTCTTCCATACTGAGATTAAGTAAGCTTTTCACCAACAATAAAATTATAAGTCTTCGTCTAATAATGATAAGTATTTAAAATAGTAGAGACAAATCACAAACAACAGTACTTTCCAGCTACATACAATAGTATAGTAGGATTAAAAAAAGCCAATACATATGTACGCAAAATAAATGCATAAAATACAATAATACGTAAATCATGCAGCATCTAACAGCTTATCTATTTATACATGTAGGTTTAATGTATACGATGTTTTTAGTTATGCGTGCGTAAAAAAACTTATATATTAAACAAACATATTAGTCTATGTCGAATGGGCCAAAAAAATGGTCCCGTGTAAATTTCGTGACGATTTTTGGCGACCTATATAAAATTAAACTTTGGGGTATTTGCAACACTTTCAACCAGTTCGCCTATCTGAGTTCGGCGTCTGGTCCGAGTAATGACGTCATCAAAATGGCGGCCATCGCACAATTATAATGCGTATGTATTTAAGAAAAATCAAATTATGTTGGCAAAATAAACGTTTTTGTTAAAAGATTTCATGCCATTACTGCTCCAGATTTTAAACAGAAACAATATTGCCACAGAATTATACTTTGAAATGCATCTTAGGCCATCTTGCCCATGAGCAAACTGCATGAGTCACATTGTAGCATATGCCGAAAAGGACAAAATTTGGCCCCGTGTGAATTTCGTGACGATTTTCGGCGAACTATATCAAATTAAACTTTGAGGCATTAGCAACGATTTTATCTAGTTCACACATCTGAGATCGGCTTCTTTGGTAAATAGTGACGTCATCAAAATGGTGGTCAACGCGCTATTGATTCGAATATACATAGTATATGTATTAAAGTATGTTAGCTAGACAAAGTCTTTTATAGTTTAGTGCTCGTGCCGCTCCAGATTGTTAGATAGAAACAGATTACTACATTTACACAATATTGTACATGCCCGAGGGTGTTCATATTTGGCAAAGTAATTGGCTATTGAGCGTAAATTATAACAAAGGTCTCAGATCTGATCATCGATGTGACCTTGGAATCGAAGATCAAAGTAAAATATACTCAGAATCTATCTGACTTATGGCTCTTAACACGAACTTCTCTTTTATGTTTGGACTAAGGGTGTTCATATTTGGCACAATGGTTGCCTGTGGTGTGTAGATTACAACAAAAGTTTAAGATCAGCGATATGACTTTGGAGTCAAAGGTCAAGGTCAAATATATTTATAATTTGCCTAACAGCTCTTAAAGCAAACTCCACATTCAAATATCCACCAACCCGAAGTGTCTATTCATCCATTTATCCATAACTCTTGTATCTCATTGAACCTTTAAAAAATCTCTAAGCTTCCAGGTCAAATGTTCACCTCAGTTAGACGGTGTGCAGAACCCATGACTCAATTACGCAGACTCAAAGTCAGGTTTACAGTTACAGGTAATGGAATTTAGCCTTCAATTGCGCGTATGCTCCATATCTCCTCAAACCCTTGAAGGATTATCATTACACTTTGATAAGATGCTCAGCTCAATGCGAGGGTGTGCAAAACACATAGCTCAATCATGCAAACTAAAGACCAAGGTCACAGTTGAAGGTAATGGGATTGAACATTGAATTTCATGTCCACCCTATATTTAATTTTGGTCAAAGATTTGTATAAGTTAGATGATGTGCGAAGCGTGTAATTCAACCGGGACCACAAGGTCGTTGTCACCAGTGGTGACCACAAGTTTGAGCCTTTAATTCTATGTCCGCACCCTATCGCCTTTACCCTGAAATTATTTCATAAAATATAGGTGAAATGTCCGGTTCAGCGAGAGGATATGCAAAATGTATGACAACACTGTGGCTTAAGCTCTATGTAATAATTTAAGGTCAGAAGTATGAACTTTTGAATTCCTTCCTTTATGTCAGAAGGATTTTCATTTAAACTTTAGTCAAATATACAACTCATTGAGACTGTATGCAAACATTATGTTTCATCCATGCCAATTCAAGGTCACAGTTAAATAATTTGAACATTTGATTAGGTGTTTGCATTGTTTTTCTTTTAAATTTGCTAAACTTAAATGTTTTCTTCAATGAGAAGATGTACAGAATACATGTCTCCGTTATACGGGCTCAAGTTCAGTATCCTAACTTCATGCCAAGCCTTAAAGGATATTCATTTAACTCTGGTTACATATTGACATAAGTTAAGGAAAATGCGCAGAACACATCTCAATGAGACGATTTCTTTCGAGCACCCAAATCATATGCAAAAACTGAAAGGTAAGATGATTTTTACACTTTTCGCTCACAAATTTTGCCGATCTAAACCTGTGTATATACAACTACTATTTTACAGTTTATCCTTGGCAAGCCATTACGTTCGTTGGCAGAGATGACTCATTAACAAGGCAAATAGTCAGCCCTTTTGATATGGACGGCAATGGAAAATATGACAGCAACCATGTTACTGTTTGGGGTATATCTGCAACACCAAGCCACGTGATTTACTTTGAAATTCTTGACTTAGACATTCAAGATGGAGAAGATTGCATGTATGATAGCCTTCAAGTAAGTTGATATATACTGGGCGAAACTTCCAAAGTAAGTAAGAATGTAAAGATCAAGAACCGATACAATCAAGTACCACACCTGACCCAGGATACCATTGGGAAAGGTACAGACTCACAGTGAGATACAACAAGCGAGAGCCGAGAGGTCAGCCCTTTCCCAGCAGGTGGCCACAAGGCACAAATAAACAGTAGCACACAAAGGCTTAACAAACACGAGACAGAAAAAAACCATAAAAGATTCACAAAAGAAAAAACGCCTTGGAACGGCCAGTAAAAAACCCTGGAGGGCTTAACCAGTTTCATGGTGCCAACCTCACCCTTAATTCAGATGTGGATCAAGACGCATAGATATTTGGTTTGCATGAAAGACCCTCAACTTATCTATGCATCATCTCCTAGAACATACAATCAAGATATAAAAAGGAGATAAAGCAAAGATAAGGACTCAACAGTAAATAAAACCGAATACCGGAGCAAAAAAATCCAACGGGGGCCCCGACAAACAGCCAAAGCATCAGGCCCCTACCATTTCATCAATCGATAAGTCTTTACGTCGGAACCGTCATAGAGTCTGAAGTCCGACCCACTGGCGTGCAATTAAAGAGGAAATCAAAGTTGCTTACAGTGATAGGGTTGACCACCAAGCATGCAGTCTGTTGCAATACATTGATGTTATAGCCAATTCTTTTATGATGGGAAACTATTTATATGAACTGCTCTGAAAAAGTATTAGAACCAACATTCGTCTTCAATTTATACCCTGGAATTCACGTTCCAAAAGTCCTTTGCGCAAGAGAGATTTCAGTCCAACTTGGAAACCGCCACTCGACATTTTCTCATATATCTTAGCATATATGATACATATATGGCTACAATTTACACTCTATTTGAAAAAAATAATTGAACAGAATCTGTCAAAATTTCATTTGTATAAATTGAAATTAACATGCTCATTTAATAGACTCTATAAAGGCACCATCGCATTTCATTTTCACACAAACGCTAGAATTTGAACCCATCGCTTAAAACCATGTATTTCAGGGACCTACAGTAAAAAACACCATTTTTATTGTGTTTTAAACGGACATTATTGAACATTTTTGGGTTTCGCCTTTATTGAGTAGTTATTTTCAGGCAAATGTTCCTATGGAAGCCCACATGCCATAAAACAACACAAGAATGTTTTATGGAGATTGAAATGTCTCAAGCTTTGTGTTTTACATGTTTAATGGTCATGAGTAATATACAAGAACAGCGTAACTTAGCAACTGACGTAATTAACGTTGACGTCATTAACGTTGACTGGTTCTGTGCAAAAGCCTAGTCAATGGACATGACATCTCTCCCTTTTTTACAAAAGAATTAGTCAATAAAACAATATTTAGCCTTAAGCTTGCTTGCTATTAAAATTAAGTATTTATACATCATGGATTCACCTTTTAAAATAATGGCCATTTATTCTGCAAGTTATAGTTTGGTTTTATCTTATTATACACATGCTTAGGTAAAGAACGGAATAAAATTGATATTGTTCTAAGCTTTTCTCCTTTCCTTAAAGCATTTCGTGTGCATATTTGGTGGTGTATGCTTTGTTTTATTTTCATTGACTCTTGATTTTTGTTTTATGCTTGAAACAGTTCGTTCTAAATATCTGTATCTGTTTTCCCACTTCTTCACAACTTCTTTCAAATCTTTGATTTCCAAGTGTATTTCATCTTCCATTGAGCTTCTTTCATGACTTTTGCAGTGTTCTGCCGTCTTATCATAGTTGAGTGATTGTTATGAATATGATTGCTTACGCTTGGATGTCATAACTAGTTTATTTACTTTCTGTTCATTCAGGTGTTTTGTCACATTAATGATTTCATCACATTCTTGTAACCTTGCAGAATGTGCGTCTCTTGTCCTGTATAAGCTCCGATTGTCTACCTTCTGCTTTACTCTCCTCATTTTAAGATGTCCCACATATTTGGCCGGAATTTTGTTATCAAATTCTTCTTTAATTCTTGATTCTAATTCTGTTCTCTTCAGCTTGAACATGCTGGTTTCAGACACAAAATTGTGTGGTATATATATGCCTTCATTTCTGTGTAGTTTTGTTCTACAAACCACTGCAAAATGGTCTCTCTTGTTACATTTATAACATCTCTTGCTATATGCTGGGCATCCTCTGCCTTTTATATGTACCCCTGACAAGCCACAATAGCCACATGTACTGTCTTCATTATTTAAACAGGTTTGCTGAAAATCATGTCTTCTTACCTCATTTTCAGATTCATTGTATCGCATTTTAGCTATCTGTAAAGATATAATTTCTTCTTCGTCAGCTTGTCTTAAAAATTCTGATAGCGTCCATTCTTTTCTGAAACATTTCTGTATAAGGTTATCATTTCTAACGGTCACAATCAACTGCTCTAGCAGTCTTTCTTCGTAGTTGTCTCCAAACTCGCAGTCTTCAGCTTTTTCTCTTAACCGTGCTGCATATGCAACTGTTCGTTCTCCAGGTCTGGGTCTGAGCTTTTGAAACAAATATCTTGCTAAATACTTGTTTTTTCTTGGCGAAAAATATGTGTTTAATTTCTCCATTAACTTATGGTATTCGTCTAGCTTGCCATCTGGCTCTGGCAGATATTTCTCAAGATATGCAATTTCTCTACCTCCAAATATTATTAGGGCATCTTTCTTGTCAGGTGGGGTATTTATCCTAAAATATCTAAATTCTCTTTCAATTTCCTCGAGCCATAGTTTCCAATCTTTATCTGCATTATGCAAATCTCTCAGCTTAAATTGCTCTATTGGCAAATGTCTTGTTTCTGGTATGAATGTCTCATTTATATCAAAACCATATCTTGTCATTATGCAATGCAAGAAGTTTGTGTTCAACAGGCAGATCTCTCTCTTTTTAGTTCTACTTATCTCTCTTTGTGCTTCTTTTCTTCTGCTCTCTTATTTCTGCTACTCCATTTATTTCTTTTCTTCTCTTTAATCTGCCTGATGATCTAGTTTCTCTCATCAACCATTTCTGCTTCTCTTCTATATCTTCTGGGCCCCAGTTAATCCTCGTCGCCAATGAAATGACTCAAGCTTTGTGTTTTACATGTTTAATGGTCATGAGTAATATACAAGAATAGCGTAACTTAGCAACTGACGTAATTAACGTTGACGTCATTAACGTTGACTGGTTCTGTGCAAAAGCCTAGTCAATGGACATGACAGAGAAGGCCTTTTTTTTTTTACAAAATCATCGAAACTGTCTGGTGCTGTAAATGGATATTATCAAACACTATAATGTTTATTTTGTAATAAAGTAGCGATTGCCATGCAATTTAGTGCTCTTATGGAGGCCCATATGGCCTAAATGAACACAGAAATGCGTTTATGGAATTGTTTTTGTTATACAATAGTATTGAAACATCGGTCACCCATTATCAAAGTGCTGCACATCAATCTCGACACTTCTGACGTTCGAATACAGCATTTGTGCATCACTGCACCAAAGTACGGTGGACTGTACAGGACATTTTATGGCATACATAATACTCAGTTTTTTGTCAAATTTTCTCGTCATACGAGTACAAAAATAAAAAATGACCGACAGATTGTGTGTTAACTTTCCGCACTATCAAAACATGTCAAGCTTTATGATAAATTATGAATCAGTCTCTGCGAGGCCCCGTTTTCGATTAACTAATTGATACGCATAAACCCCAAACGTTGGCATGTTGGTGATAAAATAAAATTGTCGGATATTAAACTGTTGTTGGTGAAAATACGAGTATACACAAGGCGAAAAACTTATAGCACTGTGTGCCACGTACAAAACCAGACTTAGTACTCTATCGTTACGCATAAATTAACATCCTTATTGTATCGAACTTTGTTGTGTTCAATCGAAGGAAACATATGCCTTTAGTGTTTCCCACAGCCTGAAAAAAGGGCAGGGTGCTGGCCAGAAAAAGGGCACTTTTGATGCGTGAAATTCACCCAAAAGGGCACTTTTGTTAGAACAGACTTTTCAAATGTGAGCTAGATAAAGGATTTTATGTCTGTTAAAAGGTTAGAATAGCTTCTAGTAGAGCATAGGATTCATTGGGATAACAAAAAGTTATTTTATAAAGTAAAAATTAAAATATGACTATTTTTATATTAAAATGAAAATAAGGGCAGGAGGGGGGAGATTTAGGGCAGGAGGGGTCAGCTTTAGGGCAGCAGGGTGCTCCCCCCTGCTATTCCTCTTTATGGGAAACACTAGCTTTAATATATTGTGTCAAATATCATTCAAACAGTTTACTAATAAATAAGCTATATTGAAAAAAATGTGTTTTGTTAACTGGCGGTTTAGAAGTTTCGTTCAGTATATATTCATCTAGTATATAAGCGCAATCATAGCAAGCGTGTTTTACAAATTTGCTTAAAAACTGCTGCTCAAAACAATATATCTGTAACCCTATACAAGCAGCTGAAATCTCACAAAATGCTAATTATAGCAAAAGCAGGTATTATACTTATTATAAGCGATGATATAAGTTACCGTATTTAATTGTAATAATCCTATGACGTCGCGTCAGGGAGATAAATCATGTCATGCAATAAAATTGATAAACCACTAGTGGTTTACAGATTTTCGGGAAACGTTATGACGTCCATAACAACGTTGCGTACATAATGACACACTTATTTCGACGTGTTGCGAAAAAAAAAGATAACATGCTCGGCAAGCCTCGCATTTTATCTCATTTTCCCAACTCATTTAATAAATTCAATAAAACATGAGCACTCACGTAAGATCATCTATTTATTTAATTTAAAATGTAGAATACGGATTCAATAAATCAAACCAGACCATCTGATAAATTGAGGATCATACATGAGTTCTCGTGTTTTATTGAATTTATTAAACAAGTCGGGAAAAAGAGAAAACATATGTGAGGCGTGACTCTGCACGAATGTTAGATTCAATTTATCATATGACTTTAAGATTACTTTGAAATTTCATTTTCTAAAGTAAAAACGTTATACTTTTCTCATTATGTACATGTAATCAACTTAAATACCTCATTTAAGGAGCAGTGTAGACCAGAATTCTCATCTCGATAATAACTATTGCTTTCTCTATGTTTCCTTGTATTTGTATAAGAATTAGATGTATGTTGGGAGCTTTAGTTATTTTTCAAATTCACAGCTGGATATTGCTATAAATAGCGTATATGAATGCTGCTTTTCAATGTATGGTATAAACTTAAAACTAATTTATGAATAGCCTAAAAATGGTTAAAATTTTACTTTCTCCATTTCAGTAACATTCTGCTTCTTCTATACCGATTCTCCAGTCCACCAATCGATAAATGTTTCCATCTGTTTACGTTTCACCTCTGAAACTTCATTCGGCCACTAAAATTAATTTACATGGAGTTTCTGACTCTGCCCTTCTTAGAAACCACTTAAAAGTTCGACTTTCTCCACTTAAGGCACCTGTACTAAGGACCTCTAGGAGTAAGTATAGAAGAGTGTAGTGTATCTCCTTATTTCTAAGTGCAAAGCCTAGCTCATAGAGGTGTAGCTGTTGCAAACATTTATGTCATAAATCAACTATTCAATTTAGCATAAATGGTAGACAATTCTCTGTTGTTACTAATTCTGATCTTGATTGAAGATCAACTGATGTTATTTATGTTTTATCTTGAGAAGAGAAAGATTGTGGCATGCAATATGTTGGCCAAACTTTTTGATTTCTAAAAACTAGATTTTCTGTGCACTATCAATGAATAAAAAAGCCTCGCAAAATTCATAATTTTCTTTATAGGCATGTCAATCAAACTAATAACTCTACTAGCAGTATTTCTATTAAGCCTGATGAAAAGATAACATATGATGATAATTCTACTAAAACATTTAGAAATATTCTTAGGTATGAATTAGAATTAAAGTGGATAAAATTATTACAAACACCACATCCACTTGGTTTTAGTGATAATATCTACCATGAAGGTAACATTTCAAGATTACCTGACTTTGATGTTTTTTTCTCTTTTAGATATCCGTAAACACAATAAGCGATCTCATGGTAAACACAAAATGGAAATTTAAAAGTTAACGCAAAAATAAACATGTTTTAACTTTTTCAGAATTAAGTATCACCTTAAAACATTCAGTCCAACATATGACCCTTTCGAGTTTAGTTACTTTTTCCATCTCTTCACTTCTTATTTTGGATATTGAGGCTAATGAATTCTATGACAATGCTCATCGACTTTATGATGCAGAACTTTTTACCCGGTGTTACACTCAACATGCCCATTGGTCATATATAGACTCCGAAATTAATCATATTAGACATTTTATCAAAATTCAATTTGTCAACAAGGGAATTGAAATCATTAACTTTCTCAGTATATTTAAATATAAATCTGTTATCTCTTCTATTCACACTTATTTTGAAGAAAAAGGAATCCCCTATCATTTGTTATAAGTACAATAAACCTATTCGTAGTACCGTTTTAACTATAACGAATTAGTAACAGAACTTGATATTGAAAATTCTATTACTGACTCTTGAGATTGTAAAAACTCTAAGTACTGCTATCAACCCGCTGGTCATATAGTCACAGGGAATTTAAAAATCATAACTGATTCAAAAATATGGTCTATTATATGTTAAGGACCTAAATGTAGGTTTCCTTTGCAAATATACTTCAAATCATGCCGTGAGGAAATTGCAGACGCCTTACTTAAATTGCGTAATCGCTGGTGTAAACGAGAGCCTGTTGAGTATAATGCTTAAATAGATGGAAACTAAATATTTTAAAGATTATTGATGTTAGAATTTCATTTTATTGCAACAATTTAGATCTTCTACCACCTAAACCTAAATTCACTTTTCAACATTTGAAGACAGGGATCCAGGAATTCCACAGGAGGTTTGCTTTGGCACCTGCAGATAAGGCTACTACATGTACATGTAACAATGTTGTGGTCATGTGAAAAAGGTACTGTATTAACACCCTAAAGCAAGAACTAAGCACTGCAAAAACATATGAGCATAACAGGCTTGACGATGCGTCTATCGTTGATAGGCATCGATGCCATATGGCAGCTAAGCCTGGGGTGTTTGTTGATGAGGACCATAAAAAGCTTCCTTAATTATACTGGTAACCTAAACTTCATTAACGACCCTATAAGTCGCGTTTTGTTCCTAATTCTAGTTCAAAACCTTTTCTAAATTTTAAAGACGATACTATGATTTGATATCTAAATTTCAAGTTAGAATTTAATCTCTCTAGCGCCAAGGACTTTTTTAACCTGCATTCTATGGTGGCTTGGTGTATAAATTGAAGAAGATTGTTGGCTCTGATAATTTTTCAGCACAGTTTATTAAAATAATTTCCCATTATAAAATTATTGGCTATAACATTAATGTATTGCAACAGACTGCATACTTGGTGGTCAACCCAATCAAGGTCAGGCACATTGCCTTCCTCTTTTTTTGCACGCCAGTGGGTAAGACTTCAGACTCGATAATGGTTCCGACTTAAAGACTTATTTTTTGATGAGATGGTAGAGGCTGATGCTTTGGCTGTTTGTCGGGCCAACGGGGGTTTACTTTTTGGATTTCTTTTCCTCCGATATTCAGTTTTATTTACTGTTGAGTCCTTTTCTTTGCTTTATCTCTTTGTTATATCTTGATTTATATGTTTTAGGAGATGATGCATTGATAAGTTAGGGTCTTTCATGCAAACTAAATATCTATGTGTCTTGATCCACATATCAATTAAGGGTGAGGTTGGCGCCATGAAACCGGTTTAAGCCATCCAGTAAAATATTTTCTAACCGTTCCAAGGCGGTGCTTCTTTCGTGGATCTTTTATGTTTTTTCTGTCTTGTGTTTGCTATGCCTTTGTGCGCGTCTGTTTATATGCGCCTTGTGGTCACCTGCTGGGAAAGGGCTGACCTCTTGGCTCTCGTTTATGGCGTCTAACTGTGAGTTTGTCACTTTCCCATTGGGATCCTGGGTCAGCTGTGTTATTTGATTGTATCGATTCCTGATCTTTTCACCCTTACTTACTTTACTTACCTTCATGTACAACAACTGAGTTGTCTATTATTTTGACTTCTTGCCATGTGATTAAAATCCATTTCATTAAATATTGCACAATAGTTTATGCAAGAAATGGTAAAAATATATTGGTCCATTAAAAATTCAGGTGAATTCTTAATAAATTGAAGTCTAGCATCTGGTTTGTCTACATAATTATGATTTGTCTACCCTCTATACTACATTGCCTCATAATCAAATCAAAGAAAAACTAACAGAATAAATTGAACAGACATTTAACAGAGATGGCTCACTTTATTTGGCTTGTAATGATAAAAAAATGCCTTTTTTACTTCTGAACAACTGAAACGATAAAGACTCTGGCAATGTCAGAAAATATGTGATGTTATCCATTATCTTTTGGACATTATATCTATAAAATTTGGCTTGAAATTATTAAGACCAATTTAAGGTATTCCAAAGGATACTAATTGTGCTCCTCGTGTTGCAGATTTGTGTTTGTTTTGTTATGAGAGAGACTTAATGTTGTCTCTGTCAACAATAATCAAACTAATATTATTGAAGCGTTTAACTCCACCTCAAGATATTAAGATGACTTACTTTATATTGATAATTCTAAACTAATGTTGGTCAGATATATCCTACTGAACTTCAGTTAAATAAGGCAACATTTTCTGATACTGAATCTCCGCTTTTCAATAACAAATCGCAAAGTTTCTTCCAAAATTTATGATAAACGGGATGATTTTTACTTTGAAATAGTAAATTTCCCATTTCTTGGTGGAGGCATTCCTCACTCTCCTTCCTTTGGTGTATATATTTCTCAGCTTATTAGTTTTGCAAGAGTGTTAACTTCAACAACAGCAGAAACTAGGGCAAAGATTTGGTACCAGTAAAATCGAATGGCTTAGGCTGCTGTCCATTCTAAAGCGGTGGTTGTGTTGTGGTTGATTTTTTGTTTATTGTTACTCCCATTGTGGGAGTCTGTAATTGTTCTATGTTTTGTTGTACGTTACTTATGTCCATTCTAGTTATGCACTCATCTTGGTGGAGAAGAGAGGGCTGGTCGCATTGCTTAGTTTGTCTTCCTGATGTCTCCTGTTATGACTCTTCCGGGCGGTGCCATGGGTTTGTCTGCAGTTTGTAATTGTGATATTTTCTGATCATACTCACTTAATATTTTTGTTATGGACGTCATAACGTTTCCCAAAATTCTGTAAACCACTAATTGGTTTATCGATTTTATTGCATGGCGTAATTCACTCCCAGACATGACATTATATGAAAAATGGATAAAATGTTAAGTATTTGATAAATGAAGACTGCAATGTTGTAGCACATCTTTCTATAATCTAGATAACTCTTAAACGCATATTTTTATGGAAATTAAAATGTTTTCCCCGTAAGAAAATATTATTTTCTCATTAAACATACTGCATCAAAGATATAAACTTATTTTTATTTTTATGCTAGTTCAGAAATTAAATATTGTTCAATCTGAATCTATGAGGGATGATCAAAAAGTTCTGATCTTTAACTTATAGCTTTGTCCAGAGACAGTTTTGAGAGGCATATTATGCACCATTTAAAAGAAGTAGTGTTTACCTTTATAATGATGCTAATATTTTCTAGCCGTACTGTTTCGTTGAATAATCACAGCACATTAAATCTGGCCCACTCCATACAACTGGTCTGTTTTAAGGTTATAGAATTATAATAATATTTGATTCTGGATTTTCCAAGCCCTGCATCTTTAAAACTACAAAATAATACTGAATAATTTTTTTAATTTTTGTTACATTTAATATAGGGATCAAACATGCCTTTTCATACATTAATGTTCGCCAGGTCCCAAGGGAGGTGTTGAAATCTGAGGCTGAAGGCCTGACGAACGTTAATGCATTAAAAAGATCACTACTATTGCATGAAATCATCGTATTTTGGCTAAATTTTGGATCGATTTTTGCCCTTTTTGGTTTTGATTTTTAACATAAGTCAGGCAGTGAGTTTTACATTCGATATTCTTGATCTGGGCCAACTGAGTTTGTTGAACAACACGTGTGGTACCCGGTGTGGTGGCTTACACAATTTTTCTGTTTTGCTTAGATAATTTGATATTTAGTGGAGTTTTATTGACAACATGATGATTTTATCCAATCATATATCAACTTTCTTACATCGCTAGGTAAGTTGAAATAGCTCTGGTTAGTTAATTTTTCCTCCATCGCGACTGGAATCGTCGACATATTCAGATGACGAGCTTTGGCAGCGATTGCTTTTGGTTAGACATATGGAGACCCCTTGGGCATAGATTACGCTAAGCCTTCCCCCACCAGTAGATTCTTTTCCTGTCACGTACACCTGCAGTTTTCTAAAACATCGCCAGCACTATAAAAGGCGGATTAATTTGGTTGCCCTGGTGAGACATAGTCAAAGTTACAAAACCATGTTTCAACAGCATGTGAATTCCATTGTAAAAAAATGAATTTCTCCGCTTAAAACATGGCTATTGAAACCGTGTGGCACATATTTTATGCAATAATGACCATTAAATGTAAGGAAGGCGACAGTTTGTGTCGATTCAATATTTAAAACACAGTGTGCAATTTTAATGACATCATTTAAATTGACAACTACCTTTTTTGAATACAGTGCAGAACTTTTATAGCCGAAAATATTCTATTTATGTCTATCGTTTTGGACTAAAACATGCAAACCCTAATATCGGCGAAATATCTAAAATCAATATTATCTAAATCACGTAAGTATCTTAATCTTAATCATCTTTGCAAGCCAAGGGTACTAAGTCCACTACGATATATCTAACATTTGGACACGTGATTTGGTTTTATTTTTAGAAATACACACTACCGAATATTGACCTAATTTGTGGACTTGTTTTAATTTCCTTATGCGAGTTACTATCAGTCTCCGACGATACCGACTATTCATAAATGCTTCAGACAAAAGTCAGTTCATCTTAGATTGCCTAAAATATGTTTACCTTTAATACAGCTGATGTTACAGCAGTATAGACAGGTCAAAACTGCAAGTGGTCCAAAAATTGATTATAACAGTTGCAAAGCCATACATTTAAGGGCCCATGCAACAGAGATCATATAGAAACTTCGCCATATGTACATGACATATTGACTTCTGGATGTACATTGGGCAGTCCTTAAAACGAATTACTGATGTAAGATTTTCCATCGTTCCTTCAAATTACATTAAACTTGTGAGAGCGGTGTATAGACAAAGACAATAGTACTTTTTGGTACAATTTTCAGACATGTTGCATTGATGGATACAGAGATATCAAGCAAGGATCAGAACTTTCGCATCATCCCTCGTATAAATCAAACAAAGGCTTGTCTGGGACTCTACGAGTCATTTCATTTTAAACGACTTTACGACGGTATGAGTCGTTTGAAATGAAATGACTTGTAGAGTCTTGCACAGACAAAATCCTATCAAAAGTACCCTTATTTCAAACATTAACTCTTATCACTACAAAAACGTTATCCGTTTATTTTTTGTTTGTTTAAAGATGTTTCTGACTGTCATGACTTTGGATTTACATGAATCAAACGTTTTGATGCAATCGAACTCTTCATGGTTTTTGTAATAACACAGAGCCAGGCGCTATCAGCTGCTTTATAAGATAAAAAATAGTAAGTGAGTATGATTAGGAAATACCACAATCACAAACTGCAGACAACCCCGTGGCACCGCGAGGAAGAGCCGCTCAACCATCACGAGACACCAGGAAGACAAATTAAGCAAAGCAATCAGCTCTCTCTTCCCCATCAAAATGATTGCAATACTAGAATGGACATAAAGTAACGTACAACGAAACATAGAGCAATTACAGACTCCAACAATTGAAGTAACAATAAACAAAAAGTCAACAACAACAGAACCACCGCCTTAGAACGGACAGCAGCCTTAGCCACCGAGGGACTTAAATGCATGTTACTGGTACCAAATCTTCTGCTTTCAGCACGCACTTTAAAACCCGCTGTATTTTGCGCTTATTACCTAAAACTGTGAGGTGAAGAAAAAGTATTTCAAAACCACAAAGCTTTGGTTTGATATGCTCATATTTAGGTTAAAATTCATTCCACATTATTGGCACCTTATTTACAAAAAGTGAGTTTGGAACGTGTTTATTTATAAATTTGTTTATCATATGCTAGGGAAGTTTGAAAACGCATCACAATATTTTTGCATTTTTCTTGCAAACCCTATATGCGATTGAGATCTAACTCGCAGGTTTTAATGTGAAACCCTGATTTGGTATGAATCAGTCGTTAATTTAACTGCATTATAACGCTGTTGATGACGTCACATGGGTACAAACTGTATCTAGCACCATTCTTCAAAGTCAGTTGAAGTTCTTTGATTTGTTTTTGCTTAAAATGTGGCGTGTATGATACCTTGACCAGCAAACCAGTTTATGGACTTTTTTATAATTATAAGTAATTGATTACGTCAATATTTCAAAATTAAACGTCAAATCTGAACATCAATTTACAGCTCCTTTTCAGAAACATTTCCATAAGTAACCTTTATGCACACTTTAATTACTGATATTGACTACTTACACTTATGTCGGGAATGCATTTTCAGGAGATATGCTGTCGTGAATGTGTTCGAGAATGTCTTAAAAGTTTACGTTAACGTCACTTGCACAATACAAAAGAAACGTGATACAGGCGTGAATTGTGCACAATCTTTCATTATCCCCATGCTTTTTTTAAAATAGCGATTGGGATACTGCAATCGCCTCCATCCATCCGTCACGCTATTGCCTCCTAAACCATTGGGCAAAGTCTAACCACATTTGGTGTGTGAGTTGCTTACATGAATGGGGCGCGCAACGGCACAATTGTTTTGCAGGGCCCCCTGGCGCCCTAGGGAGTGGTCAAAAGGTCAAATATCATATAATTTCAATTAAATTACAAAGTCAATTTCAAATATTTTTAACCAAACTTTGTGTGTCTTCTCACAAATGAAAGATATATGTTATATCAGAAGGGATTTAAATTCTGTCGCCTGGGTCTTGCCCCAGGGTTGGGACTTGGGGGGTACAGGGGGGTTGGGGGTCAAAAGTTATTTTTTACGATAATCAACCAAATTTAGTGTGTGAGTTACTCGCATGAATGTCACGTGCAACGGCACAATGTTTTAGTCCCCGCCCCCTAGGGCCCTGGGGAGGGGCAAAAAGGTCAACTATCATTAATATTTAATTGCAAAGTCAATTTCAAATATTTTTAAACCAAACTTTGTGTGTTTCTCACAAATGAAAGTTAAAAACCTATCAGATTGGGTTTTCATTCTGTCGCCTGTGTCAAGCCCCAGGGGTTTGACTTTGGGGTGCTGGGGGTTAAAATTATTTTTTCTGAACATAGTCATGTGACGTATCAAATTAAAAAGGGATGATCAGTAGACCAGTATACACAGAAAAAAATTACCCTAGAACCAAACTGGTGACCTTTGGGTGGGGTGCCATGGAATGTGTTCTGTTTTGTATATGCCCTAAGCCTCTTCCAACAAAACAGGACAAAAGGAAAACAATCCAAGTTTTGAAAGGCCGAAGATGTGGAATTTTATTGCTAGACTAAAATAATCACAGTGGGTTGGATATGTTGATATCTTTTAAGGGGTGTTAATTTGACTGAACTGTCAATTTATTTTGAATCGTTCAATGATGAATGTTCTATCGTGAAAGAAGCCTAGGACGCATAACTGATGAGTCAGGAATCAAAACTATCGTGGGTTAACTTGCAGCTGAATTTGGGTCCTTCCAAATCGACCATACCTGTCTTAAAACGGATACTTTTTCAATATCTTAAACTAAATTTACAACCATGAATTTTCTAGGGCACGCTAAAATCTGGTCAGAACACGATATGCAATGACAATAATCTTACTGACATTCTCATGGTTTGTGAAATAAAGTTATTTATCTGGGTCCCTAAGCATATATTTTTTCACCATGCCTTAGGTTTTAAACAACATGATAATTGATATCGAATACAAATTTTCTTAACTTTGATTGGTAACGGACACTTTGTGCTGTATTTAAACCCATGATGTCGTCGTTTTATGGTTAAGTGCACATTTTGACACCTGATAAGGCTCTATTCAAATTATCCATATGCAAATTATTGGTACCCCCAAACGTTGGAAATACATATTATGGACATGCTAAAATTATATGTAAAACATATTAGTATCCGATAACACAGAGTTATCATAAATGATTCAGATAAAACTTACCTAGCATTTACCTCAAAATGGGATTTCATTTAATACAGTTGTTGTTTCAATAGTGTAAGCGAGTCAAATAGTTTGATGACTGATTTTATCCATCAGTGCCTAGACTAAAACTTATACTTAAGTCACTTCTTGTGCCCCTATTCTGAACCTCAGTACACCTAGAATTGCACTACATGGACAAACAGGCTCGATTTGCTTAAATAAATATATAATATATCTTTTTTGAAGGTGTTTAATGCCACTTCACGCTTGGGAATATACTGTGGAACAAAAACACCTGAAGAACAAAACGCTCCAACTGATACGCTGTTCATATACTTTTATTCAGATGGCATCATAGAAGGCACAGGGTTCAATATATCATTTGTTGAGGATTATGGTAAACTAGTTTATTTTTCATTTCATCTAATAAACTTAAAATCTATTACCTGTTCTATTTCATCTAATAATCTTAAAATCTAGTACCTGTTCTATTTCATCTAATAAACTTAATATATATCACCTGTTCTGTTAAATCTATTTCCTATAATAAATTTAAAATCTAATACCTGTTTTATTTTATCTAATATACTCAAATTCTAATGCATGTTTTGTACAAATAATCTAACGGAGTATACCTGGCCCCAGGTAATAAACCTGTTTTCATGCTCATCTCAGCTGAGCACGAAATTTTAGCTGCTCATAAAAGCAAAATATCTAACAAACAAGAAGTTTCTTGCTTTTTAGTCTCTTAGATGTTGTATTCATCATGCTAATAAATGTTAAAATGCCAACTATTATTGACACTTTAACATTTATAAGCAAGATAAATTTCGTGTTCAGCTGAGTTGAGCAAGAAAAAAGTTTTATTGATAGTTTTTTATATTTATTTATCGTGTTTGTCATGCTTACTTGTCTCTTCATTGCAGCCGCCTTGTAGTCGCCTGCTGGAAAAGGGCTGGCCTCTTGACTATCTTGTATTTATTTGTTTTATTGTGTTTTTGTCACTTTTGCATGTGGTGTCCTAGGTCAGGTGTGGTACCTGATTGTAACGATTCCTGATCTTTGCCTCCTTACTTACTTTTATAACTTCGGGGCCTGGACACAACGCAATCACAGATCACAGATTACAAACCAACCCATGATGGTATTAGAAAAATACAGAGATCATGTACAGCTACGTGGAAGCAAAAATCACAAGTAGACTAACGCAACCAGCTTTTTTTCTCAGAAAGCTGATTGCAAAACTGAAAAAGAAACCTTCAACTACATAACAAAACCATGGCCTAACACATATTTCTCAGAACAATGAAGCAAAAACAAACAAGGAATCTGCAACATAATCACTCTCTTTGAACAACCAGGCCTATTATATGAGTTCAGCGATAGATTTAGTCCTTGTTATGAGTTTTGCTATCCATGTAGTTAATGTTTTGAATGTTTCATCCTACAGTCCTTCACGGATATTTGGTTCTGGCAGAATGCAGAATACTATTCAGCTAGAGTGCTTGCATGGGCAAGAGATTTATCATCATTGACTGGCACTAAGTAAGATTCTAGTGATAGTTAAATACACCAACAATATTTCATACGTAATTGGAACTCTAGGGAACCATTTTTCGTTGGCACCATATGTGTTTAAGATATTAAACTGCAATAGAACGAAGTTGAAATAGGATTTGACCTTAATAGTTGACTATCCATATCGGGATAAGAAGAATAACATTTTACTGTTTAAGTTTACAGCTAGAATAAAAAAATCTGAATATTCTTTTTAACCATTGCACTATTGTTAATCCTTTCAAAATCACAAATGGACGAGAAAGGATTCATAGCAATTATAATGTGTTAATGTGTGGCAAGGAAATTTAACCCAATAATCTAAATTACGCATCAGAAACGAGACACTACATATGATGAGTACTTTTGACTCCATTCTCATATTTTCATTAACAGCAAGGTTAGTATTGTTTTCAAAATATAAATTAGCTAAACAATATCACCTGACATTACGCCTGGGAGTATCATAACATCATGTATTAAATTGATGGACAGGTAGTGGGTTAACTGTTAAGTGACGTTATAAAATGATGCCTATATATTCATCATGTATTTTCTATGGAAGCTTTGTTTACTTGTTTTACGTTAACAGCGAGCTTTCAAGGTAAAATTATTGTCAACCAATAAGTATGATCCACAATTTGTGTTCCTGTATTATCAATTTAAGTGTCATAAATTCAAATTCAATAATGCATGAACATCCATGTGGGACCCTAAAATATGAATAAAACTCTATAGGAACAAACATGTACATATTATCTTCTCTTTATAAATTTCATAATACATGAGTACTTTTGTAGCATCCTCTATATGATTTAAATATTACATGATCACGCATCAGATATTCTCTCTACATAAACATTCATGTATGACCATATAGATAATTTCAATGACATAAGATCATTTATATAAAACCATACACATTTGGTTCGCTTATGAAAGTTTGTTAAAAATTCAAATAAATGACTGGATTAAACCATATTATCAAAATGAAATTTCCCATCTTATCATTTGACAAATTCATTTCATATTTAAGGGATTTGGGTAGTCTGTTTCAATTGCATTCATTTTTAAAAGTACATTCTTAAGCAAACAGTGCAAAACGTAAAACAATTCCGGGTATGTCCTGTAAAATAGACGCTATGCTTTAATAGTTTATAAAATGTACTCACTACTCCCATGTAGGATGACAAGCTGTACAAGAGCAAACTATTTAAGGGCTTCGAATTCCAAATGCCAAGATATAAATTCACATAGTCATTGAATTTAAATCACATTAATAGAGTAGAAGTACATGTACACTATCTCTACTTTTAACAATAAGCCAAATAGTTTAGAAGCTTTGCAGAGGTATTTGTTTGGCTTATCTAGGGAACGTGATGAAGTGAAAGTAATTGCACTCTCTGGTTTAAACAATTCTTGGTTTAAGGACAATATATTGTCTATATATGGACAGTTAATAGTCTGGAGAGCAGATCCAAAATTATCAAATAGAAATAAGTATGTAAGTAAAACCAGAAAATGCCATAATCAAACGCTGCAGACCAACGCATAACATCGTAATGAAAAGGCAAAAAGCAATAATGGCCACCTGACATCAAGAAGACATTAAAAGTAAAACAAGCTCTCGCTTCCTTGGTGAGATGATTGCAAAAATAGAAAAGACAAAGGTACTGCATAACTGATCAAGGACCTTACACATAACCCAACCAATAATGAGAGCAACCATAACAATGAATACACTGCCCTAAAAAGGCAGCAGCCTAGGCCACTCAGGTGAGTTAGAGGGGAAATCTTAAATCAATTTCACAAACCATACCTTCGCCCTAGATTCTGCTGTTTTAAAACCGCAAAAAAAAATCAGCTAGCATAATTCGAAAACTGCAGATAAGGTTTTATTTAGTCTATTCATGATTATTAATCTGTTAAGCTCCGAAATTCAGTCCACTAGTGCCAGTCTAATAGTCGTTATTCTTTTTTTTTCTGCGAGAACCTAGTATTTCTTATGCATCAAAATATAAAAACACAAATGTACTAGAAAGTATCCGTAATAATAATTATGTATCAATGTGTTACAAAGAAATAAACTTTTACTCTTACTTTCAACGTTATTCGTTTGGTAAATATCATAGATTATGTTGTATTTTGTGGGTGGACAATTTTGTAGAAACCTGCAGACATAGTAACTGGGGAACTAAATAGCTTCATCAATAATGTCACTGGTCGCATTTTAATGCTTTTACTAGAATTTACCTCAGAGAGTGTATTATTTTGCAGAAATTCTAGAAGTATGCACATCAAATACACTGTTAACCGCTGAAACAGGCATCTTCACCTCTATGGACACCGACAACGATGGGATGTATGATTTTAATCTTCACTGCGTCTGGATCATTGAAGCTGGAGAAGATGAATTTGTCAAGATAATTATCCAGAGTATTGACATACAAGAGGATGAATTCTGTCGTTATGACTTTCTAGAGGTTCACTGTTGTTATGTATTTATATAATTTTTGACTTAAACTAACCTTATAGGGACACTTTACTGAATAGTTATTTATACTTTGTGAATAACTCCGTAGGGTAGAAATTCAATGGTAGAGGCGAATGTTATTTGATTACTTTACTGAGATCAAAAACTCCAATTGCAATAGATGGCTGGGTTTTAATTGGCTTTTTATTCTAATATATGACTAAATCTGTATTTCAGAAAATGTTTTGAATAAATAATAAGTAAGTTTGTATGATCAGGAAAAACCACAATCACACACTGCAGAACAACGCCCGGCACTGTGGGGAAGAGCCACAGAACACTAACAAACAAAAGGACAAGGGCATGGACCAAGCACAGAGCCCTAACAATCCGATGGGGTGAACATTAAACAAAGAATCCTCAACAACAGTACCTCCGCCTTAGAATTGACAACAGCGTCAGCCATTGGGGGCTCAAATGCATTTTACTGGCGCGAAATCTTCGCCCAGGATTCTGTTGTTGTTAAAACACAAAAACAGTTTAGCTCGTATGGAGGCTTCCTAATGGAAGTTTCCTAAATTATGGAATGTGGCATCACAGAAAAGCAATCTAATTAAATTAATACACTATGTTGAAACAAAGAAAAGGGCTCACAATGACTTGTCAGAACAGTTTATTAAGGGGATGGATCTTTCAAAAGCGCTTACTAGCATGAAATTTTTCCTGTATAAACAAAAAATGCTTTTTTATCACGGAAACGGATACCTTTGGTCACATGGTTGTATGAATGATTTATACATCTCACATAGATCATTTTACGCCCCAACAGACAGTTTTTGAGCAATCCGCAGCATGCTTATCAGTCTTTTTTAGAGTTAATTCCTGGTTTGAAACCGTTTACAATATTGTGAAACACTGGGTGAACTTTTGAAAAAACATTTGCATGAACACGAACTACAATTATCCTACTACAAGTATTTTCGACCCATAATGTACAAATTTCTTGTAGAAAAATATATATTACAATTTTTGCTTATAAACTTTTCAAGGTCAAAATGAAAAAAATGTAAATAATACCAGAAATACATATATTTCGGTCAAAAAAAATCTAAATATGTAGTCAGATAATTGTTGTTCATGTTCATTCAAATGGTGTTCTCTAAAGTTCACCCTGAGTTTCACAATATCGTAAACGGTATCAAACCAGGACGTAACACTAAAAAGACTGTTAAGCATGCTGCATTTGCTCAAAAGCTGTACGTTGGAGCGTAAAGTGTTATATGTGAGATGTATAAATTGTTCATACAACCATGTGGCCAGAGTCATCGGTCTCCTTGATAAAAAAAAGAAATTTTTGTTTCTACAGGAAAAATTTCATGCAAGTAAGAGCTTTTGTAAGATATATCCCCGTAATGAATGACTCAAACAGATATTTAGAGAGTATTACATTTGGCATTGGGTTTTTGCCAAAGTGTCAACCTGAGACCCTTTTCTTAACCCAAGCGCTTAGACTTAAGGTTTAAAAATATTAGTTAAGTGTTTATAAAGAATGCATTAAGCAATTCCCCATATTTTTGCAAGTTTCTCACATATTCAAGGGATTTGTTTGACTAAAATAAACGTACAAAGTGTAAGCCAAACAGTAAACATCACTTTTTGTCATCCAATAAGATTATAAAAATAACAAATAGCATGAAAAAGATCAATCTTAAAACCCGGTCCAACAGAGCTCGCGACTGCGCTTTAACCTCTCCATGACTGAAAAATAATGACAATTGCAGAGAGGTTGCTGAGGTCGCAGCAAGGCTTTACAAAGGTTGCAACAAGGTCGCTGATCAGTCGCTCCCAATCTTTTACTCATATACTACTCAAAATTTGATAGGGATCACTTTTTTAGTTGTGTGTAAAAACGTAACCAAATATATACGCTTATTTATTTTTACTGCTTTACTTTTATCCATTCTTTGACCTCTAGAATACGAAATGATCTTGATTGTATTGCTACCTGCGCTTGCACGAGCGGCACGGAAAACTGCATACCCATGAAATAAGGCGTTTTTGAATGCATTTAACAATATGAGCATGTGGCAATCTCGTGTTTTTGCTTCGTGTTTTCGATTCTAACTGGAACTTTGTACCAAATTGTGCTCAGAATGCCGAATAGAAGACGTTTAACTTCAGATGAAATGCATGTTGGCATTGGTATGCTTGAAACAGGGTGGTCTCAAATGAATGTGGCAAAACACCTGAATGTGTCACAGAGTGTTGTCTCCAGGATGTGGAATCGTTACCAAACGAATCGAAATGCTCAACATCGACACGGTGGTGGTTGTGCAAAGGCAACATGCGATATTCAAGATCGTTACATTGGTCTTTTAGCCAGACGTAACCGTTTCCGTAATGCAATTTTTACGTAACGACTTCCAGAACGCTACAAACGTACAACTTTCAACGCCAACCATCAGAAACCGTTTGCACAGTTCCGGCTTGATGGCACGACGACTAGCAATTCGCATTCCATTCTACCCGTACCACATCCAGAAGCGTTTCAACTGGACACGTCAACAAGTTGGATGGACGTTAAATGACTGGACCCCTGTGCTTTTTACGGGTGAGTCAAAGTTTTGCATTGACTTTACGGATCGACGTTCTAGAGTGTGGAGAGCACGTAACGAACGTTATGCACCAGTTTGTGTCGCTGAACACGACCGTTACGGCAAGGGCTCAGTTATGGTATGGTCCGGATTCGGCATGCAAGGGAAAATGGACCTACACATCATTGAAAACGGAACATTGACGGCTGTGCGTTATGTGAACGAGATCCTGGACGTTTATGTTCGACCGTATGCAGGTGCCATAGGTGCTGATTTCATTCTTATGGACGATAATGCGCGCCCACACAGAGCACAATTCAGTAACCAATATCTGGAAGATGCCATCATCGTTAGAATGGACAACTCAGTCCCCCGACATGAACCCAATCGAGCATGCCTGGGACATGCTTCAGAAAGCGGTTTCTGCTCGCCCAATCCAGCCAACAACGGTTCCAGAGCTCAGAACAGCGCTACAGAAGGAATGGGCCAGACTTCCTCAGCAACATCTTGGTAGGCTTATCAGTAGCATGCGGAGGCTATGTCAAACTGTAATTGACGCTCGTGGACATCATACTTGCTATTGACATCGGTTTAAGTAATGTTTCAAGGATTTTTGTTGACTTTCTAAATTTGGTTACAACCCAATCTTGTCTGTTTTTGACCCCTATCATGTTTAGGCGTCCGTTACACCCGAACGGACTGTGTGCGATACTGATTTTGCATGTCATTTGAAACCTGAAATCATGCAATTTGATAAAAGTGTGTGCTAAAATATTAATTTCTTGTCGTATATATAATAAAATATGATCCCTATCAAATTTTGAGCAGTATATAAGTACACCCAAGGGTTTTTGTGACAAATATACAAGGCAGCTCAATGATTATCTTCCTTCCTCTGGCATATGAGCAAATTGCTACACTTACCTCTATTTACTAATACAAGACTTAGTACAATGTCTTCCCTTTAACAATCAATCATTTTAAAGCACTCCTAACGTTCAAATTCTTGCTTCCTATCGTGGCAAAGTGTAGTTGTACTGTCTGCCAGGTGATGCATGTAACCCACAGACTGTTTTATCTGTAAACATGCATAGTAGCGTGTCATCATATGTTAAAAATAAATAACATCGTTGCCCCTTTTATACTGTACATGATACAAGAAATATTTGTATTTTTATTACATTGTAAACTACCCAAATACTACACACTGACTATTTCTCTTGCAACACAAAAATTTGAAGCCTAAAGAATAAAGAAGGGGGCTCTATATTTTGACGAGAGGCGGTAAATAACTGTACTAATAGATACAAAACGTTTTAAAAATTGTAAGTGAGTATTATCAGGAAATACCACAATCACGAACTCCAGACAACCCCGTGGCACAATGAGGAAGAGCCGCTCAACCATCACGAGACACCAGGAAGACAAATTAAGCAAAGCAATCAGCTCTCTCTTCCCTATCAAGATGATTGCAAAACTAGAATGGACATAAGGTAACTTACAACAAAACATAGAACAATTACAGACTCCCACAATGGAAGTAACAATAAACAAAAAGTCAACAACAACAGAACCACCGCCTTAGAACGGACAGCAGCCTAAGCCACCGGGGGGCTTAAATGCATTTTACTGGTACCAAATCTTGGCCTTATATTCTGCTGTTGTGGAAGTACAAAAAATGTTCAGCTCGCATGGAGGCCATCTAACTAATGCAATGTATCATCATGGAAAACACTCTAATCAAATTACTACACCATGATTAAACAAAAAAAGGGCTCACGGCTCACAGATAGTCAGAGCTAAAGAAAAGCTCCAGTTGAGCCACGGTGGGTCCAGCTACAAATAAGCATCAGGCACCAACCCACTGATTAAAGCTTTACGTCAGAGCCGTCATAGAGTCTGAGGCCTGACCCACCGTCGTGCAATCAAAAAGGAAACCATAGCTATAAACAGTGATTGGGTTTAAAACTAGGCATGCAGACTGTCGCATGATATCCAAGCTATATCCAAGTAAGTAATGGTGCAAAGATCAGGAATCGATACAATCAAGTACCACACCTGACCCAGGATACCAATGGGAAAGTGACAAACTCACAGAAGACACCACAAACGAGAGCCAAGAGGTCAGCCCTTTCCCAGCAGGTGACCACAAAGCACATATAAACAGACGTGCACAAAACATAGCAAACACACGACAGATCAAAAACATAAAAGATCCACAAAAGAAGTACCGCCTTGGAACGGTCAGTAAAATATTTTACTGGAGGGCTTAAAAGTAAGTAATGGTGCAAAGATCAGGAATCGATACAATCAAGTACCACACCTGACCCAGGATACCAATGGGAAAGTGACAAACTCACAGAAGACACCACAAACGAGAGCCAAGAGGTCAGCCCTTTCCCAGCAGGTGACCACAAAGCACATAAAAACAGACGTGCACAAAACATAGCAAACACAAGACAGAACAAAAACATAAAAGATCCACAAAAGAAGTACCGCCTTGGAACGGTCAGTAAAATATTTTACTGGAGGGCTTAAACCGGTTTAACGGCGCCAACCTCACCCTTAATTCAGATGTGGATCAAGACACATAGATATCTGGTTTGCATGAAAGACCCCTAACTTATCAATGCATCATCTCCTAAAACATATAAATCAAGATATAACAAGGAGATAAAGCAAGGATAAGGACTCAACAGTAAATTAAACTGAATACCGGAGCAAAAGAAATCCAACAGGTAAACCCCGGTGGGCCCGACAAACAGCCAAAGCATCAGGCCCCTACCATCTCATCAATAGATAAGTCTTTAAGTCGGAACCATCATAGAGTCATAACGGCGCCAACCCAACCCTTATATAACGTTTTACTATCTTTTTGAATTGATCACAAAAATTAGGTTTTCCAACAATTCATTTGAATTTATAGACTAAATCACCATAAAATATAGGTTCTGATATGCCTTGCTGCTGAAGAGTTTTAACCCAATGTTGTATTTAACAATTAACTCTAAGTGTCTGAGTTTAAAGTTCATCCATGCATGTAAAAGATATTCTTATCAATGCTTGTCACTTGTGGACAGCTTAAAATTGTCACCATTTCCTACATTTACATTGTTTGTAACTAACGACACAATAGTAAAGTGTGTATGATCATTAAACCAATCAATTACGTGCATGATGTATTGTATAAAAGTATGCTACTATATCTGCTTTCAAATCAGCTAATCCATGTGCGGACTCAGAAGGGACGAGGCACTTGGGGTCGGGACCCCGAGCTACTGGAAATAAAAAAAGCTACAAACCCTGCATGCAACGTTAGGCCATCATCACCCCATTAGTGATTCACCTTTTAATGACCTGCTTTTATTTGTGCTCCAGGTTTTCGTATGAGTATATTAAAAACGTTGTCAGAGCTGTATCCTCTACCCCACTGAGCAACTTTCAGCATCCCAACATGTAATTATAGTTTTTTTCTAGTCTGAATAGTATACAAGTTTTGATTTCTATTAATTTATGATCTAGTTTGACTACTTTTGTGGACGCAGCGAAAACACGACGTATTTTGTTGTTTGGTAGAGTAATCACATGTTATTTAACTACACTGTAGACTGCTAGTTATGTTTCAGGAAACAGCTAGAAACAAAGGATGTGGGAATGTTATGCAACATATTTGAGACTATTCATAAACATTATGGTTACAGTATCTTTTATCTTACTTTAGAAAGACTGTATCATATTTGGAAATAGTTTAAAGCACTTTATTTCGATGTACCATATTCAATTTGATTATTCCCATACGGCTGCGCCTCATTATTTTTCAACTTGAAAAAGAGATGATCATTTTAGGCTACTCTAGCTATAAATCTGCTGAAAAAGATAGGTTGTACATTTTACTTTCAGGTATTTGAACTAGTACATAATGGTTTCTCAGGTAGATTTTGTGGTACAATTCCGCCTCCAGCTATAAACTCTGAATGGAACACGCTAAATGTACTGTTCTCTACTGATGCCAACATTGCTGGATCGGGGTTTGTTGCAAAATATTGGCACGAAAAAGGTATCTTTGTATTTATAGGTGGTAGATCGTTTTATACAATTTGATTATTTCCAGCTCTAGCCAAATTCAACGCAGGATTGATATATTTAAAACATTTCAATTTGAACATAAATTATAAACGAGGGATGATGATAAAACATTATTGGCCCCTTTTACTTTGAGCTACCAGGGAACAAAAATTTGACCATTATTTTTCAAATTAATCTCCCTTCAAAGCAATGCACTTGCACATCTCTGTTCGAGCTTTCTTATTCCTTCAAAATAGAAGGATTTTTTCCTGGTCCCACCAGTACTCGGTTACTGCCTCTTTGACACCTTCATTGCTTCCAAACTGGGTCCCACACAAATGAGATTTCAGTTTTTGAGAACAGATAGAAGTCAGAACGAGCCATATCAGGAGAATATTGGGGATGAGGAAAGATTTCAAATCCACATTAAGTTGCAACAGTCATGCCAACTTGTGAAGTGTGGGCAGGGTCGTTGTCTTGCAAGAGCAGAATACCGCGAGCCAGTTTCCCTCGCCTCTTTCGTGACATTCCCAGGCATATTGGCTAAATTCGCATGCATAATATGCACCGTTTATCATGTGAACTTGCTTAAGATAATAAATCATGACCATCCTTTGACTATTCAAAAAGAATTTAGGATATCACCTCTACTGCTGAATGAACCATATTAATTTTAAAAGGGGGTTAGCCAGGGTGCTTCCATTGTTTGCATTTTTACTCTGGGTCAAAATGGTGAACCAATGTCTCATCTTGGGTTACAACTCCCCCCATAAAATCATCGGGATCATTTTCATATCGAGACAGGAGATACCTATAAATATTGAGCTGCGTGCTTTTTCTGATCATCGGTCTATATTACACGCACCCATCTTGCTGAAACCTTTGAAATACCTAAGATGTTGGTAAGGACTGTAGAATTTATGCTTTTCACACTCCCAATGTCCTTCAATTATGTCAAATGACAGACAGACAAATATTTTGATTCACTGAATCTCACCAAAGCATATCAGGCTGAGAAATGTTTGATCACACCTCAAACCAACCCTAGTCCATGACCTTATACATGTTTTGCACATTCCAAGGCTCAGAGAATTTAAACAATATTTCATTGGTTCATGAGTATCCGCCACACACTTCAAAATTGGGGATAACAATCTCCTTTTGATGTACTGTGGCATAAATGTTACTAACTATGTATAGAAATTTAAACACGACTTTGATTTGTTAAAATGAATCATCATGCATCGCTATTTGTCAAAATAACATAAGCGGGCATTATCATGGGATAGAGGAGCAGGCGTTATCACCAGCCATTGACCGCTACGAGATAGTTATACCATGTTAATAGTTAGCGTCAAATATGGTATCCTGACTATATTTTGTCTTTTTTTAAAAATCTATAGTTGTATGTGGAGGCGTTTTGAACGATACATATGGCGAAATACAAGCTATGGACAGAAACAAAGATGGACGCTATGATCATCAACTAGATTGTCATTGGAAGGTTGTCTGTGGTGTTAATCAAGTAGCTGAGCTCAGGCTTGTGTCAGTGATACTCGAGACAGACGAGCATTGTGAGTTTAGGGATTATTTAGAGGTATGTATGGACCGGTCTTTCAGATAACATTACTGTTGATATGAATTCCATAAAACTCATGGAATGTAAACATGCAGCTATCTGGTGGCTAATAGAAGCTCGTAATGGCTATCTAGTTATAACATTACTGTTTATATGTGCTTAAAAGAACTTATATGTAAGTATGCAGCTAACTAGTGGCTAATAGGAGATCGTAGTGGCTATCAAGTGATAACATTACTGTTGATATGTGTTTAAAGTGATTTTTTAACGTAAGCATGCAGCAATTCAGTGGCTAATAGGACCTTGTTTTAGCTTTCTAGCGATATTAATACTGATGTTTTGATTAAAGTAACACTTTAAACGTAAGCATGCAGCAATCTTATGGCTAAATTATAATGGGCTTTTACTGGCTATCTAATTAATATAATATTACTGTTTGTTTTTGCTTAATATAAATTTTATTGCACCTTTAAAGCTTTTTGCAGCCTTCTAGTGGCTAATATGAGCTCGTAGTGGATTTTAGTTATAGTATTACTGTTGGTTTGTGGTTTAAGTAGCTCTTGAAATGAGAGCATGTACTCTTCCAGAGGCTAATAAGAGCTCAAAGTGGCTATCTAGTGATACTAGTGCAGTTAATATATGCTTAAAGTATCTCCTCATTCGTAAGTATGCAGCTACTTTTGTGGCTAATATGAGCTCGTATGGACTATCTAGTGATAATTTAATAATATTATTGTAGATATGTGCTAAACATGACTTTAAAACGCATTTGAAAAATCATCTAGTTGGGGATATAGCCTAAAAATCAATCTCAACTTTTATCTCTGTCCACATGCATGTGAACAATGAGAGCGTAGTTGATAAGACATTTTGCATTCAACTTGTTTCAACAAAAATGTGTTGCCTACCAAGGGGGTGCTTCCATATGCTCCATTTTTTGATGAGAGTGTCTTAAGGTACATACCTCAGATATGTTTAACTGAAATGTAGTGTTTATTCAACCATATGGGAGGATTTCATTAATATAGCTATATATAAATTAAAAAAAGTGAGCAACCTTGTGATATCCATAAGAGCTAATTACAAATGTATCTGAGTTCTTAGTACAACATGTATTAGAAAACAAGTAAGCATGACCATTAAATGCCATAATCACAGGGTACATACCAGGCCATTGCACCATAAGGAAGAGTCAGAGATAACAGATAATTTTTATCCACAAAACAGCAAGAACTCAAATTAAGTAAAAATCTCAGAGACGATGGCATATATAAAATAGCTGCTGGTTCACCTGAGAGGGTTCACAATAATTGTGAGATGCCTGTAGGGATTTAGATTATTTGTGAATACTTGGTTTGGATAAGACACAGGTGTTCAGCCAGGTGCGAGGTTGGCATACGTGATTGACATGTTTATGTTTTTATAGGGAATTCTGACACCAGTTTGTTATTGTTTCATAAATGTCTCATTTATTAGCCTGAAAATTCTGACAGGATGTTTTAACAATTTCGAAAGGTCATGATGTCAGATGTTACTTAGTTTAGTAAAATTACATAAGCACAATAAATAGATCGTGTCAATTCTGACATTGATTGTCAGGATTGGGCAATACATTTAATCATATGACCTTTGGGAAATTGCACAACTGGTGTAACTATGAGTCGACTTTGTATCTTCTGATTGGTTGATACAATTTGAGGCTTACCTATGTAGAGGGCACTTTATAGTAGACTTGAAATATGATTGGTTAGTGAGGATGTCACTAGGTGGCGTTGTGGTCAGATTCTATCACGTGACTCCACGGTATATAAGATGAAACCCAGTCTCAGAACCTCAGACTTTGGAGAGATTTTGGGGTTGTAAATAGTTTCTAGATGTATTTTAGTTGGACTTAAGAAGATTTAATTAAATTATAAAATTGTGAAAGTTATTGCTGAAATTTACAAGACTTAGAAATTCTAAAGAGACTTTGGGATCATGGGTTTCATTGTGGAACTTTGAAACTATTAGAGGGTCTCTGATGAAGCCTATTTGGCAGAAACTAGCTAGTCTGGCACAGGAAACATGCACACTCTAGTTTCAGTTCTTTGGTGCAGTCTTTGCTTCCAAAGGATACCCTTTTAAGAACATATTTGAAAACACAACACGAACTTGAAGATTAGAATCAACTACTACGTTACACATAATTAGATAGGACACTTAGAACTTCACCAAAACATAGACCTGACACAGAATTCGCACAAACTATGGAGAGAAAACCGGTAAATGAATCAATGGCAAGAGAGTCACTGCTATATAACAGACAAAAATTAGATACAAAAAATAAGTTTTTAGTTCTTACCTAGACCCAAGCATCACAATTTATATGCGTTTCAAAAACGATAAAATCTTGGGCAGATCTTTTGTCAGAAAACATATTACAAACCCTTTACCCACCCAGTAGCGGTTGAGCTGCAGTTATAAATGTATGTACTGTTGAGTCCTTATCTTTGTTTTATTTTATTTTTTGTATCTCAATCAGTATGTACTAGGAGATGATACATCGATTAGTTAAGGATATTTTATGTGAGCCGAACATCTAATTGCTTTGATCCACATTAGAAATAAAGATGATGTTGGTTTTGTCAACCATTTTTAAACCCTCCAGTGATTTTCTTACTAACCATTCCACGGTGGTGCTACTTTTGTGGATCGTTTCTGTTATTTCTTGTTTGTTTGTCATACTATATAGTCTGTTCCTTGCAGCCCTGTGATCACCTGCTGAGAAAGTGTTGACTCTTTGCTCTCTTTTATTTGAGATTCTCTTGTGTTTTAGTCACTTTCCCATATGGCGTTTAGGATTCGGTATGGTATTTGATTGTATCACTCCCTGATCTTTGCCTTCTTCCTTAGTCTGTTATCTGTTCCAAATAACAGACTTATAATGATTTTGTTGATAAGTTTGATGTTTTATTAGGTGTTTTAAGTTTATTTGTATAGAGCTGTGTTTTTAATGATGGGGACGAAACTCTAGTCCAAAATATGATAGTGCGCAGTTGTTTTCTTTGCTTATTTTTCAACTAAAACATATTGTGAAGTTGCGCAGTAGAATCGTTTCAATTATTATTCAGAAGAAAACTCTTTTTTATGAGGGTCTGGACAGGGTTTATATATTAATGAGTTATAATACTCTTTATACAATGAAACTCGATAATAAGCAACAGATTGTCAAAGTGGTAATGCTAATTACAGATTAAAGAACAGAAATATATATATATATATATATATATATATATATATATATATATATATATATATATATATATATATATATATATATATATATATATATATATATATATATATATATATATATATATATAATAGCTATTAGCGATTTTTGTACTACGATGCAAACACTATTTTGTTGTATTATATAGTCAAAAATATTATTTATCATATGACGTCGCGTCTGGGAGTGAAATAACGCCATGCAATAAAATCGATAAACCACCAGTGGTTTATAGATTTACGGCAAACGTCATGACGTCCATAACAAGGTTGTGTAAATAATAACAAAAGTGTAACGTTTTTATGGCAGAAATGAGATTTCAAAGTAATCTTAATGTCATATGATAAATAGAATCTAACATTCGTGCTCTATTTTATCGAATTTATTAAACTCGTTGCGAAAAAGAGATAAAATGCGAGGCAAGCCTCGCATTTTATCTCTTTTCCCCAACTCGGTTTAATAAATTCAATAAAACATGAGCACCCATGTAAGATCCTCTTTGAAAACTCAAGATTTCTATATACACTAAGCTTCAGCTTAGCAACACTAATACAGTAGAATCTCGTTTTGATGAAGTACTAGGGTATTGATATTTTATTTCAAAGAATAGAAAGTTCGAATTATAGGGCAGTAGACATAGAGAATCTTACATGAGTTATTATGTAATTATGTTCTTATGGACATCATAACGTTTCCCGTAAATCTGTAAACAACAATTTTATTGCATGGTGTTATTTGACCCTCAGACGCGACGTCATATGATAAATAACAATATTGAACCACCAAAGAAACGCTAATAACATGTATCAGTTGTTGGTTTTCAAACAAACATAAGTTTTTGGCTCGTAAAAAGTGTCTTAGAGACGTTTATTGTACGAACACAAAACATATGTTTATATTGACAATTATTAAGATAGCTAATGAATAGGTCCTATTCTGCGAATCCAGTTCATCCCACAATTTTTTTCGAATTGGGGGAATTTCAGAAATTCTGAGTTCAATTGTCTTAGGTTTAACTGTATTAAAAAAACAAAAAACTTTTATTGATATACATCCTATTTGCATGGGGCAGATGAGATTTTTACTGTGTAGTTAGACGCTGTAGTTTTCAATTACGATATGTTTCAGGTGTATACTAATGGAACCCTTATAGGAATATTCTGCCAAAGACCACCACCACCAGCTAAAATAGTATCTCTTCTAGGATTAGATATTTATTTTCATTCAGACTACCGTCTTAATGATGTAGGATTCGTCCTTATCTACAGTGTAACAGATGGTAATTATTTTCATATACAGAAAAAAGAAAAATAGATGGAATTTGACTTGAGTTTATGACACACCTGCAAGGTATTATTCTCTGTACATTTGGGAAAGTCTCCCATAATTCGAGAACCGAATCATTGTTCGAGTGTATGTAAGAAGCATTACGCTAGTACTATACTGCTCAACAAAAGTTTAACATGGATTTTAATATCATATCCATGTTTGAATGAATATGAAATATTTTATTTGGTGTAAATCAACAAGTATGCGGATCTTGCAATTTATGTTTTTTTTTTTTGTAATTGCCAGACAAAACGAAATCTGGTTAGGCGTCAGTGGATTGACGTTACTTTTTAAGCCATGCGCATGCAAAGGATACAAGCCCACATCAAAAATTAAAACTTTCCATTCTAACGTAAAGCATAGGTTCTCAATGATGAAAAACGTTGAAAAGGCCAGAGAATGGTACCCGTTCATGCAATGATTCTGCGTTCCATGATGACGTTAAAATGTGCTGTTTCCATTGTTTGACTATTCAGCGAACTGAATTAAGCGTCATATAATCCTTTTGAGGCTAGTGTGGCACAAGCACCCTGAACAGTTGTATCAATTATTCATTTGAAAACGTCTTCTATGGATAGCGTACCGCCTACATTTAGCCTAGATGTCAGATTAACGTCACTTTTCATGAATCAATACGCAGAGACACACTTTTATAAACTTGCCTTACCCTTGATTGTCTTTCTTATGGCACCCTCTTAAACACAAACACCATTTCAATTAAGCGTGTCTACGCAACGAAAAAGTACTGTTTTTGACTTGCAAACGCCATTATAAAACGACGTTATTGGTTTCAGAGAATCAACGTTTGCTTCACAGGCTCAATTGAGACGAATTTTTTCAGAATGGCTGTTTCGACCTAACTGGAAACAGGACACTTTATAAACCGAAACTGTGTCAATTTTGTATTGCGAGTAATACAGTTGAAACGCGTTTTTGACCCCTTCCTTGTTTAACGCAACGAACAACGCAGTAGAAATCAAAATAAATTACTCCAATTGCTTTCATTAACTTAGACACATATCAAACCATCATTTCAGCAGAATTGTTTAAAACTCTAAATAATTTGCTCACACATAAATTAATCTTTATTTATCCGTGTTAAACTTTTGTTGAGCAGTATATTTACCACAAAGCTCCATTTTGTAAGCCGGATCTGGTGTATGGAAAATTAGTTCTGTAGCATGTGGGTTCAGCTCTTTTAAAATTGGTTCTTCTTATTATCCAAAAAGTTTAATCAGCAGAATAAATGAAGTTTATAGTTTATGTTTCTTCAATAAAATATCGCTATAGCGATATTTTATAGAATAAAACATAAACTTCATTTATAACCGTTTGTTTTGCTGCAATCACTCTTGCTATTGTCTAACATGGTTTCTGTGACGTCAGCGTCACGTATATAACTTCACCATCATGCTATCACCCGAGTTATCAAAGTAGATTCTTGATGTACATCCGTGGTCTGATTCCAAGGAATTTCGCGGAATTTGCCGAGGCAGTTCTAATTGGTTCTCTGTATTAATAGACAAAAATATGTTTTAAACTGTAGGATGAGATTAACTTACAAATATATAGGCACTATCCGTTGAGTTACATCGTATTTGGGCTGGAAAAGTGGCGAAATTTAAATTGATAAAACACATATAAATATTACTAAGAATCCTCATGGAATGCATATGTGGAACTCATAAAATAACTACTCTCTAAACTATTTCAAAATTTATTCTGGAGTTAATGAAAAACAGTCTGGTAATGATCAAAACACCTTAAATGTTTGCTCTAAAACTGTGGAACAAGTTTTGTTCAACTGTCACGAATAATATATTTTAACCCACAAAGCGCCACCTATAATGTTCAGCAGACGACACTTTATGTTTTGCAGCTTTTTCAAAAATATCAAATAGACATGGTATTTCATGAGAATCGTCTGCTGGCAGACGATTCTCATAAACTATCATACCTTATATTTTGCGAAAATTAGGAAAGATGTCGCCAAATGTTTCGTCTGCTGCAGTCATGATTGACGCTTTGAGGGTTAATGATAGGAAGGGCAAGCAATGGCAGAAGGCAATCTATTATCTGATTAATGGGCTTTGTAATACATAACAATATTTGACGTATATATCAAGCAAACATGCTTAGCAAAAAATACTATTTTTATATTAAAGTAAATCAGTTGTTTTTCAATGACATCTTGTTTTGCAGTTCTGACTAATTGTGGAGCGTCGTTAAATGCTACGACGACTCCAGGCGTATTACTCCCCCATGACAGTGATGGTGATGGGTTGTATGACAATAGTGTTCAATGTTCGTGGATAATACTAGCCCCAGAGAATATGGTTATAGATCTCCAACTCAATATTACATATATCCAGTGTAATTACGACTACATTAAAGTAAGTTTTACTATACTACTTATGTTATGAACACAGTATCTATTGCTGGTTCCCATTATGCGTGTACGTTTTTAAGAAAAAGATCAATTTATGCATCTTGGTATTTCGTTTGTTCAAATTAGTGTCAAATTAAAGCTTAGACACATTCCCTTTCTCCTGTGGTCAGATATATAAATGATTTCATTCATGAATATTAATGAAAACCTTGAAAAAATGAGGCTAATCATAAAAACATAATATACACATATCATCCCAAGAGCATCACAAAACCACCATTGTTGCAAATCTTATATGATCAGTGATACAATTTGATAAGTCTTTTTATTCAGTGGTCCTATATGAAAATTATCTCATTTGCATATTCATGAATATTAATGAAACCCTAAAAAAGAATGACAACACATAGGGTAAGCAAGTATTCAAGGGGGTAATTAGACTTACATCGAACACATTGAACATTTCATTATGGATGAAAAATCTGTTCAATTGGACCACTTAAATGCAAAACAAATTAGTCCATGAAAAATAAATACGCTTTGATAACACGAATTTCAGGGTTTCCATGGCAAACCATTATGTGACTTTAAAGAGTTGGGTGTACATACATTGTACAAAAGTAATCGTATCTCAGCAGCAGCTCATCCTAGAATATTAAACTTGGTATCAAAAATAGCAAGTGAGTATGGTCAGGAAATACCACAATTCGAAATTGCAGACAAACCAATGGCACTGTGCTGAAGAGCCACACAACTAATTCTTAGACAAAACAGTATAATTTGGTATTTAGATATGCAAATTATTTAATATCCATATTCACAAATAATAATGAAAACTTTAGAAATGAGAAAAACATCTTAGAAAAATGAAGGGGTGTATGCATGAAACAGCCAATATCTCACCTTCTATGTGTTCTAGTGTATCAAACTTGGTGCAAATCATTGCTTAGACATAATACTTTTATCTTAAGGTCAGCTATGAAATTATTTAACATGTATATTCACAAATTATAATCAAAACAGTATAAATCAATAAATGAATGTGACAACTTCAAGAGGGTGTACTTCTAAAGCTAATGATAATGCCCAAGAGCACCATACTTGGTTCTTAATTGATGCATAGACATGATCAGGTTCACCAAATTATCAAATATGCACTTAATCATATTATAATAATATTCATGAATATTGATGAAACCAATAGCATTTTTGAGAAAAATACTTGAAATTTAAGGGGATATACCTACATAATTACTCATACCTCTGCTGCTTATACCCCTACAGTAGCAAACATGGTGCTAACTTATTAGCTCACCTTGAGTTTTGGTATGTAGCATCATCTAATAAACCTCTATCAAGCTTGTTCAAATTATAGCCCTGGGGCCAAAAATGGCCCCGCCTCGGGGGTCACAGGTTTTAATTAGGCTTTTATAGGGAGAAACATGAAAAAATCTTCTTGTCTGAACTACAAGGCCTAGAGCCTTGATATTTGGTATGAAGCATCATCTGGTAGACCTCTACCAAGTTTGTTCAAACTAGACCCCTGGGCCAAAATGGCCACGCCCCAGGGATCTCATGCTTTACATAGGCTCATATAGGGAGAAAAAAAAAATATTCTTGTCTGAAACCATAAGGCCTAGAGCTTATATATTTGGTATGTAGCATAACCTTGTCGACCTCTAACAAGTTTGTTTAAATTATGCCCCTGGGGCCAAAAATGACCCCGCTCAGGGGGTCACATGCTTAACATAGACCAATATAGGGAGAAACATGAAAAAACTTCTTGTACGAAACCACAAGCCTAGAGCCTTGGTATTTGGTATGAAGCGTCATCTAGTGTATCTCTACCAAGTTTGTTTAAATTATACCCCTGGGGCCCAAAATTGCCCCACCCCTGGGGTCACATGCTTTACATAGGCTTTAATAGGGAGAAACATGAAAAAATCTTCTTGTCTGAAACACATAAGGCCTAGAGCCATGATATTTGGTATGCTGCATTACCTTGTTGATTATGCCCCTGGGGCCAAAAATGGCCCCGTCTCGGGGGTCACATATTTTACATTGGCTTATATAGGGAAAACATCAAAAAATCTTCTTGTCTGACACCATAAGGCTTAGAGCCTTGCTATTTGGTTTATAGCATCACCTATGGCCCCGCGCCAGGGTCGCCAGGGACATACTCAGCTTTCTACAGATGCCTTTATGTAAGCTTTAAACAAAACTCAGGTGAGCGCTTAAGGGCCACTTGGCCCTCTTATTAATATGACGGAGCGCTTGTTCTCCATGGTAATATATGCAAATTGTCTCATTTACATATTCATGAATATTAATATAACCCTTTATATTGAGGAGAAAAATCGCTGAAGATTGAAGGGTTATACTTACAAAATTACCAATATCTCAGCTGCTAATTGCACTAGAGTAACACACATTAATACTTAATTTAAGTCTGTCCAATACACTTTACCTAGTGGAGAGATATAATATCTATCTAATTTGTATAAGATGATTATTAAGGAAAACATTTCAAATACAAGAAAAATGTATATAAATGATAGCCACGTACCTATTAAATTAATCATGTCTCAGTTGCTATAAATCTAAGACTTTTTTAATTTGGCGCAAAAAACTTTTTAGATTATGCTGTTTTATATGGTACCAAGATTATTACTCTTGAGCATTTAAAGCTAAGATATGAATAATTTGTAGCTATACCTTCTTAGTTTTCCTGTATTTTTTCTCTAATTTCTCATGTTTTCATCAATATTCATGAGCAATGAAATTCGATGTTTATGTATTGGATCATTTGATATATATGCTGTGTCTAAGCAAAAAACTAACACCAGGTTTGGTACTATAGGGCACTTAATAACTGAGATGTAAGTTGTTTTGGAAGTATATCCCCTAGATTTCTCCACATTTTTTAATTTTTTTACCTATCGTTTTCATTAAAATGTTATTTTTTTCATATCTGACGTAAAAAGTAAAACGTGTTGGCATTCATTTGGCATCAAGTTTGATACACTAGAACACATGGTAGATAAGCCATTGGTAATTTTATACGTGCACCCCTTAGGAAAATATTTTTTCTCTCACTTCTAAACTTTTCATTAATATTCATTAATATGGATGTTAGACGTATGACGAGGGGTTTATGTGGTACCAAGTTTCGTGTTCTAGGATGTTTTGTATGATTTTACCTCATTTTTATGGTTTTCATCAATATTCATAATTACGCAAATTAGATTTTTTACATATCTGACAACTTGAGGAAGACATGTTTCAAAGCTTTAATTTGACACCAACTTTTTTGCTCTATGGTAAGTAGAACCCTAGATAGAATTGAATTTGTAGGCCTACCCCATTCTAGAAGATAATACAAGGGATTGCCGTTTAAAAATGCATTTTCATATAGCCCATTACAAAGTATTTTGCCGACATCTTCGTTTTGCATTCAGGGTGTCCCAGTGAACAATTTGGCACCCATAAAAGCTGTTCTGGGGGTGCAAGTTAACCTTTTTTGGATGCTGCGGTAAATGTGGAACAGATGTTTTATCTTCTGGAAATGCTTTTGATTTTTCTCTTCACAGTTAGCTTAAGCTCTCTGTGCTTTTCTGTTCTATCTGCAAAACGCAGACATCATTCAGTGCTATACTGTTCTTAGTGATTAACATCCTGTTACAAATGACGGTTTATGTCGCATGACCAATTGAGTTGAGGGTCAAAGTGTTCTATATGCCAATAGTCACTTCTCTTGAAAATATTCAAAAATCTCAATTACTGCCTAAAAGTCTTTACGGCCCCAATCAATGTGGTTTATTACCATTTTTGCCAGTTTAATTTCTTCAACCCCTAAGTCAATCTTCAGTATTCTTTGAAAATATTAACCTGATCCTGTCCTTTATCATTAATATAATTTCACAGCCGATTGAGCATCTAAATATATCTTCGGCGTTCATCGTATGTTCTAATTCGGAAATGCATGCACAGTATATATACCGCTATAATGATTAATTGCCTATCGGTTACCTTAGTGGCTCAGGGAGTAGAACACGTGAATATATCAAATTTATATTTTAAGCACTGCGTTGTAAGTTCGAATCCCATACGCGACATTTATTATTGTAACTTTTTTTCCTCATAATTCTTTCCTCCTTTTAGCAATATCGTTTCTCCATTTTATTCAATTTGATCTGTTTGGTAAAAACAACATTCTCACGTCGGACCCGTAACACTGTAGCTTTAACTCTCGC